>JASANN010000617.1:332051-423072 GCA_031762395.1 Calameuta pygmaea
TGGTCTCGTTCTAAGGGTTGCTTTGGGAACCAGCGGAGAGGTAGCGGAGAACCTCTGCCTGCCAAGCTGCAGGTTCGAGTTCACGTTTTGCTCGGCTACGACGGAATTCGCATTGTCGACGGAGGCGATGATCACAAAATCCTACTTCCAGACTCACCGCTACGATTTAGCACCATGATTTTGGTATCGCCTAAAATCGTAACGTTGTGCATCTCCCTACTCATCTCTGGTTTTTAACATCGGATAGAACTTCTAGTATATGGTTGCTCCATGTTTTATTATATTCTATTATGACTTTAGTAAATTTGAAGAACCGGTAATGTATATGTATAAACAATCCGGCTTGAATTGTGATTAGATCCAACGTTTAACCAGATATTGGTATGTCAATATTTATTATGTCATTACTATCCAAAGTTAGAGTGAGAAATTCCTGAATAGTCTGAAGACAATGCTATTGATTTATCTTAACAAGATTGACAGCAATATTCATATTTTCACACGTCTCTTGTCAACAATGAAATCAGTCCTTTCAACTATTTATGTAGCTTGTCAAATTTGACGGACAATATCTTAGAATGTAAATTGGCATGTCACAAATACGGATGTTGGGTGTCTAATACGTTAGATTACGAAAAGTATGCTCCAAAAACGGCAGTGAAAGCAGCTCTGCTTATCTTAATTTATGTTAACAACATCATGTGCATCCATCGGATGCTGGGATTGACTTGAAACAATATGCCCCTTGTCGAGAAGATTGGTTACTTTGCAATAGTATATTGGGGATGTTGCTTGTCAAAGAACATTATCTACAGATTGTACAAGACATTTTTTAGTTCTCGAATGTCAGTCGATCTGTACTCCATGGGAAAATGGGGTGTGGTAACTGGCTGCACTCATGGTATCGGCAAAGCTTATGCAGAGGCACTTGCAAAGCTGGGACTGAACGTTGTCCTAATAAGTCCTAATATTCAAGAATTAGATGCTATTGCTAATAACATAGAATCCTTGTATAATGTGAAGACTAAATTAATTGAGCTTGACTTGGCTAGAGGATTGGAAGCATATAATGCTATAGAGAAGGAAATGTTTGGTCTGGAAATTGGGATCCTGGTGAATAGTCTAGGTATGAGTTATCCACATCCTGAATACTTTCTGGACTTGCCGCACAAGGAGAAAATCTACATGAACATAATCCAATGCAATGTAGTCGTTGTGACAAATATGTGTCGCATCCTCTTACCACAAATGGTCGTACGTGGACGTGGTGTAATCGTGAATATAGCTTCATCAACAGCTGTCATGCCAAGTCCTCTGTTAACTGTCTTCGCTGCTACCAAAGCTTACGTACTAAAGTTCAGCAGAGACTTAAGTGTTGAATATGGTAAACGTGGCATCATAATCCAATGTCTACTGCCTGTCAGTGTTACAAATCACACAGCAGACTCTCCTCCGAAAGGATACCTGGTACCTACTCCAGATAGATATGTCCAGAGTGCGATCAAGACAATTGGCAAAAATAATACTACTACTGGATTCTTTGCACAAGACCTTAACGTCGGTATCATTAGATTTGCTTACCGGATATCATCAGCTCTGGTCATCACACTGATGACCAATGCAATGGAAGGAAATCGTAACCGCGCACTTCGCAGATATATTGGCTGACCAACTGTAAATTATCCTGCATCGTACTATTCCTATGAATAAATCCTATAAGGAAGGACAATCATTTGGATCAACTTTTTAAACATTTTTCTATTTTTCCATACTTTAATACTCTACAGTAATATTCTTGTAGAACTTTCGTGGAAGGGTGTGGTATCTATAAGATTTGTATCATATTTGGATGTATAAATGTGACATATTATCATCCAATTTCCTTTCTCTTTCTGACCAGTTGGTGTGAACATAACATGCAGTGTAAAAGAGTTTGCACCAATTCCTCCCTCGGTGACATGCATCACAATTTTGGCTAAGTAAGGGGTGCGGTTGGTGCATTTCAGAAAAGTGATTTCACCATAATTAGAATTAGCAACAGCTGGCCATTTAAATATTAATTGCTTGTAAACGTCGAGATTGTCTTTTGAGATTGGTCGTTCTTCCTTTAGAACATGATGAACTTCGTTCAGTTGATGCCATCCTTGGACGACTTCCCCATAGGTGATGGAGTCATCGTATTCGTCGCTGATTAAATCCAGTCCATTGCAATAATGATACAATAAATGAAGAATGCAAAAGCACTTAATGAACATCCTAGAGAAATTCACAGTATCACTCTTTCTGACTTTTATTTTCTTTCACAATTTATCCTCTGACTGTTCTCTTTGCTGTCGTTATTCTCCCATAAAAGATTTCTGCGTTTCTCGTACACGTCGACTGATTTCATTTAAGACGTTAAATTATCGTTGGCTTATAATTACGATTGAGAATTACCTATAAAAGTCAATTGCGTTATCAAAGTTTTTCTAATGAATCATATTCATTTTCGTCGTTTAAGCATACTGCGTCCGCCAGAAGTACAGTTCATGAAGAATTCTTTTTCTTTTAGACATTATCATCCATCAAGAATAATTGAATGACATGAATTTTCTTTTTGGTTCTTTGAACAGACAAATTTTCTACTTGTGCGCCTCCAGGATTTTTTTTAAAATGAGTTCAACAGGATCATCCTCGGCATCCTCGATGGAAAGTTCTAGGCATTATGCCAATCCTTATGACGATTACTCCAGTACAAAACACAATAGCATCGTTGACAAAGATAAGAACATGGTAAGTATTCTACAAGTCTTAAAGTTTCAACGGCGTTCATTAATTGTACTATGATATTTATTTGTATCAGATCCAAGAGACTTTCAAAGAAGAACTCAGCTCGAACATCAAAGTTTTGATGCAGATGCTGGAAAGGAATGAAAAACACTGGAATTTTGATGATTACTCCATTTATACAGGAGTAACAGGAATAGCGTACATGTTCTATCATTATGGAAAATATTTTCATGAAGATGCTTACATCAGGGTAATCATAATTATATATCTTCTACGTGTATACTTGACAATATCCTAATACTTGATATACTTTCAGAGAGCTGCAAACTTGATTCGTGGAAGTTTGGAAAAAGCAAAAGGCAAAAGACACGTTACCTTCCTTACCGGAATCGCAGGGCCACTTGCTCTTGGAGCAGTGATCAATCATTTGCACTTCGATCGAGAAGAATCAAAGAATCTAATCGAGAGGTCAGTTTATCATAATGAAACTTACTGGTATGAATATGTTTAAAATGATATTTGATTACAGATTAAGATCCATGTCAAAATACGTATTGGAGGATAATAGCGATTTGCCGGATGAATTGCTTTATGGCAGATCTGGTTATCTCTTTACGATTCTATACGTAAACTCGCATATTTCTCCTGCTCCGTTCGACGCCGATTTTATTAGGAAGGTACACAGCTGTGTATTCATAGAAAACTAAGATGGAGACTTTAACGAGTCTAGAAAGTGCGACCGATTATCCCTTATTCTTAGGTAATTGCATCTATCATCAAATCAGGCAGGAAATATTCTGCAGCGACAAGATGCAAATCTCCTATAATGTATTCTTGGTACGACAAAGAATACCTTGGCGGTGCTCATGGATTAGCTGGAATTTTGTACATTCTCTTGCAAGTACGTGGCATAAATAGATTAATTGAATTTTCAGTAAGCAACAATCATGCCGGAGTGATTTATTAAATTCAAATGTTTCAGGCTAGAGAATACTTAACTCAATCACAGCTGTCAGATGAAATTGAACCAGCTTTACGATACCTGTTAAAACTAAAATATCCATCTGGCAATTTTCCATCATCGGTTGGTAGCCAGTCTGATAAATTAGTTCATTGGTGTCACGGTGCACCTTCCATGACCATGTTATTTTGTCTTGCATACAAGGTGACATTTTTTAAATTGAGATTGCATGATTATCACATTGAGCATGTAGATTGATGAAACTTATATATAATTCAGGTATTTCAAGATGATAAATATCTGGACACAGCCATTCAATGTGGTGAAGTCGTTTGGTCGCGTGGATTACTAAAAAAAGGATACGGAATATGCCACGGCGTATCAGGAAACGCTTATACATTTTTGTATCTCTTCCAAGAGACTAAGGTAACAATTTATCATTTATTTTGCTACTTATGTTACGTGCTGATACTTACAGTGGCCTGAAACACTTCTGGATTGCGTAATAAAATTTATAAATATATGACCTTTAGGATACAAAGCATCTATACAGAGCCTGCAAATTTGCTGAATGGTGTATGGATTATGGAACTCATCAAAATCGTATACCCGACAGACCATTTTCCCTGTTCGAAGGTGAGTTTGAATTTAGCGAATTTGAATGCTTTCAGAAACTGAAGCGAATGTCTCATGCTCAATGGCGCGATTATTACGCCCCGTTAATCCGCTAAGTGTGTAACTTCCAATTCATTAAGTCGTGTAATCATCCAATGTTCTGTAAATAATGTTGCAGGCCTCGCTGGCACAATCTACTTTCTTATCGATCTTGGAGAACCAATGCTTGCCAAGTTTCCCGGCTATACTGTTTAAATAAAAATGACAATGCCTCACCTATATACATATGAATGAGATATTTTAAGTCTATAAAATTATACACCTAATCCTCTTAAAATCCTCATGAGTTTAATGTATTAAGTTATCACTCGATTCACTGGATGTGTCATTAAAATAATATTTTCGAGTAAAATATATTTATAGAGATAGTAAAATATTCTCAAAATTGTATTTACTAATCTTTCCAATTTCACATAGCCTTTTTATCTTTAATTATATGCAGCAATGTTGTAAGAGTGATTTGATAATAGGAGATAACTCAGTTTAACCTTTGTACTATATTTATACAAAGATTACAATGATTTACTAAGCCCGTAGTCCCGCAGACGTTTTTCAAGCTGTTTCGAGTGCACTTGTAAGTTAATAGACTCGACATGAGTAATAGTACAATAAAAATATTCTTGAGCGAAAGAGTTGTATTTCCTGATAATGTGGAACCAGCTGGTTTGATTGTTCGTGATGAAAAGATACATAAAATTGTGCGTGGGTTGGAGGGACATGAGATTCAGGCTCTATTGGAAGTGAGTAAAAAATAAGAAAGATCTGACAAAGTTACTCGTTATTCAATATCTTAATTGAAACGTTGATCTCATCTACAGGAATATCCTGGTGCATCGGTTGAAGATTTTGCCTCGTCAGTCTTAATGCCTGGTGTGATTGACTCCCACGTTCATGTGAACGAGCCAGGTCGTACCGACTGGGAAGGTTTTCTTACTGCAACAAAAGCTGCAGCTGCTGGTGGAGTGACGACAATTGTTGATATGCCTTTGTAAGATTCATTATACATTAATCTTAAGGATAGTCAATTGGAATTTGATTGATTTTTTAATTTTTAGAAATTCCATACCGCCTACTACTACCCTACAAAATTTAAGGGTGAAGGCGAACGAAGCAGAGGGTAAAGTATACGTGGATGTTGGATTCTGGGGCGGTGTGATACCAGGAAATGACGTTAGTACATCTTCAGTGAATTAAAAATGGGCCAGCAGGGTTTACTATATTTTTATTATTTTTAATTACATTGGCAGAAAGACCTTCTAGAGCTTGTTAATGCTGGAGTAGTTGGTTTCAAATGTTTTTTGTGCCCCAGTGGAGTAGATGAATTTCCTCACGTTGATCTTCCTGATGTTGAAAAAGCATTGAAGGAATTAAAATCAACTAATTCTGTTCTGGCGGTAAATACTGGATAGATTAAACGTTTCAATGTGTTGATTTATAACCTGAGGAATGTCAATTGTTTGAATCTCATTTTAGTTTCATGCAGAAACAGACTTGACGAAGCCAGTGGATGTATCGAATGGTAAGTGTATGGTTTACTTTTGGCAAAAGAAATGATGTATTTTGCAAAATATTTTTTTTCCTAGGTGATTCAATGCTTTATGAAACCTTCCTTCGTTCTCGACCTCCCGAGATGGAGGTCAATGCCATAAAAGCGGTTTCCACATTGTGCAAATCATATAAGTGAGTATGACGAAGACATTAACCGTCATTGTAATTTAGTACTAATTAAATAACATTTTAATGCTCAGGGTACGCTGTCACATAGTTCATTTGTCAGCCAGTGACGCTCTACCATTGATAAGAGATGCTAAAAACAATGGGGCACCGTTAACAGTCGAAACGTGTCATCATTACTTGAATATATCTGCCGAGCAAGTTCCAAAAAATGCAACAGAGTACAAATGCTGTCCACCAATTCGCGAAAAATCAAATCAAGTAAGTTCGTAAAGTCCTGCCAAAAGAAAGAATAAGTAAATAAAATAAAGCTTGTTCCATATTTGCAGGATAAACTATGGCAAGGACTGCAAGACGGTACTTTGGACATGGTGGTGTCAGACCATTCACCGTGCACAGCAGAATTGAAAAGATGTGGTGACTTTCTTGCTGCTTGGGGCGGAATATCATCATTACAATTCGGTACGCATTAACCGTGATTATTTTTAAGAATTAGTCAATAAGATTACCATACGCAGGCCTCTCATTAATGTGGACCGGAGCCAGGGAGAAGGGATTGACTCTACAAGATGTCTCACGGTTATTGACACGAGTTCCTGCTGAACTTTGCTCCTTAAACAAGTGTAAAGGTAGCCTTGAAGAAGGTATGGATGCCGATTTCGTCGTGTGGGATCCAGAAAAAATCATTAAGGTATATACAGCTAATCAAAATCCCATAAACAGATTGAAAAAGGAATTTTAATGTCTATTGAAACACTAAACTTATTTGCAGATTCAAGAATCCAAAATTCTTCACAAGAACAAGGTTCGCAATTTGACTATTGCTATGGTGGCATTAACGATTTCTCTTTTTTTTTTAACCTGCCCTATCTCAACCCTGATTGATCTTTCAGTTAACTCCCTACAAAGACAAGGAATTGTACGGTCGAGTAGTGGCCACGGTTCTACGTGGAAACTACATATACAAACATGATAAGCTCAGCGATAAACCTATTGGAAATTTATTACTAAGGAATGAACATCGTTAGACGAAGGCAAATTGAGTTTGGTTTCTTTCCGTTCTTCAAAACCTTAAAATATCTTTTTTTCTCTAATTTACGGTATACATCAGAGCGATAATTTTTCAAAAAATTTTACAGCAATGGCATTAAGGGGGTTAGGACGCTCTGCAATAAAATTAAACAATTTTCAATAGACCATGATGGATTCTGAAAGTCAATGATTCCAAATCATCTGTTTCCTGGTATCTCAGACCAACGCTACAAAAAGGTTTTAAAGCTTTGACATTTGCTCGTGCAATTTTTCCAAATTATAAAAAGAACAAAAAATGCTGTCTTATCAAAAGTCAACGTATTCGATGACTTTTAGCATGACAGTACAGTCCACCTTGAGCATTACTTGACATTCGCGTGAGTCATTTTACTGGCATGACGTCATTCAGTACGAAATTACGTCAGCCAGAATGTACGTGTGCACGTAGTTCCTGCCCATAGCGAACCGATCGATTTTATCGCGCGATCCTGCTCTCCCACGACCGACCAAAACGTACACTGAAAAATTCCTTGGATACCGTCAAATACATATATCATTCGATTTAATCACATTCACCTTTTTATTAGCCACAAATCAGTATTTTTTTTTGTATTCTAAAGTCATTCTAAATTTAGAAAATTCTATAATCAATCCGAAACTAATGTTAAAGCCAAGGGACTCTCTTACGTTGAAACTCATAATATAATGACCCTTGTAAACATGTACTGGCTAATGTACCATGTACAAGTTTTACCTGCTGAATATAAGACATTGTTATTGCTAATCTACTATTTTATTGAAAGCAGATATAGTTGCCAGACCAGATGCAATAACACATTCAGGAGAGTCAGACAAATCTATACTGTATAGTCATAGTGCGACAAAGAGAGAGAGTCAGTATTTATGAGAAACGAGTATGAACGAGTGTGTGTGTGTGTGTGCGGATGTACATATACATATAGGTGTAGAAATGTGGGCGAATGACGTCATCGGATGACGCGAGCAACTCCCCACTGTGCTCATGAGGGCAGGAAAGGACGAGGGCAGCGAAGGGGTCATTTTAGAACGGACTTCTCTCTTCTATCGCAATAACGAAAGCGGAAAATCACCGTAGCGTACAGCGTCGTGTCATCGGGGGGTACATTGCTTGATGAAATAACGTTATACCTAACGTACGTGGATCCTTTAAGTTTTTCCAAGCTGACAAAGTTGATCTGGAAAAACTGTGAGAATGTTCAGAAATGTGAAAAAACAACACGTCGTCGTTAGGCTGTACTTTACCAATTTTTTCGACTTACACGATTTCTTTGTAATTACAATGGATCTAATTAATTTCTTGGTTAAGGCTTTTTTTTTGTATTTTTGAATACTCATGCCTGTTCTTCGCGCATCGTTTTATCAGATGATTTATTAGAATTTTCATGTGTTTCAGTAATATTTATTCTGAGATCTGCTGAAGCGCGAACGCGCTTTGTTCTTCTGATAACGTTTTAACTGGAAAGATTTTGAGCAGAAATTCACTTAGGCTGGAGTGTAAAAAACACGAGCTTCTTTTTCACTTGGGTCAATTATTGTTACAATTGAGACTCCAGTCTTGCAGAAATCTATGGAAAATTCTCTTCCATCCGCACCTTATTGTATCTTCGGACTTGGTTGCATAAGTCGACAATTGATTGTATGTTATTGTCAAATTTTGACAATTGGAATTTTGGTATTCATCGTCAATTTTAATTAATTATTTATCGTAATCAAAAACATATTAACTAGTCTTCATTGTGGAGGTTGATTGTTCGGCTGTCATTCTCCAATGACGTAGGTCACCGTGATACGTGAAATTAAGATGGAAATGCGATGGAAGATATTTATTTATGAGTAAAAACCTGCGGAATTGAAAATAATATTTAATCGCACGATACATGCTCGCAATCGCTTGTTTGATCATATCAGATGGAAATGCGTAATTTTTGCCAATGCTAATCACAATGCAAACAGGATGTTCGCCAAATTGAAGTTTGTCGGTTAAGGAATCGTTATTGTGTCTTCGTTATACCACAAGCTACATACATACACGTTGGTGAAGGTCGATTTCTTGATGAAAATTAAAATAAAAGTGACCAGCTTTTTTTATGACGCATACACGATGCAGTCAGTAGCCATTATTAGTATTTTTACGGTATTAAGTATTTAAAAAAACTGCAAAAAATATTAATTTGATGGAGATAGAACGAAATTTTACTATAGTCTATGATTAGTGCAGTACTTTGCCTGAAGCGTACGGGTGCTGCAGGTACCGTACTCTGGCGACATTTGACAATTGCCATGTAGATAATGACCTAGAAAATATTATAAAAACTTAAGTAAAACGTTGAGCAATGGACAGTGATAATGCTAATTTTGAATAGTGCGATACTGGCTGTGAAAAAAAGTAGTCCCTGAGGCACGTGTGGGGCCTCGTGTTAAAACTCGGCGAGTAGATGTCTGATGGAGTGCAGTATGCGATGGAGTGGAAAAATCGTGAGGAACCTCGACGAGAGTCCTTGGTTCGCGTAGACGATTCGTGCGGTTTCTTCGAGAAAAGGAATCGGAGAATCGGACGTTTAATCTGGCGTAAAAGTGGGAAAGGTGATGCGCGGGCCGGCCACAAGGGGTCGACGGGGAGCTGGTCGGCCATTTTGGTGGTGACGCGCAGCTCGGAGGTCGTGGGCTCCACCAGTGACGAAGCCACTGGAGTTTTGACGTGGCTGCTACGTACCTGCCCGTTTGCCCACTCCGATTGCAGCAAAGTTGGTGACGAGGAATACGTAACTGGTAAGTACCCAGCTGGAGAATAATAACAAGCGGGCATGGACCACCGCACTTGCAATACACCCGAAATGCCTGCTGACCCGTCCCTGTCGTGTTTCGCGTGGCTAACATCGCGAGTTTCGCGTCTACCGCCGGATAAGCCGTAAAATATGGCGTCTTGAGAAAGATCTTTGCTGGAATTTCTTCAAAAGTGCAGCCGTCCCGTGGATTCGCGCCGCGTGAACTATCCGTTCCTGACTGACCACTTGAATCCTCGACACGTTATTCGCGATCATGGATTCTTCTTGAGTCTCGCTTACGACGCGATGTTTACCTGCGAGCTACTCGCGGAAAACATCCTCTTTCGGTTTATTGTTCACTTATTATTTTTAGACACGCTTATGTAAATGACGCAGTTGCTGCGCCGTGTACTTCACACTGGCGGGAGATTTCGAAACGGTTCGATGATTCCTAATGAGCTTTAATAAATTTTTACTCGTTCTTTAGATCCTTTGAATTGTTTGTCAGTGTTTATCATCGTGATTTTTGTACTCTTATTTATTTTTCTACTGCATACTTACAGTGGTGTTTGTTAAGTTGACACAGTATTTATGACTGATTTCATAAAGATCTTCTTGGGAATAGTACACAGTGATGATAAACGTAAGCTTTATTTCTTCAAGAAGGGTCTTTACATTTTGGGCTATCTTTTGTTACATTCATAGTTGATTTATATAGCCGCTACGTTGCTAGAACATTTTTGTTAAGCAGATATATGTTATAAGTGGTATATTTTGTGTCGCATAGTATATCTGTATGTATTTGTTTATTGTTACGATAGCTGTGTTATGAGTGATCTCTTATTTTTCTAGGGCTCGAGGTCCCCAGGCTATGGAAAGTATGGTTGAAGAAAACGGATCAGCTGTTGACCCTTTGTCGCAGGGCTCCCAGAGCGGTGATGCTGCACCAGCAATTGCTACATCGGTACAGTCTCTCAGTAGATCCCACCAGCAGCAAACCCACCATCTGGTAGCGTCCACCAGCATTGTGCAACTGACACTCCCTTCTTCAGGGACCACGCAGGTATACAGGAGGTTCTCCTGTGTATCTATGCTCGATAACATATTTGATTTTACTTTCATTTCGGAGCATGCCTCACGATTTATTACAATTGTGCTTTTTGATTTATGAGGTAGTCACTCTAATTCCATTCGTTTTGCATAATGCTGGTTTTGGTCCCTCAGTGCATCGTACAATATCTGCCAAGAACGGTACTGGCACAAACCGCTCCTTGGCTTTCAAGAATGTACACCTTATGTTTCACTTATATGCTCGCTCGCTACAATGCTACTATTTTAAATAGCAGATAAACTTTATTTTGCAATCACGGTACCATCTGTGACAAATGTGCACAAGGCCAAGTACGACCATACTAATTGACAAATAATTTGAATCATGTTTTCTACTGTGTACACTCGTTACCTTCGAATTCTGATAAATACCAAGGCTGCGTAAGCACAGTACTACATGGAATCAGTCAGTTTTTGATACAGATAGTCTCAGTAGGACAGTGCAAATATTCACAGATTTATGGTACCCGTGACGTTTTCTTTTCTCTCTGAGTCCACTTTAAAGTCGACTTGGTACTATTTTTTTAAACTTGTAGCATTCTCCTATCTAAACATTAATACCTACTCTATATGACTGTAGCCTATACTTATTTTTTACATTGTCCCAGGTACAATCTGTAATACAGCCCAACCAACAGTCTGTTATTCAGACTGCGACGAACATACAACCCGTAGCCATTTCCAAGGGAAATGTCATCCTCGTCAGTAAACCAAATTCCGTCATCCAAACGACGCAAGGCAGTCTACAGACGCTAGAGGTACACACGGGATACAAGGTCTATGTTTATTTTGCTTGGGCTTATTCAATAAGGTTTTTCCTAATGAATATAATTTCATAATACTTTCTCCTTTCATAAAAAGGTCGTCGAAACTGGCAGCGACGACAGCTTCTCCGACGAGGAGTCACCCAAGAACAGACGAGACATTCTCACGCGGCGGCCATCCTACAGAAAGATTCTCAACGACTTAGGCGGAGGTGAGATTGCAGGTAAACACCAGGCAATTATTTACAACACTTCTCCAGTCTCGCACCCGTAAATAAGCAAGTAAAACATGCGTACTGCAAGCATAATTGCATTCGCGTCGCGAATACTTATATACACAAGTAATCGTATCGAGCCTCGTTAGCTGAATCAACGCCGCGATTCTGTATTATTGGCTGATTAAAGATAAGAACAAAATATAATAAGAGAAGTAAAAGAAGTGTCTCAATTCGTACGTTGATAATTTAATTTCAAGGATATCTTGCCGCAGTAGTTTCTTTCATTGCTTCACATCAAGAAGTGCATGTCTTTTCATACCTTTTACCAGCCTATCTCGATGACAGTGCAATGGTGGATCGACGAATGAAAGAAAGTATCAGTTCTTATCATTAAATTGAAGAGGCTCTACGTATACCTGTGCAACACGCCATCCCTACGTATCTAGGATACGTTAGGTTAAAGCCAGGATGCCATGCCAAGCTAGTACCTTACCTACCTGTGTACATGACATATGAGCATAAGTGCTATTGCGTATTCCTCTTGTTGCATCTTCAGAGCCGCCAGGAGGAGTTTCAATTCTTTTTAGCGCAATGTCGCGACGACGCTTTTGCTTCTTTAGTTCCTTAACGCGAGCTGATAAAATTGTCCGACTGCAAGACTTGGGTTTTTGTACGATAAGAATATTTTAAAATGATCTACCTGTCGATTCTTCGTAGTACGTTCTTAAGTTATTCGCATGCTACTTCTTTTTCCAATTACTACTGCTCTGTGCACGTTTACTCTATATACTGTTCAGTAGCGTACTCCGAGGTGGGACAGGTGGGGCAGTTTATTCTAAATACCAAACAAAAGCCAAAGATGAAATTTATAAAATCTTATACTCTCTTGTGTTGTTCGCCAATCATGCTTCAGCATATATACAGACATACATTCTGATAATTATCTAATCATAGGATAACGATAGTGTTATCAAAATTTACGTATCTCGTACAATGCTGTTTAATTTCTATTTATAAGCTAGAAGAAATGCTACCTTAATTGTCTTTACTTGATACATGTCTTGACTGCGCAGGACAATTTGTTTTTTTTTTTTTTAATTAATATTTCTCCAAACGCCATAATTCTGTAGCCAGAAAGTGTATGTGTACACCCTTCGCTGTTAATGTAACTCTAATGAAAACTTTCTGGATGCGGATAATTAGTAGTTTTAAAAAAAAAGTCATTGTAATCATTGCCAGCAATGAAAGAGCTGCTGCGACTATATTCTTTCGCATAAGTCCTAGAGATTAGTATCAATTACTGACGATTAGCCGGATCATTGTTCGCTTTTTTTTTAACGGGGGGTTCGATTGATTCGGTGTTACAGAGGGTCGTTTGCCCCCCCTAGAATCCTCCTCGGAGTGTGACTCTAACGTCGACAGTGAAGTGTCTTCCCACTCGCTCCATTACCAGACAGGTTGGTTACTTTTTCTTCTGTATATCTTTCCTGTCGCCCCAACGAATCACTTTCACCTCAGCGTCTACTCCTAATTGCTTGTCATAATGAACTTAGCAAAAAAGATAAACCAAAGAACATTTATAAACCGTGGGGTCTCTTACGCGTAGGGTTCATAAGTCAATTAACAATAATAAAAGCAAAAGACGGAAATAAGAGCTACGTTAATTACTTATTTATCGTCTCCTGCTTTTATTATTATACTTATTGCGTTTTAAGATATTACCGTTATAGTAGTTTATGCTTGGTGTGGCATCCTAGTTCATGGGATTTTATTTTTTCTGGCTACCGATTATCACGATGAGCATTTCACTTTTAACGAGTACAGAGCTTTTACAAGGGGGTTCTAATATATTTTTAAACTTTCAAAAGAACAATAATATGGGATGCTCAGGAGGACTTTCTGTTACTTCCGGTCACAAAGAATGCTAGCAAATTCTCTTTTACTGTACTTTTTATAAATTTAAAGCCCAGGAGAGGATCAATATCTAATTGACAATTTTTTCTTACAGTTATTCCTGCAGGTACTATTCAGATTACTACTCAAGGAGAAGGTGTACCTGGTCTACATACACTAACTATGAGTAATGCAGCGACAGCTGGTGGAGCAATAGTACAATACGCACAGGGTCCGGATGCTCAGTTCTTTGTCCCAGGTTTGTTCACTAAATTTTCTTATTAAGATCTACAGTAATTGATTGTTCAAACTTCATTGACACAGTCAGCTTGAAATACTTAGATTTCATGAGCCTGTGACAAATTGTTCCTTGATTCAGTTGGGTTGTCTCTACGTCTTTGCTACTGTTGTACTGTTGTCAGTCGCAGTAGCAACGTTTAATCCAAGTATACAGTTTCCGTCACTTTTACAGCTCACACAGGTCACGGTGTCGTGGTGGAAGATGCAGCCAGGAAACGGGAACTAAGGCTACTGAAGAACAGGTGAGAGTCTTTACGTTTAACCTTAAGTCTGTCTTCTCTCTTTCTCGTGTATAGAAATAACCGAAGGAGAAAGGAAATTAAACGAAAGAGACACACGTGACTCACGGCCAATGTGTCTTTCTGCTTACATTAGCGATTTCCGCAATAGTGTGGAAAAAAAAAACCGGGCTTGATGATTAAACAGAGTGAAATACTTGCAGAGAGGCGGCGCGCGAGTGTAGAAGAAAAAAGAAGGAGTACATAAAGTGTTTAGAGAATCGAGTGGCTGTGCTGGAAAATAGAAATCAGACCCTGATCGACGAGCTTAAGTCGCTGAAAGAACTTTACCAGCAAAAGACTGACTGAGGTTGGTACTTGATGCTGGAACGACGTATCAAAGACGCGTTTTACGACCCTGTACATGTACTGTTAATCGTACGTTATCATAAATGTTGTTAGCTGAACAACGGTGATGTACATGCATTCGTATAGATAAGTGTCACTTGTAACATATTGTATTTATGTACTACCTACTACTATTACTACCATCCATAACTACTACCACTACTGCTACCACCACTACTTCTGCTACTACTGCTGCTACTACTACTACTACTACCACCACTACTGCTAATACACTGTTGTTACTATCTACCATCTCAAAATCCACCACCACACTATGACTACTAGTAATACTATTACGTCGAAGAAGGCTTGTGAAACTTGCTCCTTACTGAAGCAAAAGAGAAGCCAAAGGTTTGCGATTTACGCAAACGGAATGCTGTGCGGAAGAATTGCGAGGACCCTCTATTTTTTTGTACAAACAACAGACGATAGGATAGACGAGAACGCAATGTTGTAAAGATTCGATTGGATTAGAGTCCTTTTATCGATTGTAATTTATAAGACAGTTGGGCCCGACGTGCGTGACACGAATCTTAAGTCTGCACGAAGCAATAGACTCTCGTGGCGACTTTTTCAATTGTCTGTTTGTAACGTCTCTTTCGTGATTCTCACATTGTCGAGGGAAACGAAAGATTTTTGAAAATTTTCCTTTTTCCTATGTGTATCCCTGTGCTGAGGGCGAAGGGTGATTTGTCGACGGCGAGTAATATTTTTTTGCAAGTGATAATCGCCCGCGAGTCACCCGGGACTCTGGATTTGTTTGATCGCCAATCGAATCCTCATGCTATTGGTAATATTGTATAACGAAAGAGGAAATGTTTAGAATACAATTTGCTTTCCTCTGTCCAGTGCAGGGTGCCGAGGAAAGAAAGAAAGAAAGTGCGAGAGACGAGAGCGAATTGAATGAGATACCAATGGCAAGAAGCGACCCTGAAAATTTAATAGACAGCAGAAGTCGATATTGTAATCTTTATTGGAGGTTGAACGTTTTACCGATGTTTCGCCAATTATTCAATTCGTCACGTATTCTCTGCGCTGGACGTCACACACATTGTAAAATATAGATGTAATATAAATCTCTGGAGTGCCTTGCAGATTGCAGTATATACATATAAATATATATATATATATATATATAATACATATTAATTAATTAGTATGTATCAGATAATAGGATATGGGTAGAGACGATATTTTAAAAATATTATTTGTCGCCGTGTAAACTTTTTAGGCAAAATATCTCTCGTTTCACTTCGTTTTCACGTCACTAGGTATAATCGTGCGAAAATATTCGAGTTTTACCATCCCTTTGGAGCATCGAGACTATTTTTATGTCGTTCACGAGGAACTCAAGAGAAATGATGCAGTTTAGACAAACATCATGAAAGCGAATTAACACGTTGATATTCTTATTGTTCAAAGACTCGTCCTTGATTTCTTTTTTTTTTTTTAATCTCGATTCAATAATCGTCTGTCAATAATGTGTCTTTAAGAGAAAATGGCATCCAGAAAAAAAGTAACACACATATATATTATATATATATATTAAAGTCTTGTCTGTGACAGCCGACTTTGTCCATACCTCAGGATTCTCGTGATTACTGTGTAAAATTTGCTAAGCATTAGCATCGTATCACAGGACACATGGGAATCCGTGTAAAAGAAAAGAATTTTCCAATAATACGTAAAATACGCTTTGTACAGGCTGATGATGTTTTTAACGAGGGATACCGTTGTAATCGTACAATTTAATTTTAAGCGATTTGTCGCGTTACTCTGCGAGTCGATTAATTCGTTTTATCTGAACCGATATATTGACTTGGAGTTTTTTTTTTAAATGAAATTTATATATTTTCTTTTCTCCTCTTATGGCTTCTTATTAATACTTCTTTGTATGCGAGTAACGCGACAGTCAGGGTTTGTCCTCGGTGTCAGTTGCCTTTTAGTCAATCTGTACCGTAGGGCAAGAGAAGAGAAACAAAGAAAAAGAATGGAATAAGTGTGGAGATGACAAAAAATGAAATGCCTCTTATGAGAAATGGTAGTTAGATCTATAAGTAGTGTGCGCGAAGTCGCAGGGTAAACTTAATGATTCGCTAATGATTGTTAACCTGTTCTTCATAATTTCCTTCTCGTCATTGCAACATGTTCATTGATAATTGGGTTGATGCGTTCTAATAATTTTATTAGGAAAGCGGAAGAACTTCTCTGAATTCTTGGCGAGTTCCACTCGATATTGCAAATATGAATATATGTATGATATATGTATATCTTGGTTGCTGCACCTATAATATTATAAAGTATTGTATATAGATAATATATGTATTTTTACATATCATTGGCCTTCTTGAGAAAATATAGCTTGTAAATCTATTGATAAAATACTTGTCGTCATTTGTCCCTATCAGTTTCGCAAGGATTGAAAGAACTTACGAGCAGGCAATTGCAAGGTAAGAATATTTTTTTTTTTGTGAAATTGTAAATTTTATTTTAAGAAAGCTCCAGTATAGGAAGTAACAAGCATGTGTAAAGAGGAACTATTATGTTGCCTAATACGTAGTAGCACAGCTTCTTAATTTAGTATTAAGTTTTATTATTAGCCTGGAAGGTCGAGTACGAGATACGAGGAACTTGTCGACGCGAAGATACTCCAGTTTTAGTTTCTTCGTTTCTTTTATTTCCAGTATCTACAAGAATAATGATAAGAGGTGATTAATCTTATTGCAATTACGTTAAGTTCTTTTTTTTTAATTAAATATAACTCTTCAAAAATTTACCTGTTTGTCTGGCAAGCACCTTTGTTACTCGTATGCTGCTGCGACGTAGCAGTAGCTGGTACATAAATAATATTTATTAATAATATAAATATAATCAAACATAATCAGAGTCCACTGCAGTTACCTTTGACACGCTTCACATCGACTGGCCGTTTCGATTTACTTCCGCATATGAGATCATTAATGTATCGCGGTGACTTTGATTCCTTCGTTTTGAAAGGTTTCGAAAGTTTTTCATTTTTCATGTTATACACTGCCGTCTGATAAACAATTTCGATTGGTTTCCTAGATCTGAAAGTAAAAATTGTAAAATAACATACAAATGAATTAATTGCTTTATTCATTAGCTTACCTAGTGGATCCATTAAGTTTCTTATCGACACTAATACTTCCAGCTGATTCCCTAATTTTATTCGTAGAATTCTTCGATGTTTCTTTACCGACCGAATCTCCTTTGTCGCGAGTGACTTTACCGTCCGATACGTCGTCGAAGACTCCTTTACGGTCTCTGCTACCTTCACGCGAATTACCAGACTTGGCGCGAGACTCAGCCGAGTCTCTTGACCCCGTAGACTTGTTATCATGTCGTTTGGAATTTTGTCTCTTGACAGTTTCACTTGGCATCCGACCAACACTGTCAATGCTCGAAGTCGACGAAGAGGTGAGTCTTCTCTCTTTACCTTTCAATTTAATATCCCTAGTTCTGCCACGCTTCTCACTGTCGTTTACCTTGCTCTCAGAAATTGTACCCAGCTGATGCTTCTTCACTCTACGAGATTCTCTCACGTTACTTTCATCCTTGCTGTCCTTCCTACTGGAATCAGATCCTGATCCTCTTTCGTTCAAAGACCTCAGTGTCTCATTGGTCACTCTCTTTAATTCTGCCAAAGGTGAATCGCGCTCGTCATTGACACTCTTCTCCTTTCTATCTTCCTTGGACTCCTTTTTATTATCGACCTGATAGTTCACATAGATCGGTACCTCACTGTCAGTAGCGTCAAAGACATTAACGTAAACAGGATCTAGATTATTGTCCTTTTTATTATATGAACTCTTCGTTATTTTTTCTCTTGAATTATCACAGTGATCTTTGGCTTCGTGCTTCGCTCGTCTATCCGTTATATCAAGAGTCCTTCGTGATCCTTTTTTACTCTGCTCCATGACTCTCTCGTCCTTATTTATAAACGTGGACCTTATCTTTCTCTGATTAAGCTCAGGAGAATGATCGCTCTCCACCACAGCAGTAACTGGCTTGTGAGTAGTCACCACTTTAAGAAGTACAGGATTATTTTCTGCGTCCGAAGATAAAACACTGTTACCATCGATCTTGGTGATTCTTCCTGATAACGGATCTTTCTTATCACAGACTCTCTCGACTGGGTCTACCGTTGGCTCCTTGCGCGTCCCTTCCGGACTGGGTATCGCTATGGTTTCTGAGATCTCATTGAGCAGGAGTTCATCGACGTTATTCAGACCTGATTCTTCTGTGGGAATAAAAATAATAATATAATTAATAATCAATAAGGTAAATAAATTTCGTTACTTTAAAGACGTGTCAGTTCTCACGGCTGCGTAAGGCTAAATAATATTATCTCTTTTTTTATTTTACAAAATACTCGAACCTTTGTGATAACAAGATAAATTTCCAATAACGACGCACGGATTTTAAAGTGAAGATTGACAATAGAAAAAAAAAAGAAAATGTTAAAAATCAATTGCGCAATGACTATACACTATAGTAAAAATGAAAATGAACGCGATTCTCCTTAAGCCTGCTGCTACCTGTGCAAATATTATCTTCTTTAGTATGAATGATCAGGGGCGGACTTGATTTCCATTTATCGACTCTCTTCGTCTCCTTAAATTCCGCACGAGCGAATTCGTTACGTGAATATTGATCTTCATGAAGATCCGCTCCCAACATGTACGAGCGAACTTCCTCGTCGGCCTGTTCACTTCCGGAACTGTACTGCTGCTGATTATCTTGATTTTTTATTATCTTATCAATCGTTCTCTTGCAACTGGCGCATCCAATACGATTGGGTATTCTCGACGTCGTTATTTTCATACGATTGGAATAGTAAGGCGCGTTCACATTGACTCCAGTATTCAATTTGACATTCATCATGGCGGAAGACGCTATTTCGTTCTCCGTAGAAAATACATGTGAATCGTTGCTCGAAGTGTTACAATTATTATTCTCCAGGTCAACGTCGGCCTCTTCTCGACGAAGCGTCACTTCCGTGCAGGCAGGAAGCGAGCAGAAGAAATCATCAAGATTCGACGAACGAACTGGAGGATTCTGTACGTTAACGAGGGATAAGAATGGAGTCTTTGTATCGTTTGAAATATTCCCTAGCGTTTTCGTGCCATTTTTATTGACGCTAATCATTGTATTATTTTTCTTCAAGGATGCCGTCGTGTCACGCAAATCATCTTGGGTCAATCCGTCGTGGGAAATCACGTCGAAGTCGTCACCGATTTTATTCCTGATGACAGCGCTAACGTTGCTGTCACTCTTCAGACTCATAACAAGCTGAGTGGACTTCAGTCCAGGTTGATGACTCTGGATCAAAGGTCTGGACAGCCTAGACATCCCTGATGACGTCTGGAGCGAAATCATTCTAGAGTTCTCTGAGTCCTCTAGTTTGCTGCTCCATGTTACGGATCCTAAGGATTCTGGTCGTGCTTCAAAACGCAGATGAATTCCAGTGCTTATAGGATTGCATTTTCCTGGAAATTGTATTTTTTTCTCTGCTTTTTTTTTGTTTATCACTTTCTCTCTCGCTCTCTCTCTCTTTCTCTCACTCTCTCACACTCTATACTGTATATGATACTTGCGACTCTAAGAACTTCCCATGCGTGTAATAGATTCGTGTTACTTTGGATACATTAGAATATATTTATTAAGTCAATTCGTCAGAGTAGCGTGAAGATGCTCTTTTTTTTTAAAACGATGCAACTACGTTTGCGTTACTGTAAGAAGGAGGAGGATAGAATGACCTAAGAATTTAATATTTTTAATCTATAATACTGTCAATTTATTTTTAACGTGAGTTTAACGCTCGACAGGCGGTTGGATTATGTCGCTTCGCAATTACGCTGAAGACTTGCTGTAACAGAAGCAGTGCGAAGTGATAGAAACTTTTTTTTTTGCTACAGCGCAAGCTACTACCTATTACAGTTGAAAAGTAAAAATTACTTGAAGGTCGAGTTATTATTGTGATTACTGTAGGATAATTTGAGTCGTGTTTGCAGACGAGAGGAAGCAGATACGACGTCTTGATAATTTGCCAGAGAACTTGCGCAATGAGCTTTTTTGATTTGTGTAGAATTTTTTTTCGTTGCTTATTCGTTCTCTCTCTCTTTTTTTTTTTAATGATTTTGTGAATTTTAGTAACGAAGCGTTACGTTGTTAATTGCCTTTATTGGCAATTTACGTTCTACCGGGTGGTACAGTGCTTACGGGATGAAAGAGATGAAGTGGAGAGCTCGATGCAAGCGTATCTTACTTTTTTCTATCTCGTTATTGTAAAGGTTCGAGTTCAATTTTACTGATACTTTCAAAATAAACCAGTCAACTCCCGCGCAGTATTACTGTTAAAAAAGTAAAAAAAAAAAAAAAATTATACATAGACGCATTAATGATAAGAAGCAGCCGTAGGAAGTAGATTGATGAAACATTGTTATTTTATCATTGGTTAATTCAATTAAAGTCTACTCTACGTATTGTGGATGCACAGTAATAAATAAGGATATAGTAACGCGGTCGCCATTTTGCGAAAAAATTATTTAATCATCGATAGACGCGATAAGACGTAGAAATATATTACTCTGCATGCTATAGTATTTTTTTGGAAATAAATTTTTCAAATAGTTCTTTTTTTATCCAGTGATAAATACCTTGCTCGATATGCTGCATTTTGGACAGGACGTTAGCACCAAGATTCACCGTAGTAGTGTGACCGCGTATTTTTGGATCCATTGTTTTCCCATCGTTATCGTAGCTGATACCGGAAGTGACGTCGACATTGATACCATTTCTATATTCTGGCTCGAGGATGGATTTCAGTCTTACTCCCCATCCATTTCTCTGATCAAATATCACATTCGAATCTGTTGGCTTCAATGATTTCTCAAAGTCACCGCGTTTCCGGAAGTCACTGAGATCCGGTGACGTAATCTTATCAGCCTGGACAGTATTGCTGCCACCGAATATATATTTCTCATAGGAAGTATCGCCGAAATGAATATGAGGCAGGTTCTTATTGATTACAGGGATACCCAGAGTGCCACGACGACGCCTACGAAATTTATTAGACGGCGGCGGCTTCCCATCCGTCTCGACGATGTTCACCTTTCCGGAATCAGCAGCGAAGTGAACTTCCGTTTTGCAGAAACCCACCTTCTTCGTTGGCCTACCCAGAGACGCTGCCAGGAAGTCGTCGTGCGTATGACTAATTTTATCTAAGGTATCGACCTGGTGTCTCAAGTCTAATTCCTCTTGCAGATGATACTCCTTGTGCCTCTCAAGGTCCAGGTCGTTCGAGCTCTCGTTAGGATGATGAACGCTGGATGACTGAATTCTACACTGAACCACTCCTGCAGGAATTGCTCCCACGTTGGTTCCTGATGATCTCACCGTGACTATGTTCTGCTTGGAGAGCAAATGACTATCCTGATCAGACGGAGTACTGCTCAGGTGGACCACAGTGGTATTGGGTTTACCTGAGGTGGTAGATTTAATAGAAGGAACCGAATGAAGTGTCTTGGATATATTAGCAATGCTGGACAGTGTCTGCGGCCTGTGATACTCATAGGTGCCAAAGTCTCTGTCACCCTTGTCACGCTTATCAAAAGAGATCCTGGAGGTCCTTCGACTTACTTCGTTATGGTTATCAATAGAGTTATCATTCTTATCTCTGACCACGTTAGAATCCTTGAAGGAAAGCGTTGAAATTCTACGTGCAGAATTCTCGCTACCGCTGGTCGAACTTTCGCTGTCTCTTTCGGTAGTATCTTTGAACGAAAGCGTAGATAAGATTCTGCGTGTCGTTGCGTCACTTACGTTACTAGCAGAACTGTCTGTTTCCTTATCGCTGGAACTTTCCATACCCAGCACGTAAGACCTGAGCTTGCTACGATTAATTCCTACGGTGGAATCAAACTTTTTAACAATATTTTCCCGCTGGATACTTTCATTCTCTCCTTGGGTAAACGTGCTCCCTTTTCTAGAATAATCATCAGCTTCCTTGATGTCTATCTTCTGCGTACCATTCGTAGTGGCTTTGGATTTCAAACTGAGGTCTGACAGTCTCACACTGCCGACTCCGTTCATCTTCCCGTTGGCTTCTTTCCTGTCTCTCCGACTTGAATCGGTACTCGAGTTCGTTATCTGCAAGGAACGTCTTGTTCTACAATCCCTGGTGAATTTAGTCTGCGGAACAACCGTATCCTTTTCGTTAATCAAATTCGTAATGTCTTCGTTGGACGTGCTCTTCTTTCCCTTCAGCAAGCACAAGGACCTTCCATCCTCTCTTACTTCTGCCCTCCTCAGACGCCTGTTAGTCACCGGCGAAGAATTCAGCCTGGACGTTGTCAAGGATTTATTATTAAGGGTCTCGTTGTGAATCTGCCTACACAGTCTCGACACCTGAGACAATCTGTTCAGACCAGGATCCTCTGTCGCCGTGATCGCTCTTCGAAAACCAGCCTTAACCTCAACCTTACCATCAGCCTCGTTCTTGCGCTGAGTGTCACTCTGTAACACAGAGGTTCCTTAAGAAGATGATTTATGGTTCAAGAAAGAAAAAAAAAAAAGATACAGAACAATTCTATACACTTACAAAGGTGACAGGTACAGGACTGGTGGACGTGGAGTCAGTGACTCTAGAAGATGACCATTGAGAGGCTCTCACGACCTGGAACGACCTGCCACCAGCTGCTTGACTTTGGAATACCTCAACCTGCCTCCTAGCCTTCTGCACGACACTACCGTCTGCGGAATTACGTTCACGCGAGTCGATCACCTGGTTCGAAGGAAGAGCCAGTGGTAGTAGAATCATTTAAATAAATCCTTATCAGAAGACCTGGTCGTTATCGATAACCTACCTTGCCGTAAGAATGTGCAGCACCCTGGTTTCTAGTTTGCCATCGACCGGTCTCGATCCTGGCACGCTCCAGCATGCCAGTCAGACGATCGACGTGGGACCACTCACGTACCTCTTCATTCTGGAAGGGATCTCCCTCGTCATTTATCCTACCTGGTGAGAATACCAGTTCCATCTTTCCGTTCGTGTGGGCAGACCTTGCTCAATGCCGGGGCTCGATCATCTCTTTGCGATTTGCGCTGCAACGCAAATATCACAACGTTAATTCGATTACTCACGTGCTAAAATTACCGACTCCTTCGAGTTTACGATATGCATGTACAGATTTGTATTCCAGTGACACTGATCATGCAGGAATTATTATGAAAAAGTATTATTACTTGGACGACATTGTCATTTCGTTTGGCTCCAGATTATATTTTCATATATTTCTCTATACATATATATACACATTCATGTATATATATATATATACACACGATTGCTGACGGCCACCATTGCAAAAGGGCTCTGCTATCAAACATTCACCATTATCCTGATCTTTTGCATAACGATCTGATCGATCTCTACCTTTTGTCCACTGACAATTTGTCTAGGCCTGAATTCAATCTGGAAACCAGTTCAGGCTGTATATAAAGTATAATTTTTACTACTAAACTTTCCTGCCTATCTATGCAATGTCTTATGACATCTCAGCACCAGACAGTCTTAACGTGTCAACCGTTCTAATAGATCAGTAGGTATAAATATCCATAACCTATATGTGCTACATTAATACGTATACGTATATAACTATGTATATATCACTTTCGATTTATTTGGGTTGTAGGTAGGCCTACATCACGATTAATGTATTATGCAACGTACGACGCCCGAGGCTTCTTACGTTCAATAGAAATAGTAGCCTAGTGTTGTGCTTTAAACGATTACGCAGTGATCGAGATAGACCGTGATATTCGGTAAGGCCATTTCGAGCTCTTGTAAGGATCATCATTAAATTTCAATTACTTAGTCAAACAGAGAGAGAGAGAGAGAGAGAGAGAGAGAAAATGGATTATGATTCAGTATAAAGAAGAAATAATAAGAAAGCGACGACCTTGGGTCTTTCGATAAAACTATATAGTAATATAAATAGCACCTTGAGCCAAGATAGTAAATATAAGTATCATGAATCCCCGTCCATGCTATCATCCTGGAGGATGATATTATCCTGATTAATCCTCATTAATCTCCAGGGATCATTTTCATCACTCTAAGTCTCCCCAGCAGCGTAAAAGCACTGGCAATTAATTCCCTTGATAAAACAGAGAGAATCACATAGGATGAGCAACCAGATGGCTGCGTGGCCGCTTCTCCACGAGTGGGTGGACCGTGGACGTGGTTCGTCGAGTCCGTTGGCTGACTTCAAGGACGTATTCGCCCCCGTAAAAGCGGCCTGCACGACCCACGATAGCATCAAGGAACAATGCCGTAAGAAAATCCTGAAGACTGGGGTGCAAGAGGAGCCCTGGTGGACACAGTGACAAAATAAGTTCAATATCCAATCCTGATCTTACGTTCGTTCCCACGAGTAATCTAATTGCGAAGAAAAGGATAAAGAAATCGTATTAAAAAGGACCAACCGATTCCTCCTGGAATCGACTGTCATCGCACTCTTGGATCCCGTCGCAAGGTAGGTCGTTAACGTTTTCGTTTAGTTGGAAGACTCAAGTGGCAATCAACTCGTTTTTAGCGTCAAACTCGAGGCGCAACGGTGTCTCATGGCACGAAACACTTTAATTGGCCTTTTAACGGATTCGCCAAGCGGTTCCCTTGGATTATCATTTACTATCGATTTGTTCTTGGCAGTCGATCGATATACTTTTATACCGGTTTTTCTATTTTATTTTACTTTGACTTGTTTACGGAGAAAGGAATCGTGCATGATACAGTCGCTCGTTTGATCATTCGAGTCTTTCATAATTCGAGAGACGCTAACTGACTTCGTTAGTACCTTCAAATTTCAGTGACGCACCTAACGGTTTCAATAGGGCTGCGTCGTAATTTGACTCATTGAGTAAAATCGTAATCGAACGTGTCTTTTCGAATTTTACTCTGGATAAACCCGATAGAACCTGACTGATTGATCAGGTAGATTCCTAAACTACAATATTATCCTGGTACATAACGGTTTTAAAGTTTTTGCTATCGTGACTTGTTAAAAGTCCGATTCGATCGAGCGATTCACGCCGAACGAACCATGACGCACCAAATAATATTAATTCAAAAGTCAGCGGTACTTTCCTCATGGGATTAGATCGCAATAGCCATCCGAGGAATTGTTTAATAAGAGCGACATAAGGTAATTTATTTTTCTACGTAAACGTACAGTCTCTTGATTATGTATTAGTTGCTACTCGAGTTTTTCTTTTGATACCATTTTCACGTAGGTGCAACCGTCATCCGGTATCGTTTAGTCAAGCTTAAAGGATAAGAATTAGGAACGCGTGGGAGGAGATGGAAATGGTGTGGAAAGGTAAGAAAGAGGGTTAAGGTGAGAAGTGGGGAACGATACGCGTTATAATGAAAGAGTTGCGAGGATGCGGCGTCGAAGACATAATCGGCGTAGCGTGGAGTCGCGAACGCCCACGGGATATCTAATACGTCTGTCAGGTAAGAGTCATCCGGCGCGTAAGGAGGCCAACGTATCTCTTCTACTGGTACATAGATACTCCTTTTACAACGCCTTCAGGCTCTTAGGGACACGTAGGCAAGATATACGGAGGAGTACGGACCAGGAACGTCATAGCATGATTACCTATAGGTACTACGTGGAGGCAGAAGCCCAAAGCACACGGTGCGAAGTGTGGGTCGCTGGTAATGCCGCAATGCCGCTAGTCAAGCCGGTTTCTTTGCTGATTTCGAGGGCACTGCCTGCTGCCCGCCTTAAACTCGAAAGGTGGACGAGAATTACCCACACTCGTGCATTGTGACGACAGGAACGTAGATACGCTTGCGAAGAGCCAGTCAGTCTCTCCCTCATTTGGATAATTCTGGTTAGTCATTGTCCTGGTTTAACCACTTGCGCTGGAAATACGTGTTGTCGAGATGCTTTTATTTTTGTAGCGTCCTGTCACGCGGCTCTGTCAATTCGCTGCCAGCGCAGGCGGTTAATATCTTAACCTAGAAATTGGATCTTGATAGCACTGTCTTGCTTCTATTGTCTGTTAAGGAGATGCTGTGGTAACTCAATTCGCGTTGAATCTTCATCAGGATGGTCGTGATTAGTTTCTTTTTAAATAGAAGTCACTTGGAATATATAATGGGGAGACGATGGAGGGCAAACATTGCAGTTGAGCATGATTTAAGAAACCTTCTATGCTTAATGCCGAACAGGAAAGAAGGTTCCGTTTCGTGGCGTGTCCTTGCCGGTAAAATGGACGCGCTTCGCCGCAATTTCTTCGCCTGTCTATTCTTCATGGAAATTAACGGAAGCAGGAGTTTCTGAAAATGACCATTCTCGAGGACGATCTTGATCTACGACGTCCGTGCTTATGGTCAAAATGGGAGGCAGTAACGCATTTTAAATGCTGACCCTGGCTGCGTGTTAACGTAACGTCTTTTCGTCCTTTCTCCAGAAAAAAAGTCATGGACACCTACTCGTTTCACTTAACTGACACGAGATATCTTGTGGAGAAAGTAATTATTACTCGTTTGTGTACCTGCATATCGTTGAGTGGACTGGAACGGATTTTTCTACATTTTTCATTGACTTTTTTTTTACAGAGGAATAACTGACAGAGCTATCGACAGAGATAAAGACCTTCAGGTACCTGAATCATCTCATATTCAAATCCAAGTATCGATTAAGCGATTAACCAATCGATTGATTGATTTTTGAATAAAACGTCAGAAGAGTCTCTCTTTCTCTAGAATTACTTCTGTTGGGTATCCCGGACCATATATGGAGTCGAAATTCAATGCTGTTCTTTCTGTCAAGGCTTGCTTGAACTCTGCTGCCACTTAATACTGTTTTAATTGGCTCGTTAAAGTAAGCAGACACATGCTTTAGCAATAATTCCCAACGTACGTCTTTAAAGATTGATGTATGATTTTTCTTATCAGAATGAATAATCAAAATATGCCAACCACCTCGGTACACCTTTACACATGCAAAAGCTCATACCAGTTAATCTTGCTGCACTTATAATCAAACAATTGATTCTCAAAAAATCAAATTTTCCTCATTCTACCAAACCAAGGAAATAGCCAAAATTTAAATGTACAGTATCCACATGAAACATCCATGCAGTCATAAAAAACCAACTGCCATTCCCCAGTAACTGTTATAACTGTTACAAAGAGTTTTACTTACTTTGGAATTAATTTATGTACATCCATCCACATTAAGCATACAAACTACAATAAGCACACTGCACAGTATGTATCAACCAACTTCAAACCTGAAAAACTAATGCTTTACGCACTCTTCCCTAAAGCTAACTATATTCCTCAGGTAAAACGTATAAGAAGAAAATTCTTGAAAAACAAGAATATTCCCCAGAAGTCCCATCCAACGGAACCAGACTAGATACCAGTTTCCAAAAGAATCCTCTGACTCAAGTGAAAATCTTTGAAGTAATTCATAAAAGTAACTGTACTCGGCACCGATCCGGTATGAAGAAAAACTTGCAAGAGTTTTCCTAAATTATTAATTTCACCTACAGGTAAACTCATTTATTAAATAACACCCGTAGACCATTCACTCCAAACGGTTAATTGTACAATGACATTGTTCCTTCAGAATATACAAGTTGATTGATCACTGTACAAAAATAAAAAGCAAAAGAAACGCACCGTTTGCTGACAGAGCGTTAGCTCTCCTTGCGCGAATGTTACTCGCGAGAGCGCCAGTCCTTTACTAGAGAAGGCTTACGGATTGGGGAACCAACTCCAGCGTGCTACCCATGTACCAATCCGGTTCTGCCCGTTCAGGGACTCCAGTGGACAGTTCGCGGGTCAACGTTAAGGTATAGTCCAGTCAGATATGGCCGACGGCTTTGAACAATTCAGTGGATTATAACTATATGCATACATTTTATAAGACTATATGCTAAAGGATGAGACGCTCCGTTAACTACTGGCAAAACGCCAAATCCACTGACTCTCTCAGATAAAAGCCAGAATCCTTTAAGAACTTTCTGAGCTTCCATACCCGACGTGAGTGCGAGAGAGACGCACCTATTGGCGGTCATGCGCGTAAGAGAAAGACAGACACAGGGGGTCCGCAGATCCGAATAAAAAAGGGTACTGTACGCTCTTTGTTTAATTAATTATCTTACGAGCACCGTGCTCTAATGACTTTTGAATGGTTCGAGATGTCGAAATAGTTTAGTAACGAGTTTCATTTAGGATTTTGCAAGGAGTTGGAAAGTTTTTTTTCTTTTATGACTTCTCAAATCCACAGTACGATATTCATCGCGTGTCTTCGGTATGGTCGATAACGGGGCTGCGCGATGCTTGTGATAAAAGATAACTTTCTCCTGTAGTCAATGCAGCGGATATAATGCGTGAAATATAATGCAGATTCGACGAGTAAAAGCTGACGTGTAATTGAATCGTATACTGATTATGCATCGTAGCTAAGTTGCGAAGCTATACAGATTCTGCTTTAGATCCTTGCTTTCCTGGTAGCAATTTCACTCCTAATCCTTTCGCAACTTAAAGTTCACTTAACGCGCTATGTTCTATTAACTGAACTGACTCACTTGATCGTTATTCTGCTATATATCCCATTTACAGGATCTTAAAAGATATATATATATGTACTCGGTGTGATTATGAAAGGTGGACAGACTACAAGGTGAAACAGCAATTGCATTGGACGCTGCTTCATTTTATTTATAAAATTCAGAGCTTCCTAGTCTTCTTAAAGAATTATACTGTTTTCAATGGATCCGTGTCTTCTTTGGATACGCTGATCTTAATGGCGTCTCCCAGACTCTTTTCTAAGATCTTGCCAAAAACTGGAAGGAAGCCACGTTCAGAATCCGAGTGATTGGTCAGGATGACATTTGTGCCATTGTGAACGGCGTCCAGGACGTCGTGGTGTAACATTTCTCCAGTTAAGAACAGGTCGGCGGATATTCCTTTTAAAACGGAAGTGCCTGATCCTGCGCATATTGCTACAGTTTGCACTGAGCTTTCTGTGGAAGAAAAAGAAATTTACTGATAGTGCAGTTTATTGGGTTTAGTTAAAATTTGCCAATTCTCTACCTCCGCTCTTTGCCAATCTTACGTAGGGCAATTTTGTACGTTCCTTGACCAGTTGCACTGCATCCATTATGCCAATAGGTTGCTTCAATGTGCAAAGTCTTCCTATGCCATTTTCAGGGTTGTTGGTATCTGGTTCTATTGGTACATTTTTTGCTAGATCTGTGATAAATAAAATAATTAAATGGACGTAGATTTTAAAAATATTTTTTTCATACCAAATGATTCTGCTAGCCAATCGTTGACGCCACCTTTGATGGAATCGAAGCTGGTGTGTGGTGAATATAGGGCGATTTTGTTTTCCAGGCATTTTGCGGCAATTCGCTCCTATTACATAAATGAGTTAGAGTTTAGTGAAGTGCTTTTAAGATAAAATTCATTTTTTTTTTCTATGTCAGCTGATTACCTTCCACGTTCGGTTGGTGATCGATTTTAATGGCGCAAATATTGGAGGATGATATGATATTATTAGGTCGGCTTTCATATTGACTGCTTCAGTCATTACTGCTTCGGTAAGATCATTCGTTAATAAAACGTGAGAAATATTCTTTGGCTCTGTAGGCTCAATAAGTAATCCAACATTGTCCCAACTGGCTGCTAGACTCTCATCAGCAAAAGCGTGCAGAGCGTCCACCACTTTCTGCAGAGGTAGTCCAGCCTGACTGCTCATAGCCTTCAGGAATATTTTCTGTCTTATCAGGGTTGAATTCTTAATCTGCGACACTACTGCTGATAGCCGGCCAAACATCTAACAGAATCCCTGAAAATAAATATCATTGTTATATGCAAGGTTGGTATATAAATATTTGGGTAAAGGTAAAAATGATGGCGCTGTCTCAAATGGTATTGTATAAAATAAAACATTGTATTTATTTAATATTATATTATATATACAATAAATCTAGTCGCTATAGAACCAGATTTTCACGTGTCCGTCGTCACTGGCGGACGCAAGTTGACCAGGAACTGCAGGATTCCATTGTACAGAATTGACATCCTGAGTATGAGCATCATCCGCCGCACAGACCATATTGAACGAGGGCTGATTCGGATCAGAGTCGTCTTCTTCACGGAATATTCTGATGATGTCATCACCACAGGCTGTTGCGATCAGTCCAGTTATCTTGCACCAGTCAATGTCGTATATTGTTCTTGTGTGATATCCAGACAGTGTGCAGACACATTTCCATACGGATTCGTTGTTAGGTGTAGGAATTCCAGCATTGTTACCAGGTTTATATTCTTGCCAGATTTTCACTGTTTGGTCATCGCTGCAGGTAGCTAGTCGATCTCCTGTACTATTGAAAGACAAACTCCAGACTGTGGAGGTATGCGAAGACAGAGTTGCTATGCAGGACCAGTCACTGTCCGCTATATCTTCCTTAAATATTTTGACAGTGTCATCATAGCTAGCCGATGCTAGGATATCTTCTTGAGGATGCCACCGAACCTGAGGAATTGTTTGTATTGTATCTTCAAAGTCTATTTTAGTGTCGAATTGTATTATTTCTAGGACTGTTTTGCTTCGTTACTTACCTTTTTTACATCTTGAGTATGAGCATTTATGACAGCGGCACACTCATATTCTTCGTCTGTTACTTCCCATACCCAAACAGATTTATCACGGCTGCATGTGGCAAGTAATTGTCCACTCTTTGACCAGCTGACACTTTTAACTTCATTTTCATGACCTTCTAAAGTCGCGTTACATTCAAATTCGCCAGAACTTTTATCCCAGATCGCTGTAGTTGCATCAAAACTAGCAGATGCGATATGACTCCCACAAGGAGACCATGCAATTTCTCTGACAGTTCTCGTGTGACCTTCCGTAAGAATTGTTTTCATTGCCCATTTAGGACCTTCCGGTGCCCAGATTCGAATTGTCTTATCTTCACCACATGACGCAACACTAGTGCCCTTAGGATGCCAACAAACATTCCACACTCTCCCTTTGTGACCAGTTAGAATTTGCTTTAGTTCCAGCGTACCCATTGTTATCTGAAACAGTGAAATAACTTTCTGAATTTAATATCTTGCTTTCTTTTAAAAAAAATCACTGAACTACCAGTATTAGATAGTTTTATTCCAAAAATGGGATTAGAGTCGTGAAATGTTTGTGCATCCTTGCTATAAATCTACATCTGCAGGCAATAATATAGAACTAAAAACCTTAGCGTAGAAATATAATCTCATAACTCAAATAAAATTATGTATCAGCACACGTAATCGTACATGACTTACATGATTAAAAATAATCCAACTACAACCAGAAATTGTTAATATTATTTAAAATCAATATACCCAACGCAGGGAAACAATCATGTACAAAAGCTGCAAACTATAAACAATTAGCGAATAGATATAAGAAATTGTATTAAACCAGTAGCACAACAAGAGGTTACGTCTCTGCTACAATCCGTCGTAAAAAAAAAACTTACGATTAACATTATACGTTAAGGAGGCACGGACGGCTATACTAAATGGCACATAAGAAATCGTAGAATATAAAATAAAGAAATCCTTTAATATCCCTAAAGAACGATTAAAAATACGTACTCAACGGCCTGCCTAACCACACAGGAATGTCTCGATCGATGTCAAAATTTCCTACTGTATTAACTCACTATCAGCCCATAAGAGTCGCAAGAGGGCGACTACATTATGACATAAAAATCAGGAATAACTAATAAATACAATATTCAAATAGGGAATAAATTTAGCATAATGTAGACTATCACAAAGAATTCAAGGCCTCTTCCATTCAGTTCCTGTAACCTGGCCCTTTCATACGCTAAGCATATTATCCCTGCTTAATCATCAAGAATTTACTGTAACTAAATTCCACGTTTTTGCTTCTTTCTTTTCCCACAACTGAATCTCCCATGCACAATCTTCTAACGTTACCGCTAAAGATGGGGGACTCTTAGGTCTGCTCCGGAAGCACAGAATTCTTTAATTAACCAAGTGATGAATTTCTATTGACTTCTGACTTAAAGTTTTCTATTCTCTTTCAGAGAATGGTGGTCGCAAGCTGCCGGGTATATCCGTGTGTCTATCTACACAGAGATAGCCGAGGCAGTTTAGTTCCAGCCACTTGTAAGTTAATGGTTCAGTATAGAGGGTTATCCAGCCGCCTCCACGATATTCGTCCAACGTTCATAGTGCAAGAGGTACCGAGTCGGCGTCAGGTATTAGAAGCTGACAGAAGTTGGGACCGTCACGTAGTGTCCTCAGTGCATCAGTGAATCTTAAAAATAAGGTGAAAAAAAGGAATTTCATTTCGGCATTGAAGCGTGGCTTACAGTTCTATCATCAGCTGTATACCATAGAGTGGGCGGTGCCGGATTAAACGGAAAAAATTAGTAAATTAGACTTACCAGCTAGTTTAAACTGATCCAAGAACAAACGTGATCGCGTTTCTTTTTCTTCTTACGTTAGTTTATTGTCAGGAGAAATATATTCTTTTATTGGAATCAATGGCGATTCATCCAGTGTCTATTATACCTGTTGCTGATATGTCAATTCTCCAGCAGGCTGATATTTTTTTTTTAGTACCGTTTACAAACGAGGCTATGCCGGTAGGGTAGGCCTGTAGCCATTTTTGGAATTTTCACAACGTCTGTTCTTTCCGGGTAAACATTTTTTTCCCATTCAAATTGCAGCACCTCGTTCCTTTTTTATAGAATTTTTTTTTTTGGTGTGAATATCTTCATATATCTGTGTGAATTTGAAAATATAAAAAAGACTACGTGTTACCAGCATACGATAGTTCAAAGTACGCGGTTATTTTGGAATCTTTATGAAATTCATTCGAATCGCTTTTTGTTCAATCGACTTTTTCATTATGGCAAAAATTAATTTATCATGCACAAATGATAATAAGACGGACGTATTGAGTTGATATTTAAAATGTAATAGTTCATTTTTATTTAACGTTCAAAAAACCCCCCAATGACTTCAGGATGCTTGAAATTATTTGAAATTCTACAAATTTTTTATCTCATAATTTGACCAACCTTCTACAACTCTCTACTGTTAATTTTTTTTAATAGTTTTGTCGTTTCTCCAATACTATTACTAGCCGACGTAACCATCAAGGTCGCGTTACGATTTATTGCTCGACTTACCACAATTTGATATCTACTTCTACCGGTTAATGTCTCTTTGAATTCCACGTGCGATTTGTGCCCCGTTAAACCAGTGTTTGGAAAATTGCTTATCCAGCGCGACAACCAGAACAGTTTTTAAATTCAATTTCATAATCAGCTTTGTTGATTATTTAATTCGTGATCCCAGGTAATATCAGCATCATTAGCAAAGACAATACGTACTATTGTCAGGTGTAAATACTTTCAACGATTCTTTTCCTAAAAGTAAATTCAGATACTTCTACCTGTCTTTTCCCCGAAGTATATACTAATCTTTTCTCACTTTAATCTCTTATCTGACTAAACTTGCGTAACAGATAAAGTAAATGTGATCATTCGTAAGTTTGCACTAGACGCTGACGTCACAAATGATTTTTATTTAAAAAAATCAATTATTTCCTGTCGAAAAGTGCTTTAGTATTTTTTTTTATACATATCGCACAATGCAAATTTTTAATCAAAAATTTTTGGCTTCCCGAAAATCTGTAGCAACGTCTTTTATACTTTTTAATCGTGATAACGTTAAATCCAAATTATTTTTTTTTTTTTTCCTTTGTCGCGCCATACAGTATAGGGTGTTACGGTAAATCCGAATGAAGAATAAACTGCGACTATTCGAGGTAAAATGATCAGGTTGAATTTGAGAATGACGGAGGTAAAATTTTTGAATTTTAAATAACGACCGTTAAAAATTGGCGTTACTTTTTACACGGTTTATATGGGCGAGCATTGTTACGGGTAATATTGGCCGGACGAACTATTGTTGGAATGTCTATTATTCACGTATATCTTACGTTAGACGACAAGTATGATTATATCGATACTTAGAGATAACATATCTCCTTAATTAAGTATTTGAAAGTTTTTCAAATATTCAACGCCTACTATGCACATAGTTCAATATTTTAGACTAGAGTCAAATTCAATACTCAAATTAGTAATAAATATTAGACTGTCATATAAACGATTGCAACATTGAACTTGCATAATTTATATTAAATATCACCTGGAAAAAGCATAATCAGTCTGATCAGAGCGTATTTTGATAACTGAGACAAAGCCTCCGATAAATCCTTGAAAAAAATGTGCGCTGAACTCCTGATTTTGGAGGAGTTCAGCTCCTCTTATCTCTGAAATTCTTGTTATTTAAGATTTTCGTTGAAATGTTTACCAGCGTAATTAATGAAAGGAGCAAAGTCGACTTAAATATGTTAAATTATTGAAAAGAATTTTTTGTATATATTTTAAGGTAACGCTGAGCGACCAAGGACTGCAATATGTTATCGACTGAAAAGAAAATTTCTGTAGCTACTTCTGGCGATGATGTGGATTGGCTGGAAAACATGCCTTCCGGCGGACCTCTTGATAAATATCGTAAATCAGCCACGTTTTCATGGAAGAGATTGAGAGTGATTTTAGAGGATCCTGAGAGGCTTCTTTTAAAGGTAATCATATTAGGTGAATTCTTCTTCTTCAAGGGTAACGAAGACGTAACCTGGATTATCATGGATTTCAGATGAAACTATGGAAAGCTATGGAGGCAGATCCAGAATTTCATCCTCAGGATAGTGTCACTCCTTCAGCTGATGAACAGAAACGTCGAGTGGCACGACAGCTTGTACGACTCAATCATGTCAATTTGTTGCCATCAAACATTCATCAAGTTACCTACAAGATCAAGGTAGTTAGGTACTATTGATTTAAATACATAATAAATTTATAATACGTACAGTAGAAATGTCTTCTGATTGTTTAGATCAGATTCGAATGGAATCCAATTACTATAGATTATTATATCATCATAGAATTAAAGTATGGATGATAAAGAACGATCAGAGTCTCTTGAGTTAGGAAATTATTTTCATAGCAACTGATGTACACGTCCAGCAAGGATATTTAAAAGGATTGGTAGAATTATAATGATTTCTTTCTACAGACAAGGTTCTTGATGACACTCAATGAAGCTACAGCCATTGTCAACACATCGCTCTCTGTTAAAATTGCTCTTGGTGTCTATCTTTTTGGAAATACTATTCTTAGTCTTGGAACCGAACGTCATTACCCAATATTCCAGGCAGTGTGGAACAAGCAGGTACATGTTGATTCGGTATTGTTGAGGATAAAAGATGATTTGTTACTTGGAAAATAAAGATTAATTGATTTTGCAGATTCTGGGAGCATTTGCACTCACCGAAGTGGGTCATGGTAGCAATACAAAAATGATGAGGACGACAGCTACCTATGATCCAAGCACACAGGAATTTGTCCTCCACACTCCAGATTTTCAGGCTGCCAAATGTTGGATAGGAAATTTAGGTAATTTGGTGAGGAGTGTCTGTTGATTGATAATGTTAATTAGGTTCAATAAATATTTCATGATCAACATCGATCAATCTTACAGGTAAAACTTGCACAGTGGCTATAGTCTTTGCACAGTTGGTGACACTTGGTGAGTGTCATGGGTTACACGCGTTCATTGTGCCTGTGAGAAATCCAAAAACGTATTTTCCTTACCCTGGTGTTATACTGGGAGACATTGGCGAGAAAATGGGACTCAATGGAATTGATAACGGGTAAGATGGTCAGCAGAAAGATTGTCGAGGATTCTTTATTCAGGTAGAAGCTTCAGGGATGATCGGTTAACTTCTTTCTTTCAGATTTCTTATGTTCAATCACTATAGAATACCTAAGGCTAATTTATTGAACAGAACTGGTGACGTTACTCCTGAAGGAGAGTACGAGAGCTCATTTTCTGATCCACAAAGGATACTTGGTAAATTTAATAAGGTCCTGTAATAATTTTTGATTTACTTTAATATATTTTTCTGTTAGGTGCGGCTCTGGAAAATTTATCTGCAGGACGTATGGGTATTTGTCAAGAAGCTACCAACACGCTTGGTGCAGCTATTGTTATAGCAGTTAGATATGCTGCAGTTCGCACACAGTTTGCACCATCGTTATCAGATTCTACCGAAGAAATAGCCATAATCGAGTACGAGCTTCACGTATGTCCATTTTCATTCGTCTTTGGAATATTTGTATCTCTTTAAAACATGATCTGTATTTTATGCAATAATATTTCAGCAATGGCGTTTATTCCCTTATTTGGCGGCCGCTTGTGTCTTTCGAATTTTTATGTCAGAATTTACCGAAGTGTACCTGGAGAATATACAGAAATCCATGGAGGGAGAGAACATACCAAATCTTGTTAGTATTTTTGATACGAATATTTTAATTAGTTACAATACTCATTGTTTTTCTCTTTTAGAGTCAAATAGTCTCTGAGATTCATTCCATTGTTTCTGCTATAAAACCACTGATTACGTGGACCTGCCGTGATGCAATACGTGAATGCAGAGAGGCTTGCGGAGGTCACGGTTATCACAAAGGTGGAAGATTTTTGAAAATAGCTTCACGTTCTTTGAATAAGAATTCCAAAGGATGTTATTATATGTGTTATTATTTTATTTAGCTGCTAATCTTGGGGATTTGGGGGTTAATCACGAACCCACAGTAACCTACGAAGGTGATAATAATGTATTGGTCCAGCAAACCAGTAACTGGATATTACGACAATGGTCAGACTTACAAGGAGGAGCCACGATAGCAAGTCCTTTGGAATCAATCAGTTTTCTTACGGATGGAGCAGTGATTTTGAAAAATAAATTTCAGGCACAGTCGACACAGGAAATTATGACACTTGATTGTAAGTAAAATAAACTTACAAGATTCGAATACAATACTATTTGTTTCGTATCTTGTTTTATATTCTAACGATGATCTTCTTTGCTAGTCGTAAGAAAGACTTACGAGTGGCTGATTACATTCTTGGCTATGGAAACATATAAGAAGTTCAAAGAGGGTGTTTCGCAGGGATTGGATAATTTTACAGCACGAAGTAAAACACAGGTTTACAGAGCTGCTAACTTGTCACGAGCTTACGGAGAAGTAAGTACAAGCTCAAGAATCGTATTTAAAACAATCCATCGATACGCAACAAATCATATATATTGCAGATGATTGTTTTGAAGTACGCGATAATACGTTTAAACAATCTGCTACCGAATCAACCACAGAGTCAATCATTGAGGATAGTTTCAGAAAAATTACTTCTATTGTACTCCCTGTCCTGTTTGGAAAAACATTTGGCTACTTTTTATCAAGGTGAGAATTACAATCAATGCGATTCAATTGATTAATGTTACAACAATTCACAATGTGTCAGTCAGCAGTTTTTTGCATCGCTTGGCTATTTGGTAAACCAAGAAACTGTGCTGCTCCTCGAGAGGGTGTAAAGGGGAAGCTTTAAACAAACGATTGCGCAAGACAATTGAACGTAGCACTTTTTGCTACATGTCATATCACTTGCATGTTACAAAATATCAACAAACCTTTCCCGCATCAATGAGTCATTAAGTTTTTTACATTTTGTCCGCAGGTGGTTACTGTTCTGGTTCGCAAATGGTGAATTTATTACGCGAGAGTATTTTGGAACTGTGCGTACAATTGAAACCGGAAGCCGTCGCCATTGCTGACAGTTTGGCGCCACCGGATTTCGTTTTGAATTCCATGTTGGGCATGTCGGATGGGAAGGTAAATTTAACGAATCGTTGCAATAGGGAAAAAAATTGTCAATGAATATTTTTCTTACAGGTTTATGAAAGACTCGAAGAAGTATTCAAAAGTAATCCTGGTGGTATGGAACGAGCTAGTTGGTGGAAGGAATTACTTCCGGCATCGAAAAATCCTTTGACAGCACCCCAATCTAAACTTTGACATTAATGACTTGATTTTAGAATTTATTAATAGATTTTTATTATATATCATCAATATCGAAAAACCTGTCACACCTCGTGACTTGTTCTTTGTCATTTAGCTATGCATACATTGAAATACCTCGAATTTCGAAAATTCTCTCCTCGTACGCACAATCTAGGTATTTTAAGGGTACAGGAAGTAATTGCGAACTTAAAGAATGTCTTAACTACTCTCCACATATCATTATTCAACATTTCTCAGAGTAAAGGACACTCGTACACGGGCACAAATGTTTTCTTGAACAAAAATATGGTGCTTATCTCCCAGAGTTAGAAAGAGAAACAAAAAGAGACAACAAGATAACGATCAATCGTCCATGATCCGTCTTGCTGTAGGAATAAATATAGATATATATTTTTAAACTAATGTATTTCTGTAAGCACTTCCTTGTTTTACTTTTTAAACAAGTACAGTACAAGATTCCAGATATTATTGCCAAGTGCTAATAATCAACTGTCTAGTATTAAAATGTTAAATGATGTTATACTGTTTAAAAAAATTTAGCTAAAGATCCTTATAAGTTCTGATAATCCCGGATACAAGGAATTACCAATTTTTATTATACACTTGACATGTTTTTTTTTCAATGCTCAAGTGTCATTCAATTAATGTTAACGAACTTAACGTCATTTAAACGATTGTACTATAGAAAGTGACAGTTAGGCTCTTCGGAGGAGAATGCGAAGCAAAAGTTTTCACTCACCAAAAATAGTCTAGGCGAATATAATTAGATTATTTAAAAAAAAATCAAAGCACCTTTTTTCTAATTCCAGTGTTCGACTTGTATTGTTAGATGTCGCGAATTCAGTATTTTGTCTATTAATCTATAAAAAGCAAATAAATAAATTACCAGTTTATTATCCAGCGCTGTTCCTTTATCGATATAAGAAATGCGTTATCTCCTCTTCAATAAATTAATACTGATTTATCTGGCAGAATGCGAGATGGCAGGATGTAACCTTCCAGCTAGCCGAGGACGTCGAAGAGGAGCAGCCAAGACTCTGGCAATTTCTCCTACTTGATCTAAATGAAAAATAACTTTAAAAAAATCATCCTAATTTGATAAAATGATTTTTCAAAAATCCTCACCAGCGTTGTGATCATCAGCAAGTCTTATAATAGGAAAAAGTAATGACAATTCGCGTAGTCTTGACAATTGCTCGGATTCCTCTATACTTGTGGTTTCCATCTGTAAAAGAGATAATGAATTTTTAACAATAGGATAAAAAGTTATCCTTTTTTTTTACTCTCACGTCGCTTGCATTGTCAATGACGTCGTTATCAAAATCCGAATTGACACCAAGTTGTTCCGGAGCTTCATTTATCAATTCGCTGAATCGTGTTGCAACCTGTTGCCACTTGTTCAAATCCGCAGGCTATAAATAGATTATAGAATCGATCTGTCTAGCGTTTAAAAAAACTTTCATTTTCAAAATTTACCGTTAACGCAAAAAACACAGGCAGCAGAGCGATTGGCAGTGGCGAACCTTGCAATTCTGAACATTCCGAGGGCGGAGCAGCCAAGGTTAAATGTCGCAGGAGACACAAAAGGTCAGCCAAGAGTTCACCGTGACGACCTCCGACGTCCTGACGAATTAATCCCAATGCATCCTTAGCAACAGTGTGCGCCGTGACGCCAGGGTTATCGGCTTAATCAAATATTAGAAATCGTGAATATCCTGTCGCTGAACCAGTCTAATTATGAAACTAATTACGATCGCGTAACGAGACCAGAGAATGTGAATTGCGCTGTGGCACATGAAAAAAAAAAAATACTTTATATAACGTTAGAAATAAAATTTAACATTACGAATTACCCAGAATCAACTGTTGAACGTGCTGCGGCATAACTGGTCTTTTTAGTTGACTCAGAAACAGCTGTAAAGCCGCGGCGCATTCGAGGGCGCCACTTGCATTTTCAAAATCTGGCTTCTCTCCCCGCGTCAACGCACTCAAAATTTGTTTTCGTAACTCCCTTCGACCTGCTCTACGAAATAGTCCTTCCTCTCTTGCATCTTTGTAAAACGAAATTAATTATTTCGAATTTCTCATTATATCATGCGGACATAAATAATCTTTCGTAGTGACTCACGACGTTTCAAAAAATTAATACTCTCTTTAACGGCCTCTAACGACTTCTTTGATATTATATCATCGCCAGCTTCCTGTCTGATAAGAATAACAAGAATAAATATCTTGAGCAGAGAAATATAATTTTCTATGATATTACATATAAGCAAGGTTACAAAAAAAAAAAAAAAAAATAAAACCTTTGCACGACGAAACTAAAATTATTTTATTTCCCTTATTAACTCGTCACTATACACTCTATTGCGTGTCAATAATAATTTTCTTTATCTTGGCTACAAAAAAAATATTCCCAGTGTCAATGATTTAAAATGGACGAGGTGGTCTATGATGTTTGTGTCCACAAGGTCCCTCGGGTCCATCAGGATGATCCGGTCCACCAGGACCTCCTGGATGACAGAAGGCAGGACCATCCGGACAAGGGCATCTGAGCTCATCAGGATTAGCACCAAAAGCAAATCTGCTATGAGCATGATGATGAATGCAGTAAAAGAATGCAGCAGCCGTGCTGCATTTATCAGTAGACACCGATGCCAGTTCGTCGTTGCACATTTTGTAAGCGTTTTTTGTTCTGTTGACACTGGGCGGATGCATTCTGTCAGCGATTTCATCAATCATGTCGTTGGCAGCTTGCAGGTTGAATTTACCATTCACCAGGATACCTTGCTTCTCCATGGCGCAGGCGACAAGACAGAATTGCATTGCATCTTCGCCCAGTTGCTTCCTGCACTCTTCCTCGTAATCGCCAAGCGATTTCCCATCGGTGAAGCTCCAAACGGCCACCAGGACCAGAATAACCTCCAGGAACTTCATTTTGATTTTTATGATTCTCTGACACCTTCTGTGCTGGTCAACCCGGACCCGAACCATTATATAGTCCAGGTCCCGTGTTATGAGCTGCCGTTTTTTGTCCCACTGAACTTCAATTGCATGTCTATGCGTGATTTTCGGAAATAAAATACGCAAAAAATTCCAAGGCTAAAAACAGACACTTAATGACCTCTGTGACGTGGTACCGATGAACCAAATATTTTTTGCATATAAATAAAATTTGCACAGTTCGAAAAACCGTAATTGATATAGAATTTTTTGAAATAATTATATATATATATCAATTACGGTTTTTGTGTGTATATATATATATATATATTTATTTTCCTAATATCATATAGCTTTGCGCACTTTTTTCTGTTATAAAAACTCTTTTTCACAGATCATACATAGTGTTAAGTAATTTTTGTTGAGTAATATGTCGCTTTATCTCCCACGACCGGAAGTCAACGAATGACGCCGTAACTGATGTCAGTAATGTTCGTTTTGAAAATCCACATCAGCACACCTGACAACAATACTGAACGTGACGGGAAATACCATAAAGATTCGTAATTTACTATAATTTTCGAAGAGATTCAATGTTACTTCAGTGGTTAAATTTTTTAATAACTTCCGAAATTTTTTTCGAGTCCTACGATGGCAATTAATAATTGTATAAAAGGTCTGCGCAACGGAATTGGTATATACGTTGAACGAATAAAAACTGTATGGCAAAAAATAGATTCTCGTCTATCAAACAGCTAAATTCGTTTGAAGGACAATAAATTGTGTTAAGGTCATTCACCCGGTATCATAAAAATCGTACACCTATTTCGACGAGCACCCGGTATAACGTTTACAAACACATATCTTGCGTAAAGTATTACCTGTGAGAGAAATGAAAGAACAGAGATGTCATTTTAAAAAATTTCCTCTTGTTCAACCAATGTATCAAAAAAAAAGATGTTCAAAAAATCGAAATAAATGTCTAATTCAAAAAAAATTCTTAGATATTTCATCAAGTTCAATTAGGTAGAAGCTGAGATACTTTGAAAAAAAAAAAACTATTTTAACATACGAAGTATATCTATATAGTGCAACTTTTATTATTTTAATTTGGTATATCTTGGGAACTGGATGGTAAATAATTTTGAAATTTTATCCCCAGCGTCGTTAAGCATTTTTCAAGAATGTATGAAAAAATCAAAATTTTTTTTTGAAAGTAGTTCATGCTCGTATCGCATTAAAAGGGGCTCGTTCGAAATTGTAAAATATTTATTTTTCTGTCATACATCGCGAATCGTGTCGACATGACACCTGACGCGTCCCACAACAATGAAAGATGTTATTTAAATACAAAAACCTCGAGTAAACGATTGTGTCAGAGCTGAGACCTGGTCCGAAGTTATAAAGAGTCATGAATTGAGAAGCATCGTGAATCGACAAGCGTAAACGATGCGACGTGTCAGTCTAGTGACTTTTCTTTGCCTCTGCACGGCGGTTTTCTGCCGCGTCTCGTCCCTCGAGGCATCCTGGGACAAGAAGCCAACTGACGAGCGTGAAATTTCACCATATTCGGATTACCAGAAGACCTTGTGGTAAGACACGAAATTAATCTGACATTTCTAACCTAGAAATCGGCACGTTTAAGCAACAGACAAAACATAACCTGTAAATGGGCGATGGCTCCTGTAGTAGAGCGGTTAGATATAACGGCGGGAAAAACCGTTGAGATTCAAAAATTTAAAAACGACATGTTGACTAATAATAATAGATCAGTGACGCGCAATAGATTTAACGAAGTTTAAGGACTGCTGAGGCTTAAAGAAAATTATTTTATAAGGACGATCATTATTTATTCCAGGTACAGAAAACCAAGGTACTCAGGATCATCTGTAGGATATTATGGCAATCTTGGAATTTCTGGCTACTCTCCTTCGGGGATCCAGGATTACAGTCAACTTCGTTCTATAGATCCTTACAGTTCGAATTTGGGTTACAACGGCTACAATAGACCCACCAGGAGCAGGGATAGCTCATATTATTCCCAAGCGTTATCTAATCTCGAGGATGATCCTTATGAGAATTTGGATTCATTCGGTGACAGGTCACTTCGTGAAATGAGTCATTATGCTTCCATGGGTCCTTCTTGGTCTGGATCGAACGATCGTAAACTCCACGATGAAAATTCTTATGACAGGTCCGACTCCAGAGTCCGATTGTACGACATGGACTCGATCGAGGATCCTTATCAGTCAAAGGGTTACAAAATAGTGGAAGAGTACAAGACACAGCCACAAATTAGAGAAAGGAAGATTTACGTGGTGCCGAGAGGTGACTCCATGAAGTCTGATCCCTACCTCAGGGATGCTGATCCTTACGACAGTAGCCCCAGGATGAAGAATTTCAAGACTGATAAGGAACTTGAAGACGTTGTCAAGAAAGCCATTATGTTAGTTAAGATGCAAAGTGAGCTAGATAATAATCATAATCTCAAGGACGTGACAATGGACCAGGTACAGTCTGGAGGGTCTTTCAGAAATTCGGACATAGTCTACACACCGGAAGTCAAGCACAATCCTTACAATTTACCGATCGGTCCACGTCACATGGACCTGCCGTCTGTAAATATTGGGAACAGGGATTTGAATTCTGAGGTCTTATCGGACATTGATAAGCTTAATGACGATGATCTTAACCTGGCTGAAATGACCAGGATAAGCAAGGCAAATCAGGAACGTGACTTCACGCTGGCTGATGATGTGACTTTTGGTGACGTTCAGAAGAGGGAGTACCCTGAGGAAGTTGTTGTTCCTGATGATGATGTCGAGGATCAGGATGAAGTCGCTGAGGATATGCCGAATGTTGCCTTTGGGGAAGACGTTGATCCGGTTAAAGAGGAAATGACTCTGATGGACTCAAATGACGATTTTAATGGGAAATTGGGCGAGGAGGCGAACGACGATGTTCTGGAAGGCGACGTTGTCCTGGGGGAAACTATGGAGGAGGATGAGCAGGAAGGAAGCATTGTCAGGGCATTGTCAGTAACAGCTGAGGAGTCAGCGTTGAAAAATGATGATAGGAAATTAATTGAAAATTCATCGATTTCCGAAGTTACTTTGAAGTAAACTGGGTAATTAAGTAATAATTATTTAATTGTAAGAACTTATTTATGTAAATGTGTAATATTATTTTATTGATTTTTAATAATAAATCGAGGAAAATTATATCCTGAAATTACATGTTGCTACTGTTTATTACCCTACATTTCGATATGGTAAATTAGAAATTTTTTGGTAATAATGATAGATTTTATTTAGCTGGTTAATCATGTACGTAATGCAACCATCTTGGAATTTGCAATATAAACAGAAACTTTGTTTAAACCTTTCATCATTGAACATTCGAGTCAATAAGTGACATTAATTTTTAATTATGAAATAGGTATCGTTACTGATTGCTCAAGTAAGGTGGTTGAGGGATTATTTAATTAATAAAAAAAAAATTTCCAAAATTTTCGACATTTATTATCCTATATCCTTGTAATATTGGCAGATCAATCAGTTTGTAATGATAGATGTACTTTTAAGGAATAACTAAAAAATACACGCACTATAGTAGCCAGATTGTTATTGAGAATGTAAAAAAAAATTTTTTCAAAACAATAGCAAATTACGTTAAAGAAGTTCAAAGTATAAATATTTTACACTTTCGCAATATGTAGAGGCGTGTACGAATCGGCTAGTGCGAGTTCTTGCATAATTGGCAAAATGACCAGCCCAAGGATGCAACAGTCGGTATGTGAGATTTTGCAAATATGTGCATTCCGCATTCTGGATTGCGTAGAGCATTGCAAAATTCGCATACCAGCGCGTCGCACAATCAGCATTCGACCTGAAGCTAAAACTGTTAAAACAGGGTGCCAGTAGACCAGTCGCTCATAATCAGCGTCTTCGATCGATCTACCGGAAAGAAGACCGTCATGCTGCTGTCAAAAGTATCATTAGTGGTCCTGGTGGGTCTGGCGATGGCCCAGGCCGGCCCAGCAACCAAGAAGCCCACGAAGGCGGCCGAGGCCGAGGAGCCGAAGCTTGAGAAGAAAGAGCTGGCAGTTGTTCCGGAAGCCGAGGAAGGGAAGGAAGTGGACAGATCAAAGAAATCGGCTATAGGATCGACGGGTACAACGACGACCTTCTGCGTGGAGATCAAACCAAGTTCTGGTCAGGGTCCATTGACTTTGTGCGACCAGGGCAACCCGAATTTACCTCAGAGACCTCAGTTTCCTCCAAGTGGATTCCCTGATGTCCCTAACCTTCCGCAGCAACCCGGATTTCCGTCGCAGCCTGGTTATCCTCTGCAGCCTGAACAACCTGGATTCCCACAACAACCTGGATTCCCACAACAGCCTGGATTCCCTCAACAACCTGAATTCCCTCAACAACCTCCTCAGCCTGCATATCCTGAACAACCCTCTCAACCTGGATATCCCGAGCAACCTGGATTCTATCAACCACCATCTCAGCCCGGACAACCACCAAGTGGTATAGATTTCCCTCCGCAACAACCTAGCTACCCCACTGGCCCATACCAACCCTTCCCACCACAGCAGCCTTCTCCACCAATCCCCGGTGGTCCAGGTCTCCCTCCATCGATAGTCCTACCACCCAATCCAGTAGCTGTTTACATTCCCAAACCTTGCCCTGGAAGTAATCCATATTCTCCCCCGCCTCCTCCACCTCCTCCACATGAGCATCCACCTCACTTTCCCCCATGCTGCAAATGTTGTCAAGGGTCATACCGGTCCGATGATCCCTACAATTATCACCAAGCAAGAAGCAATGACAATTACATGATGGACTTCAATCAGCAACCTAATCATCAGACAAGGAGTGGCTTATTCTTTGTCGACCCAACGACAGGAGCATCGATTCACGATGGAAGACAAGAGTCCTCGATGATGCCAAATGCCTTCAGAACCTTCAGCCAGCAGCCTCAAACAGCCGACTACCAGCATCCTTATTCATTTGAAAATCCTTCGGGATACTTTGGAAGATTACATGGAACTGGCACTTCGACAACTACTTCGACCTCTACTTCAACTGGAACTGGAACTGGTCTATCACCAAATTCACCCTTCATCGTTCAATGCAACCCCAGCTTCATTCCTCTGAGTGGGTCTAACTCATACGGAAGATCATCCGAACCTCAGCACAGGTACATGTACCAGCCTAGAGCCGAGCATCAGCAACAACAATATTACAGGGTAAGTAACGAGAACAAAATTTCCATAGACATTGCTAAGCAACTACAAGATGCTGATAATAATAATTGTTTCTCTGTGTCATCAGCAATACCAAGGATCTCAGTTTGGAAGGTCCTCCAATGCCGAAAAGCAGCAACCAAGCAGCTATCAACAACCCTACAACCCATACAACAATCCAGAACGTTCAGCCTATCAAGGTCAGAACCAGCAACAGACTCAGCAACAATTTGCTCCTCAGTACGGTTACGAGCATGGCGTAAAGGCTTCGGAACAACCTCAAAGACCTGAGCAAGTCTTCCAAGCTCAAGCTCAGAATCCTCAAGGACACCAACAGGAACAGCTCAATCAGCAGCAACAACAGGGATTCCAAAATCCTTCGCCAATCCAGCCAGACAGCAATCAGCAATCGCAAGGATCTCCCGTGCAACCTCAGGAATCTGTGCCTTTCCAGAGAGAAGGTCTGATGCAATTCCCTGAAGATCGTCATACAGCTTCGCAGTCACCAGCGAATGCAGTTAAGACGCCGAGTCAGATGTTGAACGAGATGAGAGAAAAAATGGATCTAGCTGCAGGACCTTCCTCAAAGCCATCCGAGTCCCAGCACATGGATTCTAGGGTTCAGCAGGGTGCACAAATTATGAGGGGATCCAATCCACAAAAATTTGAAATGAATCATCAGCAGATGGCACCGGTTCAACCGTACATAATCAATGGAGGAAGAAATGGTAACATCAACCATGCTCCCGAAAGTCATCCAAATCAGGAAGTCCACAAAAGGGAGGCTAAAGATGGAATTGTTACCAAGAAAGAATCCATGTCGCTGAAGAAGAGTGAATCGTGATGAAATTACGAAAAAAATTGTGACATGGAGCATCGATCGATTACAGTGTTCAATTATTTAATTATTTATTGATTTTTTATTGATATTGTCTTTGACTTATGCCTGAATAATTTAATATTTATATATGTATTTTTCGTTAACGTGACAACCTATCGTGCATTTGACACGTGTATTTATAAATTATGCCAATAAAATATATTTGAATAAAAAAATATAATTACTATATTTTTAGTATTTATATAAATTATATTATACATAAAAATATATTCCTTCTCAATCAGTGCATCAAATCACGTACCTTTTAGATCCTGGAATTCCCATATTGCTTTATTTGTCTTGTTCACAATTAAAAAGGCCAGTTAACACTGATTATTTACATTAAAAAAAAAAAAAAAAATCTACGAAAATTCATTAATAATTTACACGCCTCCAAAATAAGAAACTTGAACGAATAAATTTTTCTTAGAAAACCCAGAACTGAGGTTATGTGTCTTTTTGGAATTTTACATAGAACGGAAACTGTAGATGCTTCGCATATCAAATTTTCATAACACATTGAACGTCATTGGTCGAAAAAATAAAAAAAAAATAAAACATAAGACGACTAACCAAGAAAAATAATATTCCAGGCTAATCATCAACGTACACAACTAAATAGTAAAATCTAAACTTAATTAGTTAGGAATACATAATGTAAGGTATCTAGCAGGAAACAGGGCATCCTGTTAAAACCCTAAAACGTTTCTCGTATCAGATCCCGACAAAACCGTATACCACAAAATGACGTTTGACTCATTCATCCCTGTTTCTACGAGAGTATAAAGAGCAGCCATTTTATAACGAGCGATTTAGTCTTTTATAAAATATCAAACAAGATATTCAATAATGCGACCGATCCTGTTACTAAGTTTTCTTCTTTCGGTATGTCTGGCCAGAATTTCTGATACAGCGCCTGCTTACGAGAATTTGCTCTACGACAATGTATTGGATAACGAAGACTTTTCGGTGTTCAAAAATCCCGCCCATTCCGTGGAAATTTACGAACGCCGTCCTGTGCCGAAATATATTGACATAGACAAAGACAAAGACAAAAACGAGTACGCAGACGTGGACGAAGACATATACGACGACGAAGATGAGGATGAAGATAAATACGAGGACGAGGACGAGGACGAAGAGAAGATACCTGCTTTTGGCGTCACTCGCGAGAAACATAACCTCAATAAGTATAACGTGATCGAAGCTGCAGATCTCACGGCTGATAATACAAAAACTGATGCGACTGATAAAGTGAAGCAAAAAGTCGACGAATCGTCCTTCGATATTAAAAATGAAGTGCGTACCTATGGAAACGATTACGGAGACTCGAAGAACTTCAAATATCCCTATGCATATCCTGTCAAAAATAATTTACCAGAACACGACAATGCACGACCAAGTGATCCGAAAACTTTCCGAAAGCTTCTGAGTGCTCTACTGCATATGCACTATCGCAAAAATGGTGATTTTAGTGGCTGATTTTGAATCCCTTATATTCATTAATACGTATTGCTGCGAATTTACGAAGTTTTTTATTTTTAGATACCTCGCCATACTATAGAAGACAAATTTGGACTATATGCGCTAACGGGTACCGGCCTGATTCTCGTGGACGTTGCAGGGAGATATTACGTTAAAAAAAAGATTATTTTTACTTCTCACGAATTTCTGTAACATTCAGGCTTCGAGATTTGTAATATTTTTTTCAAACCTGAACCAAACTGTGTACTATTCTCAGAAGAATAATAAACCGTTATTTCAGCAGGCATATGGATTTTTTTTTTTTTACTAATTTCGCAAATTCATTTTTTACCTGTAGCTCACGTACATTTGCTAAGTAAATATAGGCCTGGAAATTTTCCAATTCTTCGTCTTCACCTTAGGTTCTTGTATCGGCTGTAATAATGTTGTTACGATCGCTTCCTGAAATACGCGGAATGTGGTTATGTTTGACGTCTGATATGAAAATTATAAAGACTTAGGGAATGTGGATTTAGAAAATGTAATTAGGATGGTTCGTTGGTCCTATTGGCCATGGGAATAAGTGGCTGTGTATATGTATAGGTGGGCGAATGACGTATGTAGGAGGGCCGAGACGTAACAATGTATTAATGGGCGATTGAAGTAACGGAGCGACTGTTTGAAATCTCATGGTTTATAAACTCCCGCCAAAAAACATCTGGTCTATTCCTGACGTCTGATACGAGATAGGAAAGATTGAAAATTATAAAGACTTAGGGAATGTGGATTTAGAAAATGTAATTAGGATGGTTCGTTGGTCCGATTGGCCATGGGAATAAATATCCGTGTATATATATATATATAGGTGGGCGAATGACGTATGTAGGAGACGTAACAATGTATTACTGGGCGATTGAATTACACGACACTTCCGTTTCTTAAGAAGATAAGGATATCTATTCTTGGTTTTCTTCTAAAAAAATTCCTCTAAAACGTGGGAACTTCGTTGTTAGCAAAATGAATTCCCTCACGATCCATATGACTCGGTTGATAAAAAAAAATAAAAAATATATATGTATATATCATGTATGAAAGTAAAAAAAATTACTGGTCTACATTAGAATGTGTAATTAGAAAATTTTATTTATTTCATCCATATCAATAAAGACATTTTGTGGGACTGGAATCGAATCAGTTATCGATATGGTATAAATAAGTCCCTCTGATTCATCTAAATGTTAAGAATGAAAAATAAAATTGATAACGATAGCCCAATGGTATTCAATATAGATAAGTGAGCGATTAAAAATCAATACCAAAATCTTCCTTAGATTCTATTAATTGCGTCGTGATTCCAGAAAGAAATTTGGAAAATTTCTTTGAAGGATGTGCGCTCGATAAAATATTTAAAATTTTGTAAAAAATTCAGGAAACCAGATACTAGTCCAAAAATCGAGTCTCCTACTTCTTCTGAAAACGCACCTTGAGCCTTGAAACTGTGACGACTTGTTTGACAGATAAAAGAGGTATACGTCATCGATGGGTATTGGTTATCGATAACTCAAAGCAGCAGATCAGTTTGTGTACGAGTTTCAAAGGATTTAGAAGCAAAGCGAGTCTATTGAGAGATACATTTGAAAAAAATATTTATAAAAATAGTAATTTATTTTGATACGTCAAAATATTTAAATTTGATTAAATCACGTGATTAAAAAAATGGGTAACGTTTTGACATCTGTAGAAACAAAGAAGGAACAGCAGACTTCAGAGGAGAGTAAATCGACGCACAAGTCCTGCGAATCGCTGGAGGTACAGACTAGTAAGCAAGTAACGAAAATTGCTGATACTGACACCAGATCCAATCTTGACTCCAACATCTCAACTGTCACTGTCAATCAAAAGACAACGGTAGTGTCAACCAGCAATCAGACACTTCCAGATCCAAATTCCAAGGAAGCTCAAGGCACGAGTAGTACTTTGTCGATCATCAGCATAGAAGAAACAGAAACAGCAGGAGCGGATGAACAGAAGAGTCGTGTTAAGCGAAATATAATAACAGTGCCAAGTTATGCAAACACGCCAGGGGAGTACCGTCTCGACGCCAATGGACGCTGGCGTCTGGTCCTTTAGCTGTGTCAATACAATATTTAAGAATGGGTGAAAAAAAGAAATCCATTTCTTAGCCATGAATTTACCTGGTTTACAGACATTTTTCTGGGCAGACTCCATCCATAAATTTCAAATATTAATTACTGATATCAAATTCGAAAACACCCAAAATCACCGATTCTTCAAATCTAGTGATATCGCTGATACGTGACGGAGACGCGAATAAAAATTTGTTTGCATTTAGGAAAAGCAGTCTTGTCGTGTTGACAAAAGAATCAGAATTTCTTTGTGTTTTACTGGGCAATCTGAGACAGATAAGAAGAGGATTTAGATATGTCTGCGTTACTTCCGTTATCTGTCTTAAAATTTTCATGAGGATCAACCGGATCAATTTTGTAAATATGTCTAATCAAGAAGGCGAAAGTGACCAGACGATATCACGTATGAAACAAGTAAAGAAACTTCAGGATGATTATGGAAAGAAAATCCCATCTTCTATGACAATGGATTCCGCCCTCCATTATTTATGGATATCGCTTCCGCCATTTTGAAGTGAATTTTTTAATATTCTTAACGACGACACAGTTCACCCATCAATATCAGGTGCACCTGAAAAGAAGATCAAAGATAAGTTCAACATGACGGAAATATATTTTTAATTCTAATTTCAATAACTAATTAATTACATGTACGTTAAAAATCAATTAATCTTGCTTCGTGCAAGTGAGTTTTGACAATTTTATAGAATACAAGTGTAAGATGATATTATCTAATAATATCATCTCGATAGCTCTGGTAATTTCAATATTTATCAAGTCTGCAAAAATAACCTGTTTTTGGTTACAGATTGAAAATGTCACTGCGCACTTGACAAATGTATTTAAATAAATGTAAAAATTATTCTTAACGATCCTTTTTATAATTTTATGACAGTAAAATATATATTAGTCGTATTCAAATAAATAAATTCATACGTAACGTCTCAAATTAACGATCTTACCACGAATGTTATTTTTGGACCGAAAGAAAAACAATGTCGAAACAAAATTTTCTCATTTAAAAATCACGTTCCACCTTAAACGACCTATATACAGCAACCAACCAGTAAAAATTACGTTCACCAGTCATGCGAACCAGCGTGGCTGAATATTTTTTTTGAATCTTTCACGCAAAAAGCGTTAACCGTTGAGAAAAGTCACGTGATGATGGTATTTCGTAAAACGAAGTAACGTAACGGCTGTTTGAAATGTCATAGTTTATAAACTCCCGCCAAAAAGAATCTGGTCTATTCCAGTAACATAACCAAACTTTGAAAAGGTCCGTGAATACTTTCAAAATTAACTTTCGTTATATTTCGAATACCTGCATGAACTTTGTACCATAATTTTTCTCGCTAATTAATACATTAACAGCTACTTACTGTGACTGACAGATTCTCCATCGAATATACTGCGCTGTACGTCCAGAAATACCTAAGTCGTCATTTACACGTAGCGACAGGTTCTCCGCTATGTAAAATTCCATAAACACCTCGAGTCCTTGAACGATACTTTTTCTTTTTATCAATTTCACATTATATGCCAGTACTTAAGTAGCGACGCTGCAGTCGCTCGTGTCAGACTCGCACGAGCTCGCGTCGCGACGTAAAAGTCCAGTAGTTTCCATTTGCTCCGCCATAACCGTCAATATGTACGGATTAGCCAGAGGATGGATAAAATCTATTCTCTGTCTTGTGATGCTGATGATTTTAATCGGCTCGACAAGCTGCCAAAGTAACGATACGACGAATCCTATCAACTCACGTATTTTTCACATTATAACGGCACCAAGTAAATCCTGTCCGGACAAGCAACGATTGGATTCGGCTGGAAAGTGTCGTCAAGTTTTAGAGAACAAATAAATGGGATCTTGGAAAGAAAATCATTCCGCGCGATCGTATGAATCGTGAATGGTAAATTGAAACGAGTCAAAATTTATCGCAGTGATGTTGGATCAGTTCATTCAAACTTGACTATCGAATTATTTTCTATTAGAGGTACAACTACGGTTCAAGTATTTATTACTGCGTCAGGCTCCAACGAGGGTTGAGCTGGGGCTAAAAATTTTCAGTCTGATCCCGATCAACGTATTGCAGCTGTGGGGCTGCTGCTGGGACTCGAAGACAAAGGAGACTGGTCGGAGATGAGCTTGCCGAGGAGTTGATAAATCCTTAGTCTACTATTTATCGAATTTTAACTCTCGAGTTTCAATGAACTGATCTAACATAGACGTTATTAACCCTTTGAATGCTGAAGGCGTATATATATATGCTTTCGCAAGTCTATCACTGTATACGAAAGGCGTAAATATCCGCCTTGGCGTATCTATCAATATGAAAGGCGTGAATTACGCCTTAAGTATATCAGAGTAGCTTAAAAAGTTTCTTAAAATGAATAAAAAATTTATATTTTAATTAATTTGCAATTATTGTTCTTTTAAACCCTAAGAATGGTATTAAATCTCCATGTAATCTTTTCGTCGCTAGTCAGTGGACGACCAGTCGCAGCAGCGACTGACATGGAAATGACGCGCAGTTGGTATTGATGGATTCCACCAGGAGCGCCACCGTCGAATTAAGATTTGAATTAAGTACGTTACGTCTAGACACCTTCGTTCTATCTTTAAAGAGAATCGGACTGCGTAACTGTCTATTGAGAAGCTTGATTAATATTTATTGTTATATTATCATATAATTGTTATTGTATAAATTATCAGATCATGATCCCTGGTAATTCATTGTTAATAATGTTATTGTCCTATTATATAATTACTGGAATAGTTTCTCTGTGTTTTTATAATATACCTGTATCCATATTCGAATTAGTTTTGCGAGAGATGCGACTTTTAATTACGAGATTCCAGACGACCTTCATAACGATTATGCGGTTCAATGAGTCTCGTTAGAATAACAAGTACGGGATTTTTCTAAAATCTGGAAAACTCTTGGATTTCGTATTAAGCTTACGAAGTTTTTTTAACGGCCAAAGCTTGTGTTTGGACAGTGCAGGTACAAAACTATTTTATTTGATAGACGTGTTTCGTTATTGGTTTGGAAATCAATGCATTCAGATTTATTTACCGATAACGTGAATATTGATTTGTAATGCTAATATGGTATTTTATACCAGCGAAGATCCATTCTGCGATATAATTAACAGAAATGCGTAATTAGAGCGAAATAGATATTTATATTATATATTAAAAAAAAAAAACGGATATCCATTTCCTGTTAAAAGAATATCTAGGCTCCAGTAACGTTCCTGAAAACTAGTATAAATTTTCCATAAATTAAAGCTGCTAGAAACAACAGAAGTATTTACTTGAGAAAAAGAAATATTTAGATCTCCATTATCAATTCTAAGAATATGTTCTGAGCTTCGCGCAGAAGCTGATTGCGGTTTCCAAAGGGATATGTGGCTTTTACGTAATATAAACCATGCTTCCTAACCGAAATTCTGTAGTCGTGAATTTGTAGAGGAGATGAACAGGATGAATCGTAGTGATACCATGTGCATATTAAAATTTAAAGAATCCCTGTGGCTCTTCGTTGTCGTTCTGTCAGTTTCGATACTCGCGACGGCCAATTCTTTGAATTTTGAAAAAGACGACGCTATTTCTTTTTTGGAATCCGAAGAGGAGAATGAGAGCGTCCCGATTGGATGGAATGTGCTAATTGACACGATAGTAAAGGACAATCGAGTTTCGGACTCGCCACTGATATTTAATGATGAAGAAGAAGAAGAAGCAGGACAGGGAAATTCTATTGAAGACATATATCGGTATTATGCTCGGTATAAACCGGACGCTGTGATTCACATAGACGACAATATTGTTCAATCTTCTCCTGAATCGAACAAACAAGATTCAAAGGATGCTAATTCTATTCCTGCTATTGGCGGAAGAAATATTATTAGCGTGCCATTATTGTGTCCACCTGGTCAACGACCTGATCGAAATAAACGCTGTCGCATAATTTTTTGATTTTCATCGTGGCATCGTTTACATATGGTACAGTTATGAAATATAATACATAGTAAATACATTAACACGATTTCAATCTCTATTGTAGCTTTAAGCAAAAATCTTTTTCTTATTCATTATCAGCAGCACTAACCTGATTTTTTTGTTTTACTATGTTTCAGGCTTATGCCGGTTCAATGTATAACACCGTTATGGACACGAGTAGAATTTATTCGTGTGGTTTGATAATTCACTGTTTCATTGTATCATTTTAAATAAATAAAACACGTTCAACGAATAATACTAATCATGTATATACGTGAATTATAAATTAATAAGAATATAAATTTATTGTCACTGTTCCGAATGCATTCTGCTATCCTACTTCCCCAACTTGATCCTCTCTACTTGAGTCACAAGACGTATGTACATATTTATAATGTGCACTTAAACACCTTATCATGAGTCATTGGCAAGGAAAATTCATGATTTGAAAATGACACTGATAATAATGTCAGTTGCATTAAACTTTTTAATAGATAATATAATATGTAATCTTTGAATCAGGTCATTTCATCTCGGTGGTTAATAGTGAATGGGAATTCAAGATGGCGGCAATATGAACAGGATAAAGAGTCCGTCGTAAGGCTTCATCTACAGAAAAAATGAATACCTTACGCCATAGCGACTGGCGTAATGAAATAAAATTGTAGTAACCTGAGTAGGAGGAAGCACGTTACAGAGAGAGTATCGAATGAACGTGAATTATACATTAGTATTAGGAGATTAGCAAGCTGGACAAGCCTGTGATAACGCAGTGCTTATCGTGGTTTTATCGTTGGTTTATTATCATTAATATTAAAGAGAAATCTGCATATGATACCGGCATAGAAATAACATGGCCGATCCAACAATACAGACGTTTTGTTGTCACCATAACAATAGAACTGACATGGCAGTAGTAATAATGCAAGAATTCAATACTGACGTTTATAATACTGTGTGCATGTTATCATCCACTATGGGCATTATCGGTGCTATTTATCAGGTATATTTTTCAATGATGTTAAAATGTAATTATCCATTATAACCTTTATAACCTATGTTGCAATTGCAGCATGGAATGCAATATTATTTCATTTTATTTCTCTATTAGGTGCTGCCTAGAGAGGAATCCAATTATCCTCATCGATGGCACAGTTTTTCCTCAGCAAGGGGTCGAGATATTATTATTTGGCTAGCTGTAGCTGATCTGTTTGCCTCTTTAGGTTTCTTGTTTTTCTCTTTTTTATATCTTTATCACCATACATATCAAAATTGTCACTCGTATCAGGAATAATTACTATGCTCAAAAATGTTGTGACGGACACTTTGAATTTCAGGAGTATTCATTAGGTCAGCGCTGTGGATGAACTTTAAAACTATTATGCCAATGGACGATGATACCTCCAGTGTAGTATTCTGTGCCTTGTCATCGGTAAACTTATTGATTTTTCTAATATTGTTTAGCAACAATCATCGAACACTATATAACCCAGTTAATTTGCCTAGATAATTTGGCTCGTGTGTATTACTTTTAGGCTTGGACACAATACTTTTACATGGCAACATGGATCTGGACATTGTGCTATGCTGTTGATATGAAATTATTACTTGGTGAACGTTCTGGACACCCAACATGCTATCATGCATTAGCATGGATATGTCCAGCTATTCTGACCACATTTGGTCTCTCTATTTTATACATTCCAGACGCAAAGTACGTTCCACACGAAGTCACAAATTCAATACAGTTACAGTCTGTTAACTTTTAACAAAACATTTTTCAGCTGCCACAATCTAACTTCACTGTCAACCGCAGTGTTTCGAATTTTACCAAATTACTGCGCTACTTATGTACTCCTAGCGATGGTAATGCTAGTCAATCCAGCACTCTATGTGTCTTCGACTAAGGATCTTAAAACAGCTGTGACATGTAGCCTGGCCCAAGTGACAGGTCGAGAACGAAAGCTAGTACAAACAATAAGACTAAAATTTGCCTTAACAAACTTAGTCTATTACATCTGTTGGATACCGAACTTGATCAATGGAATATTACTCTGGACACTTTGGTTCCAATTGCCAGTAAAAATTATTATCACACTCTGGTACATCATGGTAAGCAATGCCTTAAAAAACCGTGACCTTTCATTTAATACACCACATGACCTAACGATCAATCAATTTAACCTGACAGGCCGTCACGAATCCTCTGCAAGCCTTCTTTAACGCCCTGGTATATCAGAGATGGGATCGCAGACAGAACTTTCGTTTAGGTTGGTGCCAGAAGTTCGTACAGCTTGGCCAGACTCAAAATGACAAATTGGAAGATAGTAATACGGACTTAACGGAAACTTCACCATTATTGCACACCCGGTATGGTCACACACCACATACCAGCATTAACGGTTCTTCCTCCTTATAAAGACTGTGATACTATCGATAACCTCGCTCATGTGTTTTACCTGAGAGAGAGAGCCTCATGCTAAAAATTATTTACCTTCGCGCGATAATTGCCACACAACCAGAAGAGATTCCATTTCATAATAGTTATCTTTATAAAATCGAACACTTTTACGAACAATATTCTAATATCGTTATACAGCTTATACATAGTTCCTTCTTGTTTAAAATATTTATGTGCTTTATAAGGCCAATCGCTTTTACCCTTTAACACTTGACATATGCCTTATGCATGAATAATACTTTTATCCTTGAATTTTACCCACAAGATCACCACAATCCACTGCTAGCATATAATCAAATTAATATGATAACACCTAAGACGTACAGGTAGATATTTTTTTTTTTATTTTTTTCGCAATTAATAAAGAACGTCTTATACACATATATACACTCTAAACATTGTTCTTGCATCAGTATGTGTGTTTTTTTTTTACACTACACGTCTAACGACTTACTTGACTCTTTACATCTACATCATTGTATATCGAGCACAGGGATTCACGTGTTCATTCATTTTAAATACAATTGAATTCCCAGAACGCGCACCTACGATTCGAGTGTCGTATAACTAATAGGGCAGCTATTTCTAATCGCTCGATCTCAATCTTCAAATCCTATCAAAATTCGTAATTAATTAGCACCATTAGAAAATCTGATTTCCGAAAATAATTATTACAAAATATTCTCTAATCGAATATAAATCGTCCGAGACATTGTATCTATATTGTATCTCGAAATTGTTAAATTCCTTTTCAAATCGAACTCGGCCAATTTTTAACACGATGGTGTTTTTTTATTTTTTTTTTTTTTTTTAATTAACAAGAACGTTTCTTTACAATAGACAAAATTTCTATCGCTACATCATCTGGTCTCGTTGCGACTGTGGAACCATACGTGAAAATATTTTGTATTTATATATTCGGATTGACATAAGCGTGAACACGAATTCTTATACGTGTGAAGCACCGTGGATATTATGAGCGTTATTTAAAAACTTCTTTAAGAGGTAAAGTAAAAATTATTAATTAAAACTATAGCGGAACAGAACGAATCGATGTCTTGGGGGACGAGGAAATTTACTATGCGAAAACTTAAATTTAAAAAAATGACTGTCAGGCCAGATCTATTTTTCCAGCAAATGGAGCTAGTGCAATTAGTTTTGTTTCCCTTTTTTTTTTTTTTTTTTTTTTTTTATATAATCTTTCATCGAATGCTTCTCATGTCCATTTTTAGTATTTAAAATGCCATTGGCAAGTATGCCACTTGTATTGTAATTTTACAAGTAAATTACTAAAAATACAATTAAGAATAATTCTTAAAAATGAACATGGGTGCTAACTACTATACGAATAAATCCCATTAATATGATAAAACTGGTGTCATTTAATCTCTTGCATGGTTTTTCTCTGAGTGATAATTCTGTACAGCGAAGTAAAATAATTTTGAGAAAAGAGAATTATCAGTCAAGGGCACCCGTTGCTTTTGCATTATGTTAATAAAAATAAAATGAACCCAAAAAATAGATAGAAATATTTCTTAAATTATGAATCAAGGTATAATATCGAGCACCTAATTCCAAATGAAATTATTTCATAAGCATTAAACATTGCCATAATCATTAATAGGCATGAACTTGTTATTTCTATTTTTAATAATAAATAAATGTGTATCAGTTAATAGTGTAGCATAGAATAGTGTAAGGTACGCATAGATATAAAGTGATTGCGGAGTACTTTAAAATAATCTCATTGAAGTAAAACAATTTTATATCAGACAGACAGAACTTGGCTTCGAACTAAGAAATTAAAAACAAAAATGAGAATTGCTACAAGATCTTCAGAGAACTTAATAGATCACAGAGACGTTAAAGAATATCAAATATGGTTATGTGCAGAAATATTCATTTAGTAGGAATCAATTGTTACTGCACAAGAATAAGTATTTATGTAAACGTAGGAGGAAAAATAAGAGAAGCAAAAATCATACACAGGGTAAGTAATTAACCGTATTGATTTGTTCGGTTATGAAATTTTGGCACTTTGAAATACTTGATTAAGATGCCATTCTTTCAATTAAAAACTCCAATTGACGTCTTGAAGAACAGTGACTTTTAAACAAATGAAATATCACCAGGGAAGACTGATCAATTGAGAGGAAGGAAGTGAAAACAAAAAAAAAGAATATGTCAAACGGAAACCAACATATAAATACCAAAATTGGTGTCATTGTCTTCCCAAGGTATCAGGATGGAAGATTTGATGTTCCTAAGGTTAACGAGGTGATTTCACGTATAATCATCTCAGCAATTTTCCAAGCCATTTCTTCCTTAGCCTATTAAATTATTAATAAAAGTAAAGATCAAACCCAATCACATAAAAATATGACAAATATAAAAATCGTTATGATTACCTTATCCTGCTCCATGTTAACGAACCTTTTAACAACACGTGACAATCGAGATTCTAAAATCAATATTTTATTTGTCTCGCGCACATGTCAGTTGATAAAACAAGAATATTAATTTAACCAATTCTAACAAGTTACGTACCATATTTTCTCTGTGGATCTGGTTCTATCTCTGTCACAAATCTACCCATGCCATCGACATAGCCAACACTCAGCCTACAAGAAAAAATTATACAAATTGATTCAATGAATTTCAAGAGCAACAGAGCAGGAAGAAAATCATTTCTGATTTTATTGCATAAAACATTTGTTCTGCTGTTCGAAGAGGACAAAAGTTGCTAGATAAGATTGGATATTATTGACAACATGAAAAATTGCTTACTTGTATTTAGTTCGTCTCCACAAGGAATCAGGATCGTACAATTGTCTGGTATCAATGCTCATACTTCCATTGACCGATGATGAATTGTTATTTAATCTATTGTCTTCGTTCCCTGCCTGCAGGGTACTTTGTGTGCTGATACTCACAGTACTGATTTCGCTACTACAGTCAGAACCTACAATAATAATATGTGACATTCTCACTACACATGATTTCTACGCCAAAGAATGCAAAATCATCAAATATTTTTTTTTTTTTTCACGTTAACGATTCTAACCGTAAGTGCGCGAATGACCGGCTGACAAGTGTCAATTAATAAATCAGATAAATAAATAAGATTGGATGGGCGTACCTGCTCTTCGTATTCGAGGATGCAGGTCTGGACACGGACTGCTCTGAATCGTGCTAATCAGCTCTGATAGATATTTATAATACAACTGTGATGATAAGAACGCGGCCAGGTAATGCTGCAAGAAAGCGGTTATCAAGTTACTGAACATTGAAACCCGGTTGACCTGAGTAGCGTTGAGGCTGTTCAGAATCTATTCGTCCTATTATGAGTTTTCTTATGTCACTATGCATGCCTTATTCAATCCAACTAATTGGTAGCTAGTCCTGTTTTCTAGGAGTTTACTAAATGAGGAACGATTACGTGACAGTGAATACGTTTGATTGTTTTTATACCGTGTGTTGTTTTTAGCTTGGAAAGAATTTTGCTTATGGAATTTAATACCTTGTTCAGGAAGTTATATACAATTGTACAGGGTTGATCGAAGCAATCTGGTTCAGGTCCTTTGCCACCTTCACGACAAATATTTTGCTCAACTTGGAAGCGAATTTTGTCTGAGAATCCAAGTGGCATTGTTGCTTGTAAGCTGAAATATCTGAAGCCATCCAAATATGTTTAGTCATATGTGCTTTTAAAAGTAATATTTACTTTGATTTGTATAGTGATTTAATGATGATTATTAGATAGAATGATGCAAGTTGACTTACTTATCATAGATGATGAGAGCATCGGTCTCTGCTTCCAAAGGATCAGTTGTGCCGTTCTTCTCTAAAAGATTTTGTTTATAATTGACAGCCGCCATCCAAAAATCGAGTAACTCTCGTTTATTTTCGAGTTCCATGAACTATAAGGTACAAGTTTGAATTATTTAATGGAAGCTATTACTGTGCTTCTTTTGTTTCTATGAATGGACCCATCACAATACCTCCATGAAATAAAAGAAGGCTGTTTCGTTGTACAATATATCTGACAACTGTACATTTCCACTGGTAAGAACGTCGATTTGGTGTTTACAATGGAAGTCACTTCTCAAAAAGTCATTAACGTGCCTGTAATTAAACATATCTGTTACAGGAAGTCATACCAATTGTATACTGCCACTGTGCTGTATCATATACTACATACTCATCTTCTATTATTTTATAAACAATCTGCTGCACGACAGACAAGCACTTTAGTATTCTTTCTACATTGTCAGAAGAGAATGCTTCTTCCATTTCGGATCGAAGTTCCTCTGGGATATGATTCGCACCAGGTACACCCTTTACAATGTACTTCTTGTAAATTCGTAAGGCATCTTGACCCGTTGTTGTAGCATTATATCTCTTGCTGCCGGAGATGCGATTTGATTGTCGAGCTCTTCTCACCGGCTGACTAGTCTTTGGCATGTGGTTGCACTTTGATTTGACCTCACTACTATGTACACACAGATCGTTGGATAGCTGATCACTGTCATGAGAATTGCAATTTTTTGCTACTATACTACAATTAGGACTATCGTTATTGTCTGATGAACTTGATAAACTATTAAACTCATCAACACGGTCATCACTGCCATCAGGAAGTTTCTCTTCCTCTAGAGATTCTGGGATGCAAGTAGCACCTCGTAAACACTCTACTTCCAACCAAAGTTTTATCAGGCCTATACATCCTCTCGATTCCAAAAATTGAATAAAATAGCCAAGGGCTCCCTTGTCTGCAAGGATCTCTGGCAATGTCTTGGATAAACGAGAGCGAAACGAAGAAATGTCTGTTTTATGTTCATCCTGAAGACTGCTTTCCTCTTCCTCCTCGAGGCTGCACAGCATGCCAGCCTGAATCTGTGACGTAACATATCCATCCTTTCCTGGTGATGTTCCTGAACTCGTTGACTTTGCAGGAGAGTTCTGTGACGATCTGGACTTGTCCCTGAACCCTGTAAATGTTCAGATACTTTTCTCCATGCGATGAGACGATAAATTAATCTAATGACTACATCAGAATGCTAGGACGTATCCATAATACGTTACACAAGAAGTGACATAAAAGCATATCAATTAATGTGCAAAAAAATATAAATAAATCATAGTATCATCAGTGACGCATGCCGCTATGATTACAAAAAAGAACAAGTACTTGATAACGTGCATGGTTGTTATAGGGATTGTATAATAATTACCAGATTTTCTAAAAAATTGGAGCATTGTTTTTCGCGATAGAAAACATTGTAAACAAAGCGATTTGCCAAGATGAAACAAGTTTTTTTGACGTGTCAAAGAGAAACGCGTTGACTCGGTACGTTTTTCTACTTCAACGCACGATTAAGCCTTAGTTCCTTCACATCCTAAGGACTAACGAGATTCTACGGATCGCTTATTACGATACACCGATTACATATAACGCTCAGCGAACTGTCATCGGTGTCACCACCGATGAAAACCATTAGCGACCGCTTCCTCGATAATCGATGCAATGCTAGCGATTCGATGAACGAGAGCGCCAAATGTATCATTTCAAAAGAATCACCAGAATATCCTCCAAAGTAAAATGAAAAACAATAATATCAGCAGCAAAAAGTTTAGAGGCATCTTATATGAAAGAACGAAGCATAAAATTTAAGCGAATAGATCTTAGGTAACGAAGAGCTGTGCTATTGTTTGAGCGTGGATTTTTCTGCTAAACGATTCTACTGCTTGCAAATGGGTTAGAAATAATTTTTGGGTGAAAGGTCAATTTGAAACGACCAGTCCTCGATCTTTCTAGGGAATTAATATTTTCCGATCAGCCTGCAGGTCTGCACGATAATTCCCTAGACTCACTGTAGTTGGTATTACCTGACGGAGAGCCTCGTCCCTTCTTTCCGGTTTGGAACCATCTTAGAAGTCACGATTGTGTCAAATGTAAGAAAAATAAGTATTATTTTTTCTGATATAGCGTGGAAAGATCTTTCTTCTTGTTCATGAATCTTATTGGATTGTTCTTTCTTTCAGAACTAAGATAAAATGGAGAACGACGCTGGTGAATTTGTTGATCTGTACTGCCCCAGGAAATGGTGAGTAACGCACGTGGCTTTGTTTCTATTAAAATATAATAAATATGATATAGTTACTCGTTGGAAACGGTTCAAAAGAGTCTTATCTCTCTCTCTGTGTGCGACACATTATAGTTATATGCAGTTTACACGTATTCCAGATTAGGAGAACATCGTTCAGTAGTGTACGAGGTTAGATTGTGGTTCTTTCTTTACAGCTCAACAAGCAACCGCATCATTCATGCCAAAGACCATGCCTCCATTCAGTTGACTCTTGTCGATGTTGATCCTCAGTCAGGACGCATGACTGACACTCACAAAATGTATGCAATCTGTGGAGCCATTCGTCGTATGGTAAGTTCCATGATTGATACGTAAAATGTACATTACATAATTCTTACGAATGATCTAATGTCTCATATCTTCCTTCTAGGGTGAGTCTGATGACTGCATAGTTCGTTTAGCGAAAAGGGATGGAATCCTGGCCAAGAACTACTAATTGTACTTGTCGAAATACCCATAAATAAAAGTAAGAAAAAAGAAATTAAACTTGCATACTCTTATATGATTTTTATTACATGATCGATAAGTATAACAATAATATCTATGAAATGAATTTGATAAAGCTTATATATACATATAGTACAGTACACGATTCTTGTAAACTGCTTTGATCGACCAGATCATCCTTAGACTCCACTACCAGAACGCCGGATTGCACATTGTTTATATAAAAATAAAAACTGTATCTATAAAATAGAATCGTATTGTTACGGTAACGCGATCGGAAAATATTCCTCAAACAAAGCAACGCCGACGGGAGTATCTATAAATTCTGTTCTCTTTCATATCTACGTAGTAGTATGGAAAAGACTAACATTTAATGCAAACCAGTTTAACGTCTTCGCTCCATTTTTTCTTTTAACACTATCAAGCCATAGAACTTGCCACGACCTAACAGCGAAGGAACATTCATTAAGAAAGTTTGCAGTAAACAAAAGTATTTACCAAGAACTACGGTATCTTTTTTTTTTGTTAAAATACTATTGCAACCAGTGTACCTTGTCTTTTTTGCAAAAAGAAATCAAGTACACAAAGATCTCATGGTACTTTAAGGACATAGAATCATTAGGCTGAACTTTCGAATTCATTAAAAATTTATGTCCACTTAGTATGCCTTGTAGAACTCAAATTTCATCAGCTTAAACTGTAGCATCGAATGTTCATCTACACCAATGGTGAATGACGGATGATATATTAAATACTTTAAATGTGAATAATGGTTAACCAGTAAATTTTTCTGTTAATTAGTACACAGAAATCCGTAGCCGTTTAGATTATTCATGACAATGATAATTCATATGAGAAAACCTCTTCGAGAACTAAACTTTTGACTGCGAATATTTGTCACCATTATTTATACTGTACCTGATTACTAAGAGTACTGTTGTTTCATAACCGACGGAAAGTCATTAGATCCCGTGGGACACAATTATCATGTCGGATATAAATAACTGAATTTATCATGCTTCTGTCTTTTATAAAAATCCCCCATCGCATCCGCCATTTCTCTTGAATGGATGTTTTTTAAGAATGTCATGGCTACGAGGGTCAAGCAACGGTTTCGCACGGTTGGACCATCATATGTCATACGTTCAGGACGGGAGCATCCGAAAGAGAATGAACGCGATTAAATCTGCGATTCCTAAGAGCAGCTATGACCTCAGTAAGGTCGGTTCGTTTACTGAAGAAATCAACAATTGGTTGCCCAGTCAGGGCTGAGGCCAAGAACTGTTCTACCGTGATAGACCAATCAGGATCCGTAGAGGATGATGTGCTCGAGGGGTTCCCATTGCGGTCCGGAGACTGTGAACGGATAATCTTTGAAGTATCGCTATTAAATTTTCCAAAATTATATGATAAAAAGATAAAAATTAATTTACCCTCTCTGGAAGTGGCGCTGCTTGCTGAGCGGCCGTCGCGGCAACTAATAAACTGTCCTCAGACTCCTCCCGGTCGACATAAAACTTCTTACCAACATCACCCAGTTGAAGGAGTAAAGTACCTTGCGAGTTGACGAAATTATTTGTAACCGAGTTGCTTGTAAGTATCAGATCTATTGAAATTTTTTCCAGTTACCTATTGACGCTATACAGTGATAAGTCTCCTGCTCTTCCGGTTGTGCCGGGAACATATCGTAAAGCGTCTTCCACAATGCTATAAAGTGGCGCTGTGACATTTTTGGAACTGTTTTAAGATCCAGTGGACTATCCCTCGACGCTAACATGGAGCGCAGACTGCCCATACTTTGAACTTCCCACGACTGATCTCCTTGCTGACTATTTAAGCTCGTTGAGCGCGACAAGGTTCCGGTTGTCGGCTCTTCCGCCATACTGACAGGCATTTCTAAGGACGCGACGCTTTGTTCCATGCTATCGAAAAAGTCTGTAGCTTCGGCCGCTACCTCAGCTCCGTCTGTATATCAAAGAAATTCTCCAAGTACATTCTACTCGTGACTGTATCTGTCAAGGCTGTATACCGTGAAGTTGGCAGGATACGCACCGTCTTGGACAGGCGGTTCAAAATCCACAGGTGTCAGAAGCGGCGGTAAGTGTAAAGTGTAAAGAAGTTTTAATCGCTGAGTTAAATCTGCAGTGGCAGTCATTCCTATCGCCTGGACAACTTCACGGAAGTTCAAAAGACCATCCCGGTTACGATCCATTAACTAACAGAATACGAATGCTGATAAAAATTTCCGAAACCAACTAGTGAAGCCATCTAATAAATTTTAAACGTACACGAAACAATCTGGCCGACAGGGACTCAGCCTGAGTACATTTACCCCAGGGCGAAAGACCTCCAAATAGTATCCTAAACAATTCAAAATCGACTTTATAAGCCTCGTAGGGCGGTTGAGTGGGATCGTAGCGATCTGGTTCGGATTTTCTTTGACTCGTCAATTCCTCTCTCACGAGGCTTAATAAATCCTAGAAATTAATTGAGATGGAGAAAAATAGAAATTTGCAAGTTCATGGTAAAAATTGATATTTAAAAATTTGAGGTTACCTGTAGCTCGTCCATTGTCATGTATTTGTCAGCGACAACGCTTCTTATGACATTTTTCTCAATACCGTCTTCCAAGCTCTGAACTACTCTGAGTCTGTGCTTGAGCCTGAGCCTTTCGATTCCTCCAATCGTTAACGATCCGTACCTAGCGTACGCTTCGTATATTAAAGTTTGAACAGATATACTCTGAAAATATATAAATGAAAGATAACCGTTCGACGTGACAGCATCAATTAAATAAACTTACTCTATTGGGAACGACGCTGTCTATTGGTCTGGGTAAAACGGGGCCTTCGTCATTGAAAACGCCTCCTAAATAATCCGTCAACAATTGCATAGCTTCCCCGTCGTCATGGCAATTCAATAATTTCTCTTGATTCCATTCCAAGACTGTCAACGCTATCTGACACATGAAACAAAATGGACTTTACATGATTCAGGCCCGCAGCCACGCCAGGACGCTCATGGAAACTGATTAGTCATTGGTTTGACATGAAAATAACAGCTGCGCCGTTGGTACCGACCTGAAAGATAACCTTAGCACCGTCATAGAAGAAACAGTCCATTATGTTGACAGCACTGCTCGTTGGCATCACGCTAAGAAAAATCGTGAGGAACCAAGACAACGAGATCACCCTGATCAGACCAAGTTCCTGTAATCTCGCGTGGAGTGTAGGCAAGTGCTCGGCGGCTAATTCCTCCAGGAGGCCTTGATCCACCAGGGCGCCAACTACACGTCGGTCGTAGTAATCTGGCAGAAGGGATTCGCACACGTTGCATAACTGCCAAAAAGCAGCTTCCTCCGAGCAGTAGATCAAGAGAACGGATGCGACGATGTTCATGGCTTGACAATAACCTGATAATACATATTAATGGTTATCTTTAATGTGCTATTGGAAAGTATGGATTTTGTAGATTTCTTAAAATGAAGTCTCACCAATTTGAGGATTTCTGTAGGCGTAAGCGGAAAGTACCCTTCTCAATGCACTGATTCCAGTGTCTGATTGGAACGCAGGATGTTCCGGTAAGGATCTGTGCAAATCCCTTTCAATTTCCTCATTCGCCTGGCATGATTTTCCTATGGATTGTTCCACCAGGGATCTATAGAGACCCGAATTCATCGCCATTTCGTTCAGAGCACCTGGCAAGGACATTCAATTTTCAGGAATTGCTATTCAACTTGGATATTGCTCAAGCACATGAGCCATTGGCACTTACCGGAGAATGTGAGCCAAACTTCTCCACGTAGAGTTTGTGGAACACCCTGTATCACGAGTTTCGCCGTGTCGGTTGTTCTGTAAATTGTAATGCCTCTTCCGTATTCTGCAAAATGAAGCTCCCACTGTTTCTCCTTAGCTTCCTGCTTTAATGCAGCCTCTGGACTAAGTGGTGCTTTAAAGAGAGTCATCAGTGGTGGCTGAGGACTCCAGGTATCTGCTGGTTTGGCTTCCTCGCAGTTGCTGAGGTTGCTGGATATACTGTTCTGGGAGTTTATGTTGTCACCGATAGCGCTAAAAAGACGTCAAAAGTTAACGGCTGAAGTCTGGATCTAAAGCGCAGTTGGACGTACAGTTGGGCGATCTTAGTTTTGGCCAAAAGCTCAGATATTTTTTGCACCACGAAATCTCTATCCTGTATTTGCGCGAATAGGAACGAGACTCTGGTAGTGGTGACCAGGATAGATTTGTCCACGGCAGCATTGGAGGGCTGATTCTCAGCAGGTTCGACAAGCCTGACTTCTCGTAACGGAATGACCAGACTTACCACCTGCCTGACCTGAGGGACCAAGATAAATTTCAAAAACTAGTGTATCCTACAGGATTTCCATTCACTACTAAGAATAGTCACCCTGGACTCGAAGCATAAATAATTTTGCGAGAGGAATATCCTTCCCCAGACGTGTTTCTTGTTATAGGGTGTCCATAAAGTTGCGTCTATACTGCCATCTAATTTTTCGGTACCTGGTAGTCTGAATTGTAACCTATAAGCTTCAGATTGTGCGCGAGCATCAAGGTCTCGCTTAAGGAACGATGGTTTCTTAGGCACGTTCTTGCTGAAAGAAGAATTATTGACATTCGACCAAACTCAAGGAGCAGCTCCATGTAAACCAACCAAGTCAAGTAGAGAAATTATTACATATTAGAAAGGGGAAAAAAAAAACCTGAGCCTGATCACCTTAATTTATTCAATAGATCTCTGTCCTCGTTGAAACCACTCTTTTCGTCGATAAGCCTAAAATGGAGATACGTGTTTTATTTGAGTAAAAGCGTTGAATCCGTAAATTCGCGTGCACTGAATACAGTTATCCTTATCGTTACCTCTTCATAGCAATATTCGTGAGCTGCTCCATCAAGGAGAAGGTCTCCGACTTGTGGAGAAACATTGAAAAGTAATGCTGCAGAGAAACAGAGGAAAGAAATAATGCTCCAGAGAACTGAACGTATAAGGACTATTTAAAGGATTATCTTTACCTCTTTATTGTCTCGCGTTACAACTCGAATACTGTCAGGAAATAGAATGGAGTTGGTTTTTCCTAGCTCGATAATATCCGCCCACCTTACAATCAACTTGGTTTCCTTGGCCAGGATATAAGCATAGAAGCACATATGATTCACAGACAAGTAGAGCCATCCTTGCCTTGGTAATCGAGACTTCCAGTAACTAACAGAAGAACATATTAATGGAAAAAATGTGATCCACTTAAGAATCTATTACGTAAGGATAATAGGAGGGGAAAAAGTAATTGAATGTCCACATAATCGTGCCACTCGACTTAAGCATCTGCACAAAGCTGATTCTCCAGTTGTTTCATTAATCTTTAGCACGTGATTAAATTCCATTACCTGTCTGATTCTACGATCAAAGATATTAATTGATACTGATACATGATTACCTGCAGGAATAATAATTCACCAGTTTCTCGTCCTTTGGCAAATTGAAGAGCTGGTGAAACTTGAATGAGACAGTCTTGAAAGATTGAGGATCTTCTTCTGCAAAAGTTCATTTTATAAAATAATACTTACTTTGCTAAGACTTAGATTGCCTGTTACTGCTTCTTGAGGTCATAATAAGGTAAGCAATAAGAAAGTGCATGTACCTTCTGCGAACTGACTGTCTGGTACATTGTTGGCAATAATCGATTGAATTTTACAACAAACAAACTCTGTGATTTCCTCCTCAGTATCGAAGGACGTCAGAGTGTCGATTAAGTTTGAATGAAGCCATTCCCAATCCTGAATTATCTCATTGTATGTCAAGGAGCAGGCCACCACTGGAATAAGAGGACAAATATGCAAAAACAGTTTGCCTCTTGAAGAAAAATGAGAGCAAGTATTTAAGAGAAGATGAAAGAAAAAGAGAGGAACAAATGAATAAAACAATGAAAGAGTATTATCTTGTTAATGAGATTCTTCTGTAGTATACAGACAGCTGGTATTTGTTTATGCACATGTAGACTGTTATCAGTTACTGTGTGAATATCAGAACTCTTCTGACAATTCGTGCACGTAATTTATATCAGTTTTACGACAGAGACGCATTTTTATTAGCTGTTTGTAGGCTTGCTCGAGAGATGAACATTGTGCATTTATTATACTTTGTATTTTATTGAGTCTTTAGTAACGTTTATTACTTCAGTGCGTGCCTGTGCTATTGTCCGATGGAATTTCACATATTAAAGTTTAATAAAGTGCTGTGTTCTTAATTTATAGTCAAAGTGAAAGCCGAAGCATTCGGAACCAATCAACTTACACCAGTAAAGTTCAGATGTAGGCGTTTGGTGTAGAATCCTAAACGGTGGTGGTTTTGTATCAAATACACTATCCAGTGTACCGACCAGGATTGAGGTAAGTCCTTTTGTCTTTCCATGACCCTTGCGGCGTTGCAAGACAAAGTATACTGTTGCCTGCTCAGTTACCCTTAATAATAAAGAAATAGACTGCATAAAGCTATTCCACTTTTTATTTAAAGTAGACTTTTCAAATTTCTAAAGAGATAACAAGGGACTCGATCATACTTTACATAAGAGAATGAATATTTTGCACAATGCAACATTGATGAGTTATCAAAGATAACGAGCCCTCATTCTTGATTAGTCAAGCAATGTTTATCAGTTTTTTTTAGAAAATAAATGACCAAGATTATTATGGCAGGATGCAATATAAATTTTTTATCCATATCTTGTTGAATTAATAATGAAACTGGCACACAGTCTTCTACTGACAATGGAATATACTGCTCGATGCTTAATTTGTATATTTAAAATATGAGTAAATATGATATACTTGGTATATAAATTATTATTATTGCATTTCAAGTGTACAATTATAACACAGAGACATTCCTGCATAACAAGATTCCAGAACAAGGAGTAGTTCCGTAACAACAGAAAGATTTCATGTAACAGTAGCTTACGAGTTTTCGAATGACCTTCATATGCTTATCCCGTCTTCCAATTACAGATTACATGATACATGCAAAGTAGTGATTAACTTAATAGAAAGGAAAACATCAGCAAAAATTCAAAAGGTTGAACAAGATACAAAAACAGTTTGTTTCAAAAAGGGAGTCCTTAGTATGTTATTGCCATAAGAGTATCTAGATGGGAATAAAGAGAAACAATATTCCAGTGTCCCAAAATAAATATCCTGACAAATGAATTTGTCCTCCGCCTTAAAGCACGAAATCGTGTTCAAATCCCCTCACGCAATTTTCCATAATCTTCTACAAAGCAATAGCCAAAAAAAAAATGATCGAAAATACATCCACCCAAAGCATCATTTTCGTCAGCTGTACTTGACGTTGGATGTAAACAGTAATCAAGTATAGAAATTGATATTACTCACCAGAGAGCATTGGCCAGCAGAACTTCTTCCGGCTTCACCCACATATCGAAAGTTGTTGATCCAGTACATATGGCACTGCGCGAGACACTCCCGTAATCACTTTGGCTAAGAAAATTAGGAAAAATTCCTTTTCCACTGTTGTCTACTCCTGACAACTGTCGCGGATAAAAATCCTCACAAGATAAGCAGCGCGACCCGCAGCACCAGATCGGTCGTGTCTTCTCGGCAATCTTCGGGTCGCCGACACCGAAGCGCAGTGCTGCCGCCTAGCGGAATTATTCAGTAACCAAACGAAAGTCCATCCAGTCAAAGCTGTCATTTAACTTCTAATTCGTAGATTAAATTGAATGGCACAATTAATGACTTCAATTAAGAAGCTAACCAAGCTCCACCGATGGGTTAATAAAGACGTGTCTAGTTCAAGTAATGATTTTATTGAAATATAAGGAATCTGTACCAGACAGAACTAAAATTACTGTTGGATTTGGTGCTACCGGGGTTCACAATCGTGTATGCCTGCGTTATCTTCATCCTGTTGCTTTTTTTGTTGTTCTTATCGCATAGCTTGAGGGTCTATAAGTACAGAAACAATATCGAAGAAGGTACGCCGCACAGTCTATCTCCAAAATTCTAAGCCTAAGAAGGATCCTTCACAGAGTCTTCTTCTTCCTCTTCGTCCGCATTAAAGAATTCTAACCCTCTTGTCGCCACCTGCTTTTGCAGCCTTACACATGTACAACTTAAAGGGGGGTTTCCTTTCTTTCTCTTTCATTTCCTATATACAATTGATAACTCAGGATTTTTGTATAACTATCGCTTGGGCTTCTCCTCGACTTGTTTACACTATATAACGTACAAGGAGTGTCTCGTTTTATATACATTTTTTACAGGACGCTTCGTCAATGTACAGTGTGTCAGTTTCATTTTTTTTTTCTCTCATTGTTACAACAATTAATCTGTGTGTTATACGTTCCGGCGCAACATACGTTGCAAGGAACCCCATTTTAATTTGTGCACGCATCATTCCACCAAAGAGAAATCCGTACGGTAAAATAATCTATAATAATACGATCAATGATTATCAATTAACCTCAATTCCTATAGACCCTTGCTTAGCCAGGGATCGGAATAAAAATTCGATTCACACGGCGCAACGTAAAATAAAACGTACGTCCGCACAGCCAATATCGGTTCTTCGCTTGCTCGAACGGAGCGGGAATTGAAAATATATTTAAAAGTAAAAGAAGAAAAAAAAACCAATAAAGTTTCTACGGAAAGTCGTCTTTGGTGGAACATCGCGTGTACGTAGTCTAATAATACTATACTAAGAATGTAAAAACCTAAAAATCATCGTATTAATAATTATAATAAATAAGCAACATATATGATCAGCTTTATATGTATATGTATATTATATATCTATATCACGGATGTACTGGTTCTGAATGTGCATAAAAAAAAAATGCACCGAGTTTATGCGTAGTATAAATAAATGGCGATCGAGTAGCGTCTAAGCTTGGTAAAAGATAAGAAATTTGGTCGTTCTTTAATTTCTGTTATTTTTCTACTACTGCTTTGTTTTTTTTATCTTTTCTTTTCTTTTCTCGCCCACCTTCGCAATTTCCGGGATTAACCGATCGCCGCGCGACCCGGTATGATATCCAAAGTGAACCCAAAAAAAAAAGAAAAAGCAAAAAAAAGGTCTTTACGATTCGAGTCAAACGTATAAACGCGTCTTGGACGTTACAGCGAGATAAAACTCGGGCTTAAAATCAACCGGAGAATCAATTGTGGAATTGAAAACAAGAGCAACGACAAAAATGCATATAGCTATCGGCGAGGAAAAAGTCAAGCAGATCTCGAGCAGCTCGTAAATGTATTTCGGAACAATGGAACGTAAACGTGATACTCGTAGAAAATTATTTCGCTTACGCTTAAAGGGAGCCACAGGCGTACGGCTAAAACGTGTACTACGATCTTGTCATTTTATAAACTTAAAGCGTGTCCAATTTCGAAAAAAAAAGATTTTAGAAAATTCTTTAGCCAAAAATTGATAACGGAACGAACCCCCATTGCGACATTAAAAAAAAAAAGCAGCACGAATACGTTCCTTGGTATTTTTCATTTATATTCTAATTAAAAAAAAAAAAAAAAGATAACATTCATCGGTAAATATAATAATATCATCGTAGCGAAATACAATGCGCTTTTAATAAAAACAAAAAAGAAACCCATTGATCCTCGGCCGACATTATTTCCCTGTCTCCTTAGTTCGGTTCTCCGTTATCTTCGACTGTGTCTCTCTCTCTCTCTTATCGCCGCCTAAACCGACGTTTGAATTTTAGCGGCAAAGGAAACGCGACGGAACTATCTTTCGTTCCGCGTGACGATCCTCCAGCTTGCTAAGCAGAGTATCTAGGAACCAATTAAAAATAAAATAAAATAAAAAACAGAAACAAGTAAACCTTTCCGCACTCTCGTGACACTTGACTGACTCTCTGTTGCACGTGACGAACAGGGTGTTGTCGAATATTTTTGATTTAGATAATATTCGAAATTCTTCTTTCCCCCCCTCCTACCTCCCCCCGTTAGATAATTCTGCCCAGAGTACCTTATACTTCCGGTTGACAATCGATTCGACATCCGATTACGATTCCTAAGTTCGATATAATCGAAAAACTCGGTTATATTATACAATCTAACATCGTCTCAGATCTTTTAGCGTATCTAATTTCTATGAAGCGTTTTAAAATGTACAAATGCGGAATCCGTGGTCTGTGATCTCCCGTGAGCCCACGGCAGAGTTCACAGGGTGCCTCGTCGCTTTGAAATTTAATATCCAGAGCGACGGCACGGGGTATCGTCCATTTTACATTGTCTCCGGACCAAGAGTCACGTGACCGTGACTCACGTTCGTTTAACACATTTCTGAACTTCGTTAAACATTTTTTTTTTCCCAATTAGGCAGAACTTTTAATCAGTCTCAATCGCCGTCAATCCTCAAGATTATGCCAGCTACGTTCGTATCGATCAATGAAGCATGCGCGGCCGTAACGAGAGTGTACAATTAAAATTCCACGTTCCGAGCATCGAAAACCGGTGCGAACCGGCAGTTCGGAACGTTTGGAAAATAATTTATATTTACATGGTGATTCGATATATAATTTTCGCGTTTATCATTCGAACGACGATGGCTCCTCGGTGGAACGTTAGTAGATATCGCTTTTGGGATCCCTCTCCCGGAAGAATCCCTTCTCAGTCTTGCACTCCCTGATGGTAACGGTCTTCAGGTTGACAGTGACGTCAGTAATGAATACCTGATCGGCAACCGGATTTCTCGCGTGCCAGTAATCCGTACTAGGACTGGTGAGAGGAGGGACGTACATTTCCGGTTTGATGATTTCCGTTTGCTTGGCGCTCGGTGTGTTGTTATTGTTGTTGTTGTTGTTGTTGTTGTGATTATGATGGCCATTAACAACGCTCGGTAACCTGTTGTTATTCGTATAGGAATCTGTAGGACTCGGTGACTTGTGTCCATTCGTATCGCTCGTCACCGAGCCATTTTGCTTCTCTTGCTTGTGCTCGGACAAGTGTCTCTTCTTCGTCGGCTGTTCCAAGGGAGTGTCGATTTGCGGCGAGAGAGGCGCCGGTGGCGCCCTCGGCAAAGACGGCGGTGGCCCATGAGGCACGTCAGCTTCCGGTCTCTTCTTGTCTTGAACCGCGGGCGCAGGAGTGGTCGGTACAGCCGGCAAAGGTTCCTCCGGAGTCGATTTCACGCTCGACGAGGACGGCCTTCTGCCGTTGACCTTGTGACTCTGGAACAAGATAAGAAAAGGGATCGAAGCGCTGCCGAAGCGAAGGAGCAGAGCTCTCGGCTACTCGGGCTGTCCTAGGATCATCTTGCTTACGTGATACGAGGGCGACGTAGGATTTCCCTTTAACGGAAGTAACCTAGGAATCTTATTGGGAGGTGGACTTCCGCTACCGCTGCTGGGACTACTGGTCGTGATCGTCACCCCAATCTTTCCAGACTCTTTACTGAGTACCTCGGCCTTCCTCTTGGTCCCGGCCGGCTCCCTCCTCGGCATCAGAGGAATGTCGACGCTGCTGCTGGAGCTGTCGGAGTCGACGCTGAACGCCGACGCCGATCTCTCGACCGGCGCCGGAGACTCGTGACCGTCCAGCGAGCTCGGAAGAGTGTCCTCGTCGTGGGCGACAGGATTCAAACGCGGCGCCGAGGTGCTGCCGGTCGTCGATTCGTCCTGACTGTCCTCGGCGATCCTCTCGTCTCCACCCGGTTCCTCCTCCACCACGAGATTGGCCAAAACCTGTTCCTACGTACAAGACTCGGTTGATGAGTGCCGTCGGTTAGGTACTAGTCTATGGATTTAAAAGAAAAGTGAACGTGCCACCCCAGACCCAATCCTGCAGCACGTGTCCCTTACGTTATATCGGGCATCCCTTCGTCTAGGCCTCCTGGTGGACACGTCGCCGCCCCTCTGACTCTCCTCGTAGAGCTCGATCAACCTGACGTCCAAGATATTCTCCTCGGGCTCCCACGTGTTGTACCTGAAAATAGCATAGATATTTTTACATTGTACTCGCAGGCGGAACCACGCAGCCGTACGAATGTTCCAACGCGAAACTACCGAATGCGCGGCCGAGAAAAGATTTTACCAGGTTAATTTATTCACGGCGAACGAGGACCGCCCGTGTCGCTGCGACTTGATACGCGTCGCTACTATGGAAAAAAAAAAAAAAAATTTAAGAAGACACAGTCGCGATTCGATCCTCGAACAAAAGGTCGCGACGACAATGAGGCGAGAGACGAAAAATTTTCCAATGCCACTACGTGCTTCGGGCACTTAAGGTCTCGTTCCCACGTACTTCCCCGGTAGTCCGCGCTGTTGTGAACTCGCCCTTACGTCGTATTATTCCTTAACCCGAACCAGCTAACGCGGAACATTCGTCCTCGTCACTTTGGCAAACGTCACCGCAATGCGGGATACTCACTTTTTGCTCCAGCCCTTCCACTTCACGAAGTACTCCACCTTGCCCTGAAACAAAGAGACAGAAGTGCCCTTAGATAGTCTGCCATTGTGTTATCACAAACTGCAGAGTCCTTCATCCCGATAATAGACATTCCGGCGAGCTTATCGTGCAGGACCGCTGACTATCTTGTGTGTGTGTGTGGTAGTACATTATTATTATTAGTTACGTATTCTATCAGTGGGCAAACAACCACCGTGTACCTCCTCCCATTGCCGTATCTTTATGAGGTAATACTACCGACAGTGTATATAGATATAATACAAATGGATATACGGAGGGACGACCGGTTACGTATTTGCCAGTGAAGGTCATATGGCGTTTTACCGAATCTTTTCCTCGTTCTCTTGTGAAATCGGCATAATTTTTCGGCTTCGCAAAGGATCCAAAGCTTTGGCATGTAGGGCGAAGGATATTGATATTGGGATTATAGGAGTATGAAAAAAAATAATAATAATTATATCGCGATTTAAAATATTTTATTGTTTTCCCTTTGACTCCGGTGGTGGTGGTGGTGGTTCGTATTCGGGCGAATCCACATTTTCTAACTGGTTGTCAATGTAATATTTGCTTCTCGTGCCAATAATGTCCAGACAACATGCAATCTGCGTGGGGACATTAGCGAGTGATATATCCACGTGTATGCAAATCGAGTTATTTGAATATTCGAATAGCGCGGGCTTTTTAGTCCGTTGGGATTAGAGTGCCGCGGAAATGGAAGCGTCGAACTGTCGGGGTAATACGCGGTCTGGGTCGGTCGGTCGGTCGGTGAGGAAGGCGGGACGAAAACAATGATATTGCAACGAGTAAGCAGTACCTGGTTCAATTTCCGTGTTCGATTTGTTAATTTTCTCTTTTGTACGTATGTATGCATAGCTGCGCATATGAAAAGCCAGTATCACAAGATACAACGTGGGACTGGAGTGGTATCAAAATTCCTACGCTATATATATATATATGTGTGAAAATGATGAATTTATTGAGAATCGTGAAGAGTGGATTGAATGAAAAAAATATTTAGTAAATCGGTAGCAAATATGATCGACCGATGACACGTAAAAGAATATCTACTTATTTAATTTCGGTAAAAAATTTCTTTTCATCGCCCCAAAAATTCCACGACGAACAGTCGTTGGGCGATAAACGAGTAATGGCGGCTTTGCCATAGACACGTCATAGCGATTTCAACGCCAGCGAGACAGCCGGTCAAAAATACACGCACGTAAACGCAGAGAGAGAGAGAGAAGCTACGAGATAGAAATGCTTTCTTCCCTGTGACATTTCCTTAACTGCGACGTCTCGCCGCGTATCGAAAATCATCGACAGCTTCTTTGCGCGTCGTCGAGGTTCCGCGTGACGTTTCGTACTGGCCTAATATTTTCTTAAAACGACATAACTTTTATTTCTGTAGGCATTTGTATCCGTGGCGAAAATATGACAATAGGTACGGAATAATCCGATCGTTGAAATTTTCCGAGAGAAAAGACAATCGACGCTTTCTACCGGAAAACCTAACCTAACCTCCTTCGACAGGGCCGACCGAATTTGGGGTTACGGAATGTTCTGGACGGATATCAGGAGAATAGGTTATACGGTAAAAAAAAAATGGACGGAGTCGACGTGATATCGACGAATGAAAATTGGTCAGGATCGTAGTGACGTTTAACGCGAGCCAAAGGATTGGCTTTAGGCCAGAAACGAGTGAAAAACCGACGACCAACTGTCGATGTGCGCAACGTCGTGACAGTTGGAAAACAATGACATAACTGTGCAGGTATGGTCGGTTATCGGGCATGGGCCGGCAGCTGAGAAAAGTGCCGTGTGTGGTTCTACGACGTTGCCGGCTCCTCTCGGCTCCTTCTGGTTGGCCAAAACCTATAACGGGGGGGCTCGTGTATACGATTCAGACGGCGCCTTCGAAAAGTTATCGTCTATTATGCCGGCTTAGGTGCCAAGACCTTCCTCCCCCCCCCCCCCCCCTCGTATTTCCCAAGGGATACTTTCCCAAGGATGATGCAAATTTCACTGCATCCTCAGACAATTTATCCATTCGGTATTTCATTTGAGTGTTTGACAAAATAATACGATAGACTAAAAGACTTACGACATTTCTACGTACACTCGATTCCGTGAGAGTTTTACCGAGAATCGATGAATTTTTATGACCTTCAATAAATTCCTTAAAAATTCGTGGAAATCATCTCAAAGCGGACGCGTTCGAGTAAACTTGATTTTCAAAGGATCGCCAGTTGATTGTAAATATTTTTATAGACCTCGTGGTTAACACAAATTCCATGGACATTAAGCAAAGAAAGTGTACGGAACAGGCACGACGTAGATCAGGCAATTGGAAATAGACATAATTACAGGGTTAAAGCGTTGAAAGGAAAATCGAAGTAACGTATGTTCATGGATCTCTGGTTGTTTAGGAGAGCAGGTAAGTCGTAGAGTCGTTTCCCCGTTGGCATTTAAGGAGCAAAGTTGCGAGGATCTTTGTATACGGGGATAAATCACTAGAGAGGAGGGCCAGAGTTTTCTGGAGTGGTGCGGTAACACGATGGCGGGGAGAAGTGTATAAAAAAAAAGAAAAAAGAAAAAAGAGTGAACTACGTGCGAAGGAGGGAAGAGAAAAAGTGGCAACGGCGCATAGACAAACACGTTCTGTTAAGTAGCGCCGCCACGCGGCGTAAAGTCGAACAACTTACCCGCTTTTCTCTCTTCTTCGTAATCCGCTCGGCGGCGTAAACTCTGTCTCCCAGCTCCATTTTAAAATCCTTCCCCAGGGCCTGGGCACTGGCACTCACTTTATTTATATATCCAATGGGAGCGCGTTCTTACGAACGCAATGAAACACTGTTCTAGGTGCACTCATATGTGCCAAGGATGTTACGGAGCTTCAGTTGTTATTCCGTAGTATCCGTCGCACGTAAACACACACGCACACGCACGCACGCACGCACACGCACACCTATGACAATCACCGGCGAGAGGACTCGTGACACTCTCAGCAAGACATCATTTTAGCGGGACGTTCCTATCTAGGCGTAGGATTTCGGAGCACGTGCCGTCGACTCGAGAGGGAGAGCCGACATGGCCGATGTTTTTCGTACAGTTCGATCAGTGAGTTTGGCGACGTGGGAGTCGCGGGCGAGGGGATTATTCGCGGTGCGTTAAGCGCGCGCGGAGGGTTATTTCAGCGACGAGGCGGTGCTCTGCTCGATGTTTTCAGGAATGGCAGTAGTACGAACGGTGAGCACGAGTGGCGGCGACAACGGCGGACACGCACGTCCCATCGGGAGAGAATAAAACGCGGCACCGGTGTGCGCCACGGGCTCTGCTCTCGCGTGTTTTGATTCGCGCGTGCCACCAAGTTTCTCGTCGTCCAACGCGCGAACGGTGCGCCGTGTCTCTCGTGGTAAGACTTTCACGTAGATAATAGCGGGCGTCGGTGATCCTAACCCCGTATAGGCCAGTCGCGACGGTCGTACGGACGTCGGTGTCGACCGACACGTTTTCTGCTCCCTTCGGGTGAGATCGGGCCGTGTGACGTCAGCGATTCCCCCTCGCGTAAACACCAAACATGGCCGGCGCCGAGATATACACTGGGCGAGTGTCGCCGTAGCAGGTCGATAAAACAGAACGCGCGATGCGCGAACGCGACCAGCAGGAGCAGAGTACGATGATCCGTCAAGGAGTTCGTTATTCCAGGATTAATTACTGGAGCGAACTTGTAGTTTGTGTGCCCTGTGTCGGCTGCGCTTATGGAAAAGTCGCGCGTTACTCGATGCCGACTAGCACATTCTCCAGGCCGCGGCAGACTAGCGCCGAGGTCTGCCAGACTCCCCTCGTACGAGCAGTGAGTGGACTCGCCCGACCCGTTGGAGGTTAGGGGGCGCGCGCAGAGAAGAGCAAAGGAGGGAGGAGAGAGAGCCTGTAGAGAGAAGGAGGAGAGTATGAGGAGGGGTGACGCCCCGGGGGGTGGGAGGAGAACGTCGAGCACTCAACGGTACGTGGACTGAGGATGGCTTAGCAGGGTGGGAGAGGATGCGCGCGTGTGTGTGTGTGTTACGAGGTATAGGTAGAATGAAGTGGGGCAAGGGGGGAGGGAGTAGAGACAAAGAGAGAGAGAGAAAGGAGAAAAGAGAGCGCACGGCTGAATGAGAGAGAGAGAGAGAGAGAGAGAGAGGGAGAAAGAGGATTGGAACAGCAGCGCCGTCCTCGGAAGAAGAAAGCTGCCTGCCTGCCTGCCTGCCTGCCGGCCTGCCTGCTTGCTTGCTTGCTTGCCACCCCAAGCCCCCTGTGAGCCGAAGCGTCGTTGCCAAGTCGAGTCGATAGTCCCACCAAATGTCACCGTTGCGACGATATCGCGAGGGCCCTCAGGAGCCGCGGGCCACCGACGACGATCTCAGGGAGTCTCCGCGCCGGACTGATCGATCGGATCGTCCGAACGCCTGTTCACACCGCACACCGTACGGAGCACGTAAATCCGGCAACACCGTATCCTCCTTGTAGCCTGCGACGTTCTGTCACACCGCACAGCGTAGCAGCCTCGACAGTGGCGGCGGCACGATAAACACTGTACTCCAATAAACACTGGACCTCGAGGACACGCAAGACTCAAAACTCCACAGGCTTGACACTCTACTACGAGAACGTATGTTTATCGAGGACGATGCCCCAGTACGCACGATCACGCTGGGCGCAAAGAGCTCGACGTGAAACGCGTGCAACCTCGACGGATCCCGAAACAAGAGTGTCCTCCGTTCCCGACGAGACGACCGTTCTTCCGTCCTTTGGCATAAATACTTAAATAAAAAACGGCCAGGAGCCAGCCCATTGGTCGAGCTTACGCGGCACCCCAACGATTTGACCCCCGTCGCTCGCGTCGACCAATCTACCACTGGCACGGCCCACGCCGGCTTCCCTCTCTCCCGGCAATGGGCGTCGCTTATTGTGCACCGCCGTACAGCCGTCCGGCGGGCTGCGTTCTGGCAGCGTCGCCCCTCGCTCTATCGCCACCTCGAGAGACTCTCTTCTTCCTATACGAACCCGAATAGCGAAGCGCTACTGTGCCACCGGTCTCTCTCTCTCTCTCTCTCTCTCTCTCTCTCTCTCTCTCTCTCTCTCTCTCTCTCTCTGCCTCGGTCTCTCACTTTTCTTCCCCCTCTCTCTTTCTCTCACTTCGACTCTCACTCTCGCGCTCGCTCCCTCGCAACGGGCATGCGACGCCGTGTGTGTCGTATTGCCGTGGAAGAGGGGCTTAGCCTGGGGGCCCTCGGGGGCTTCTAGCCACGTAGAGGGACTCTCGTCGAGGGCCGCTCTGCCGGCGCCCGATGGGGGAGACCTCGCCGTTTTCCCCTCTTCCGACTGTCGGTATTGAAATATCCTGGCCCGGCTGTGCAGCGATGCCGCTTCTACCACGCTACGCAGCGGTTCGTTCGTTCGTTCGTTCTCTGCTCTCTTTCGTCTCTCTCTCACCTCTCTCGCTCACTGACGCTTTCCTACTCTTTATTACTCTACCTCTCCTCTTTTACTACCACTCGCACTCGCCCCGGCTCTCTCGCTCTCTCCCCTAGGCCGAGTCCCTAGCTCTCCCCCTGTCTCTCTCTTTCGCCCCTAGGTTCTCGCTCCTTTTCTTTTTTTTCTCTCTCCTCTCGTCCGGGGGACTCCCTTCCTCTGCGCAGCCAGAGCATCCATCCACCAGCATCGTCACGAGGTACCGTGTGCCCTCCGCGTATTATCCCTCCTGCCTCCCTCTGCACAATCAATCGTTACGCAAAACCCAACAGCAGTCTCACGACCCCCCCCTCCCCCTTCCCCTCTCGCGCTTCTTCTCACCGGATGCCCGACTGACTCCAGAAGAGACCTAACGCAGCCTGCTGCCTGTCTGACTCTTTGACTGCCTGACTGCCTAGTCGCCGGTCTCTCCGACTTAACCCGCCCGTCCTCCGCCGTCACCGAGGAGACCTCGACCTGACGCCGCGGACACGCGGCGCAACGGCCCTGTCAGCAAAAAAAAAGCAGGCCGGCGCCCGGCTTTGGCCGGCATTGCGCAACCATGGAACGGAATGAATATAGATGGCGTATAGGTAGTAGGTACGCGCTACGTGAAACCGTCCGCTTCTTTGTTCCCGCGGAGAGTCCGCGACTCTCTCCGGCTCCTATGACCTCGACGTCCAGAATACGCTATTCGGCTTGACATCCTCAAGGATGGCCTTCCTCCGGCCATTTCCCATTGGCTACGTTCTACCGAAACCGACGCCCATGCCACGCTCGCCTCACGATCGATCTTTACACGCGATCCTTTCCCGAGCACCATCGCGGCACTTCCGGTTCACAATCTTGCTCTTGGCCGCACTTCTCATTACGATGTCACTCACTGATCCTCCCTTATCGGTACCTTCCTACTGGCACCAGGGCTCTCCCCTATGACTTACAGACGACGCTGATTACGCGCACACTGTAATTTACGCGGATGCCGTACGAAGGATCGCTTCCAGAATATTCTCAATGGTCGACGATCTCATAGCGACGACTTCAATGCCCAAAGCCGACAATGCAGCAGGCTAAAAGTCCGTAAACACAAAAGACGAAAGTCATTGACATCGGCCGATCTGCGCCAGGAAATTGTTAAAGGATCGAAGATCCGCGTCAGTCGCGGCATTGACGAATGGCATCGCCGTGTAAGCAAAACTAAGGAGGGCACTCGAGGAATCTGTCTTGATAAAGAAACAGAGAGGAAGCACGGTCAATGAGGAAAGGGAGAGAGGAGAGGGCAGAGCAGCGAGAAGCGTCGAGACGCCGAGCGTCTCGAAATAGCCTGGCATATCGGTGGTTTAATATCCGAATGGTCACGCAACAATGCATACGATGACCTCAAACTTAGCCGGCCGCTTGCGAAACCGTCTCGTAACACCAAGAACTACACTAGAGTCTTTTCTCCGCGCACCATGGATCCCTTGGTTAATCGCACCGATGATCGCACGAAGGAACCTGTCAATTCGCTCGTCAGCAGTCAACGGGGTACAATTCGAGCGTCAAAGATGGCGTTGGCAAGAAATTTTTAGTTTATCCGCGAGGGCGAGCCACTGCGGGAATTCAAGAAACTTCGAACGTTTTAACGGAAATTTCTGATCGACGCACGTCGATTCGCGTGACACAACGAAGAATCGTATGCTGAACTGTTGAAGGATCAAAATTCCCAGTGAATAAATACACGAGTGCAAAGCCTGGTGCACATTTATGCAAAGTGTGAATATACGGTGAGTCCGTCGTTACGGCGAGCGTCCATTACGTGTATTCAGGGCGTGTCGCGTCGTCTGTTATTTTTCACAGCTTTTTGTTGTTCCGTACAGAAAATCCTTTATGCCTATGATATTTTGGTACATGCTACGTGTGTACAGGGTTGCGCGTCGCTCTCTGTTGTACGGTCAGAACTGCAGTGTGAACGCGGCATAAGACCGTATGTGATTCGGCCGTGGTGAACAGTTCGAAGAGCCACGCTAGTTGACGGATGACAAACGTCGGATATTATGGTATTTATTTTTTTCAATTATTATAAGATTACGGATGTACATTCAGGGAATATTCTTTTAATGGGTTATCGGTCTGCTCTTATGGTTTCTATGGTTTAAACGTCGACGAAGGAGGAGCGAACTGGCTCGGCCGGTTCGCTCTTGGCTCACTGGCTGCTGGTACTCGAATCTAAGCCGCGCCATGGCCTGGCAAAAACCACCATTTAATATCTCGAGAACGGTTTGACATTTTTTCATGAAATTTTTTCTATATTATTCCAGACCATTTGTCATGATCATTTATATTGGTCTTGTTGATCTTTTCTCGACGGGTGTTCCGCAATCGATCGAAATAGGTTTGCGTCTTGGCTATATAGAAATCATAGGAATTCATCTGTTTTATGGGATTTTTTTCAAATTTTTCACTAAGCCAAAAGCTGTATCGACGATTTTAGGTTAAAGTTGGATAATTGGGATTTTCATGAAGAAAAAAAATTTTTTTATCACCTACAGACGCGTTCTTAAGTTACATTTCTTCTCGAACCATCGATACCAATGGGATTAATGAAAATTTCGTAATGAACTTTCAACTATTTTTTTGGAAAATACAAATTTCAAAAATCAACTTTTACGAAAATTTACGTTTTTTTCGTCGCGTCGTGCAAATGCTCCCGCGACGTTTTACACGGAATTTGAACTTGTTTCGATAATCGATTCAGGTTCGATAGTCGTGTATCGATATTATATCGATTCAGACTATCGACCAGCGAAGAAGGGGACTGTACCTATAAATACCATAAGAGCAAGAGATCGATCTCGATTTTAATCCAGCCGGAGAAACCTGACCGGTTTGCCGAAGAGACAACGCCCGGTTATCGCCATTGATCGTGGGATAACAGAAGGTTAACTTCGTCACGCAAACGAGAAAATTTTTGAGTTCGATGTGGATGACCCTTTATTATTTTATGAGTTTTCTCACAGGAGGCGTTCCGTATTACAATCGACGTTTCTGCCGCTGGACGATGACGTTGCGTAGAACGATCAATCGAATTAAGAACAATTGCGTAATCGATTACTGAGCTACGAGAATTTTTTTTTTGGAAATTTTCAAAATAAATTTTTGTCATTTTTACACCGATTCAAAAGATGGCGACGCAATTGTGCTTTCTGTCAACTGACTCGTGTATTACGTAAATATTGAAAATTACTTCCCTCTTTCTCGAAAATATAATCTATCTTACGGATACGACCAAAACACTAGAGAAATATATAATTCAAAGAGAGTAGCAAATTAAAGCACCGACCGCTGGCAGGGTTCCCAGCGTATCACTCAAATGGTCGCCCGGATCGATGTGATCTTTCACCAAATTGTGGACTCTCCCAAAGGTACATTGATATTTTGTTAAAGTAAGTAACGAGAGCGGGAAGGTATTTCAGTTTCTTTTTTCTATACGAATAGTTGCCATCTTGATTTCACGAATTCTCTAGCCACTTACTGTCTCGTCTTTTCACGCTTTTCGTTTTCTTACTAGTCTCTTCTGGTCTCTCTAAGTCTCTTCTAGTTTCTCCTAGTCTCTCCTTGTCTCTCCTTGTTTCTTCCAGTCTCTCCCGGTCTTTCCTGGTCTCTCCCGGTCTCTCCCGGTCTCTCCTTGTCTCTCCCGGTCTCTCCTCTGGTCTCTCCTGGTCTCTCCCGGTCTCTCCTTATCTCTTCCAGTCTCTCCTCTGGTCTCTCCTGGTCTTTCCTGGTCTCTCCCGGTCTCTCCTTGTCTCTTCCAGTCTCTCCTCTGGTCTCTCCTTGTTTCTTCCAGTCTCTCCCAGTCTCTCCCGGTCTCTCCCAGTCTCTCCCAGTCTCTGCCGGTCTCTCCTTGTCTCTCCTACTCTCTCCCGGTCTCTCCTACTCTCTCCTGACCTCCCCAACTCATTCCACACTCTCCAGAATTCTCCCAAGTCTCTCCATAGCGACAAACCGCTAAAAAAGAAGTCAACATATAGCACGGCGCATGCGAGCGCGTCTATCGCATTATCATCCACGTTATCGCGTAAGCTCGACTTATAGGTGGACGATATAGAAACAGCGACGCCACACACCTCCAGTCGTGCGCATATTAATAATTTCACATACATAAACATAATAACCCGCATACGGAAGCAGCAGACATGCCCCGTTATTTTCTTCCCTGATTCTACATTCATATTTGGACCTGCGACCATAGTTCCCAATCTGGCCGGTCCGGCCAGATTTCGTTCGGCGAAAACTCCACCATGATGTCGTCGCGGACGCGTAATCTTATCCGCAGTCCGTCGGGCGTGGGTACACAAGTCGCTATTAAAATCCCGCGAGCGATACATACATATATACAAAATATACACGAGCCACAATAACACAGAGACGTTGCGACGTAGCACCGACAACTGTTTGCTCTCGGCCATTCCAGCTATCGCTACTTGCGCACGGAGCCATAGGTCTTCTCCTTTCCACCGATGGCTCGTTTCTAATCGCTTCTTTTTTTTATCCTCGTTGTAAACTCGCCTTTTCCATTTTTTTCAAAATATTACAAACGGCCTTTCGTTCCTACCTTGGCATTAGGTATCTTTTTTACTAGTCGGCAGAGTCTATACTTTCGGCTACGTTCGCGGCGTTCGATGTATACTCGCCTTGAGAAATTTTCGCGTGGGACGCCCGACGCCTTTTTCTTCTGAACGCAGCGACCGCGTATACACAGTGCGCGATATCGGCCGCGACTTTTTGAGGTTATGGACTTTGTCCAGGGACTTTGTCATTTTTACTCCTTTTGGCTGGACCAGCCGTACCTGGACACGTGTGTCATTTTTACTCCTTTTCACTGGAGTAGCCTTACCTGCATACGCTTCGTGTGTCATTTTTACTAGTTTTGATTGGACTAGCCGTACCTGGATACGTGTTTCATCTTTACTCCTTTTCACTGGAGCAGCCTTACCTGCATACGCTTCGTATGTCATTTTGACTCCTTTTCATCGGAGCAGCCGTATCTGGATACGCGTGTCATTTTTACTTCTTTTGATTGGATCAGCCATACCTGGATACGCGTGTCATTATCACTCCTTTTGACTGGACCAGCCGTACCTGCATACGCTTCGTGTTGACTTTGAGCGATATTCGTTCAATGGAAACCCGTTTGAAGGATGTTCGGTATAAAATCATCCTGTTGCGGAACACACTTGAAAAAAGTGGTTGATCCTAAATTACGTGGAATTCTTACGAGAGTCCAGGTGGGCATCGCAGTCGTTCTTGAAAGAGCCTGTAGGTCGACGTGGGCCTCTCTTGGGACTTGTTGCTCCTGTTTGGGCCGGCCTGGTTGGGTCCTACCATTTTGTACCGTGGCAGGTCCCCCAGCTTCCCCCACAAAACTTGTTCGTACCTTAATGCGCGACGCCGGGCGAAGATGACGTTTTCGGGTACTTCGTGTATATGACACGTGTTGATGTTTTTATTTTGAAATATATTGAAGAATTAGCAATTATATTTTTTTAACCCGTACGTCAAATTTGACGTTTCTTAATTTTACCAACGGCCACTCGTGACGTTGCTGAGGCAGTGACGCGCGCCTTTGGTAATTTTCGTTTTTTTACGTATACTCGTTACTTTTGAAAGGCAGAAATTTACAAAGGAAACATTGCCGAGGTTCGTGCTTGATTCTGATGCTAGCCGAATTTCATTATTTTACTCAATTTTTGAAATATCGTGTGTAAACGTACCGGGTAGTGTTGGGCGCTGCCCGCGATTTTCTGTTTTTTGAGTTTAGCCCAAAAAAATATATGGAGAATAACGTGAAGTGAGATCACTGAACGATGTTATTATTACTTTATAGAATTTTTCGAAAAAATATGCACATTTCATCGAGTACGTTCCAGAGGCGGGTCTGTCAAAAATGGCATATCGAAAAAGTGGGTAATTAGCCCACTTAGGGGTTATCCTTAATGACCATCCGATGCGGAAGACAGTGTCATGCTAAAGTTCATTAATATTTATTTTCCAGATCGACTATTTTGGAAAATACAAGTAAATCCCGAATGAGCTCCGAGGCCGATAGGCGTTATCAGAAATCGTCCGTAACTCCTGAACGAGTGGCGATAAGGCGATGAAAAAAAAAAGTTAAAGCGGCGAAATTGTTTAGAATCGACTGCAAAAAGAATGAAGTCTCTATCGCAATTAGAAGCGAAGATATAAAATGGTGGTAATTGGTAGCCCAAGGTGCGGCTCAGATTCCACTACAGAGTCGGCGCAGACCCGAGTCAGTCAGAAGCGAGCGGAACTTTCCACGAGCAAGTATTTCCTACTCCTAGTAACAACCGCACTTGATATCCACTTCCGTGCGAAATGTCCATGAAAAACCTAGTTTTTTTTTTCAATAAATTTTTTTTCTAATCCACCAACCCAAATTCGAGCATATTTAAATCCCCCTCAAAAAACCGTCCCACCGCTCGAAACCCTAACCAAAGAAAAACCCAACCGTTAATCGCCAGTCGATTAACCCCTAAAAGAAGTCCAATAAAGAGCCGCCATTTTGGTACCAGAACCAATCCCCCCAAAAAAGCCTAACCCAAGTTACCAAACTGTCAAAAAAAAAAAAAAATCCATAAAAAATCTAATCTCCCAAATGACCCGTCCAGGTTAAAGATCCTCCACCTGGGTACTAAAGCGTACAGCATCCCTCCAGTACCAAAGGGTCAAAGGTCATCCCAAGTCCAAGCGACAGAAGAAGGAAGGTGCAGAGGACCCAGAAGACACAGAAGGTATTCCGAGCAAGCTCAGCCCTGCCCCTCCCTGCGTACTTCCTAATGGTCAGAGCCCATCGCTTCCGGTTTTCAGGCCCAGCCGAATAACCAACGAAGAGGAAGAACCCGAAGGAAGCATCGAAGAGCGCCGTTACAAAATTCAAGTTCGTTTCGCCTACATAGAAACACAGGAGTGCGCCTCTATATACCTTGTACCCCCGATAGTAATTCCCGTCTCCATGGTAACACCCCCGAGGCGCCCCCCTGCGTCCGCCCGCGCAGTCCTCGACCACCCCAACTCCATAGGAGCTTGTATCGATCCGTCGACGCTCGACGTACGTTTTCTCTACAGGGAGTGCTACTGACAACGTTCTTCTCTTGGGTTCTCTTGGCTTCTCTTGGATTCTCCTCGGCATTCCCTCTCTCTCTCTCTCTTTCTCTCCCTAGTAAACGGGTTGACCGTCCACACCCTGTACCCTCGGACCCCGCACCCAAGCCCCCCATCCGTCCCTCTCCGCTTCTGACCCTCTCCTGGACTTATTCCGAGATTACAAATTATTCGCCACCCCCCTACCTCCCTCCTCCCGCTCCACCCCCTCCCCCTCCTGCATACACAACCCCCTGACTACCCTTACGGACCCTTTAGGTGCTTCCATAACCATGGTTACGCGACTGAACGATTCTGGAAGGGAGAGTGAGATAGAAAGAGATAGAGAGACAGAGAGGCGACAGTCAGTCGGACAAAGAGGAAGGGATAAAATCGGCGTACCGAACCAAACCCTAAAGAAGATCGTCAGCCCAAGACGCGCTCCCTCTTGCAATAGCGTTTCCTGTACTCCGAATGTGTTATCCTGATAGTGGCTGGGTACAAATCAGCACTTACTGTATGCGTCACTGTTAACCGTCAGGCCACGTGAGTGACTGCTGAGTTCACAAAATATATAAACGTAGATACGTCGATGCACGTACCGGGTGTGTAGAAATTTTGAAAAAAAAAAAATTTTTTTTTTTTTTTACCAAAAAATAGAGGGATGCTGCTCCGTCTATACGCTTGTTATAGGCACCATTTATGTAGTACTGTCTATATATATATATATATACTGTATAAATATATATGTACCGTATAAATATATACAGTAATATAACCGTGTGAAAAACAGAGTCGCGGGAGTAGCAAGAGCAGCAAGGAGGCCTTCGGGTTCTTTTGCCAGCGTTACGTTCTCTCTGTACCTATGCACTCTATCTCTCTCCTCTGCCCCACCCGTCCCTCCTTTGGCCACTCTCTCCTCTCTCTCTCTCTCTCTCTCTCTCTTTCTCATTGGCAATGCCTCTCGCTCCTCCGCAGTACTTTGCCCCTTGCCAACTCTTTCTCTGGCCATGCTCCAGTCGCCTTGCAAGCGTGATGGTCCGTCTGTATGGGTGTCTGCCGACTTACCGAGAGTCTCTTCGGGCTCCCTCGGTCCGCTTCGTGAACGAGACTGTTATATATATATATATATATATATATATATGTATGTATAGACAGAGAGAGAGAGACCCCATGCAGTTTGCTGGATGTTGGCATTATAGGTAGCCTACTGGGTCTCTCTCTCTCTCTCTCTCTCTCTCTCTCTCTCTCTCTCTCTCTCTCTCTCTCTCTCTCTCTCTCTCTCTCTCT
>JASANN010000617.1:423164-442197 GCA_031762395.1 Calameuta pygmaea
TCTCTCTCTCTCTCTCTCTCTCTCTCTCTCTCTCTCTCTCTCTCTCTCTCTCTCTCTCTCTCTCTCTCTCTCTTCAGACGCGAAGCCGCTTCCCTCGTTCGCAGGCCTTTCTCTCTGTCTCTCCCCACTCCGTGGCTTTCACCGCGTGCGATGAGACTCGCTGGGCGCGATGCACGCCGCGCGATATACATATACCCGCGGACCAAAGTGGATTCCGACGCGAAGATTTTATTAAGCATCGTATCGCGTCGCGCCATTCGAAACCGGCCCCTCAGCCAAATCCGCCGTGGCCACCACTTATCGTTATTACTCGATACAGCCTATACTTACGGATCGAGCGCTACCGAGAGTAGTATCCTTGAGAACGCGGCTTAAAGGTTACGCTGGATTTGCTTGTTTTGGACATACATTTTAGGTTAGGTTAGGTATTTGTATTTTTGAAAATTATTTCAGATAGCCAAGGACGACGGTAAAGAATTTCTGAAAAAAAAAAATTTCACTTGATTCGAGGGCGACGCGGAGCGTTGCGACGCTTTGAAGTTAAACAGATGATTTTTTTTATTGAATATTTTGAACAGTGAGACTAGGCCTAGGGTGTGATCAACTTATGGACGGTTTAGGTACGTGAAGTTGGCTTAGGTCTGTCGTGCTGCTGTCTGATTGGCTGACGATTCGATTAATCGAATTGTTTTTTTTTGGCCGAGGGGGGTAAATTATATTTTGAATGATTCTTTTATACAGGTGGGTTATTTGCTGTTTTTAGGAAGGTACTGGTTAGCATTGGAGACTCCCGTGCTGAAGTAACCAGCGAGAACGTTGCCAATCAGTGTTACGTGGTTCGTTTCGTAACGGACCCGCGATACGAATATACGCGAGTCGTGCTGCCGACACGCAAACGGCTACGAGAGAGTTTCAGATTCAGATGAATTTATTCAGTCAGGATCCGCGGCTGGTTTCGTCTCGGGAGAGTAAAAGGAGAATGAAAAGTCTCGTGGGGAAGGTACGATTGGTCAGGTCCAATCAACGAGATCGACACCTTTCTTCGTCGTCTCTAGCCACGGCAACCGACGATCCCAGGAACGCCACAAGAGTGATGGAAAAGCGGATTTCCATATTTTTTCGAAAAAATCCTTAAAAAAATTGATGATCGTTAGTAAAATTAATAATTAAATTTTCCGTGATTAGATTATTATTTTTAATTGACAATTATACCCATAAACAGGTATACGCCTGAATCTTACAAGCCAATTGATTATTTCTATACTTAGCCTGAATGTCCTGCGATCCAACGAGTATCCTTCGTCCTGACGTCTCTTCCCTGCATCCTCGTCCGTTCGAGTATTTCCATATAATGCAAGTTCGTTAACCCTTTCGAAAGCGTTCACGAAATTCAACGAGTACACGAAGTCTAAGGCAATTGTGAACCGACCTTTATATCTATCCTCGTAGGACCAAGGATAATCGAGTCCTGCAGATGACGTCTTGGGTATCGGTTACAGACTGACTTGGACCGCTGGTCCTATCGTCATCCCAGAAATACTTGGCTCTATCCTGTTTAGACGTCCGTCTGTCAAGGCGTACCTTCATGCCGGCGCTTAATAAAATGATGAGACAGAACGTCTGTCTGCGGTTCGCCGACTGACTGCCGAGTGTACAGGGACCACCGGAAGTGACCCATCACCGCCCCACATTCTCAACTTCCGCTCTTGTCGCTCGCTCGAGCGTCGCTACCACGACGACGAGTCTCCCGTGGAAAGGACGCGTCGTCAAGGAAAAACCCCCCCCAAAAAAAAAGAAAAAAGCAGATACAGTCAGGAGCAGGGGGAGAAGAGGGGGGGGGTAATAAAAAAATTCCCTAATTTCACTATATCTGCAGATCCACCAAAGAGGAATTTTGGGTCCGTCCCCAGTGAAGTCATCGGCCGGAGACAGGATTCGTTATCACAGTAAAAAAAAAAACCCGCCGGTCAATGAGCGAAACCCGCGCATAAAGGCGAACGCACAACGTACGTAAGGCAAAAAGGCGCCTACAGCACGGCAAGCGTAAAGATGGCGAGCGCCGGTGGAAGCGTCGTCGTCCCCTCTCCCCTGGCGCCCCTTTCGCCAGCCACAGGAAACACCGTGGTACCAGGGTACTGCTTGGATAGCCAGCATCGAAAGGCGTCGCGACGTCGTATCGTTCCTCAGCGCGGCTCGTGCAGTCGGTCGATCGATCGGCGACCTTTGATTATAAAAAAGTGCCCCTTTGAATTCTGCATCGACTGTCTGCTCTCTTTTTACTTTCAGTCCCCAGCGAGTCGTCTTATATCTCTCATACGTACGTCTGGCTTACTTATTTACACGCTTATACGGTGGCAAGTGTGCGTGTATATATATATACATATACATATATAATCAACATACGTAAACGGTCAAAGTTCGCAAAGCTCCACTTCTTATCTCTAGATCCAGATATTTCACTTGCGCCTATCGCCGATTACTTTCTGCATTTTCGCAGTGCGTTTCGCGGAGGTTATCTCGAGGCTCTGCGAACTCTGTTACGTAACCCAGTGACCATTATGAATATTCATAATCATCAGATGCACATACCTATATAGATATATAGATAAGCATCGCGCACCGAGCGTATACATAAAATTAGCATAACTCGTCCGCCATTACCAATTACGATTACCGGTTAAATTAAACAGTACTCAGGGCGCCAGTAGCAATCATTAGCAAGTAAATTTAAGTCTACGGGAGTCATGGGAATTTCGATTCGATTAGCAGTTACAAATTTGATGTCTTAAGGGTTAACGGTGTTAATTGACATTTGGTGTCCAATTGTTGTTTATACGGTTAATTAAGGTAACGATCGGTATAAACCAGCCTCACGAGCCTTAAATACATTGACCAGCCATCTTTGCGGGTAGCCAGAAGCAAAATGGCCAGAGAACTGGGTGCCAGGCTGGCTGGGGCCAGCATCGAGGGACTTCAGGTCGGAGGTCATAGGGCATCGTAAAACTTGGATTTTTTGGTTCACGTAGTCGAGGTGAGTTTGAGGGGGTGACCGGGAGGGGGAGGGGCGTGGCCTCGCAGCAACCCCTTGCCCTCTAGCAAACCCCTTTAATTCGGTGTTGCGCGCGACAATGCACCCCCCCCCCCCCTCCACCCCCCTGTCAAGCGAGCCTAAGAATTATCACGGATCGCGATATGCGATTGGGGATCTATGGATCCCTCCTGGGGTATAGGATTTCTTTAAAGCGATTCAACGTACGATACTGGCTTGGTGGTTTCTATGGCGGCGACTTTAATGGCACTGAATATATGTACGGTAGGACGTGGAGTTACGTACGGGGAAGTAACACTCGATGGTCAGTTTCGAATGATTATGCTAGATCGGTTGATTGATTTAGCGCGGTTGTTCAAGCGTTTCCTGGGAGTTCTGTCTTATCGGTGACAGTTTCCCGGAATCGTAATAAATCCTACTAGTCAGTGGGAATGTCGTGTCGGTTTTAATGAGCCTGCTCGACTTCTATTTACCAGCGGTCGGCACACGAGCGTAATAGGAGGACAAGGAGCAGTGATTTCGAGGGATTTTGAAAATTTTATTGATTAGTAAAATTTTCAAAATCTTAGCCAACCTTCGGAACGAATTTACGGGTCTGTGGCAGAAGGTATTTTGACGTTTCTGTAGTAAACATACGTGGCTGGCATTGATTTTGACAGCATGGAGATTGACACGTGCTCGCCACGTGGCTTTTGACGTTTACTGGACACGGACTCGGGACAATGTTTATTGTCAAAATCTAAGAAATATTTGTATATAGTCAAAGTCATAACTCATGCGCGTCATGGTGACCCTTCGAAGAACCCAAAACTGTTGGTCGTTTCATGAAAACGGAATGGAGAAAAAAACAAAGCACGACCGTACACAGCCAAGTACAGTCATTAGAGTAATACCCATGTTTTGTAATAGCATAGAAATCACTGTTCTTAATAAGGTGCACCAATTTTATCCTCGCGACAAGGTAAGAGCGTCCACGTGGCGTATCGACACGTGTCGAATTCATATAAACCCATATATGACATGTGTGACATACGTGTGTGTGTGTAACCCCAGTGCGAAAATTATTTATATCCAAAAACGCGTAAAATCGCTGTTCAGTGTTTATCCCAGGAGACACGTGCAACAGGTGACACTTTGTCAGCATAGAGTCCCGTTTTCGTAAATGCTCATCAGGGTCAGAACTGACATCTGACGTAACTCTTGTATTCGTATAGGCGATACACGTGGTAAGCGACGGAGTCCATCCAGGTGCACAGGTGTCATTGGCTGAGACGTCATCGCGGCAGGTCACGTGTCCCATAAAGCTGAAACGTGTAATGACAGTTAGACACGTGAAGGAATGATCGGTTCAATTTGCCTTATTAGCATTTCGTTTGGCTCGTTAATGGCGCTCGTTAATTTATTCAAATTGATTGAGACTCTGCCAGAGGACGATTTAATGCCGACGCCAAGACCACACAAGTCTTCACAAGTGCACAGGGACGCCTTCGCGAAGCGTCGAGTAGGCACCTACATGCGATATGGTCGTTCGCCATTCGAGTGGACGTCGCCGATAAGCTGGTCGAAGTCAAGTATATATATATATATATATATACACACACACTTAGGTATATTGGACAAGGTCCATTTTATGGGGGTACGTAAAATAAGTTACAAGACGGATAATCGGGTAATAAACTTCCGGTAGGACCCCCCGTGTGTGACCACGTGTTGTACGAAGATGCGTTTCTGCGATACAGAATATAAATGTATTATTTTGTAATTAAGAAATATTATATGTATTTAGAGAAAGAAAAAAAAATTTACCACTCTTCAAGGAACGACAAGCGTTTCTGCGTTATCGAAAGTTCTTCTACCGTCGATATGAAATTTTGAAAATCCCGCGCTTCGTTATGCGTCCCTTGGCCTAAATATCCAGAAAGTTTTTGGCACTCGTACCGTCACAGGCTATTTCTCAAGTACTTTCCCCTCGTCGTGGTGGCAAGCCTGTATTAGTAATCGCGGTACGGAGGGGTGCTGGCGTCCACAGAGCCGTGGCGTAGAGTCTGTAGTTATAGGAGCAGCTATAGAATGGAGTAAGCATTGTAAATCAATACCCTGGGTTGCCGGCGCTCCGAACGCCCCGCGTTTCAACGTGCCAATACACTGGGATGCCCTTCGTTCCTGCAGGAAAACCATAGAGTGAGAGGGATAATGTGTGAGATAGAAAAAAAAAAGGATGGGAAATGGCAAAAAAAAAAAGTACCGTACAGTAAGACTTAAGAAGCTACGTATTAGCTGTGGCGTTAGAAAGATAAAAAAAAAACACTCATGTTTTGTAAACGGTATCCGCATAATCATCAATATACACCTGTACCAGGTCAATGGGAGTCTGAAACCATGGATGACGGGAGGGGTCGGAGCGGTGAGCTTGTTTGATGACTAACCGGTTGGATTAATTAGCGTACAATTGACTGTAGGATTTCTGTATGGGGGTCTGCTGGTAGATACCAGGTATTGTCATGGGGTTATGGTACTTGTTTGGTATGGTTGCTCGAAAAAGGCCCAGGTCGAAGGGGCAGGTGGGCAGGCTGTTTGGAGAACGGCCCACTTTCGGGCCCATCTTTTGGGACCTCAGTCTCATCTCTCTCTCTCTCTTTGTGCCTGACCATCCGTACGTCGCGCTCATGGGGTTGGCAGCATTGGCCTGCTAGCTGCTACAGGAAGAAAAAACCATCTGGTCTCATCATCGAAGCAGCTGCTTCTTCTCTTGCTCCTATGCCGATCATCCTGGAATTGGTAATGCCTTGCGAGCTCAGGATCAAGGATTAAGTGTATTAGGCATGCACCTACCTGGTTAGGTATATTTATACTGAACGAGTCAGTCCTACCAGTCCCAATTGTGGATCAGCCATGCCTTCTAGGTCCCCGTTCGTCGTTGTTAATGGCAACGCTAGAAAGGGGATTCCCCCAATAACGACATTTTGAGTATCGTCTTATCGGATGATCTTAATAGACGTGTCCGTTTACTCGGAATCAATTGGAAAGTCCTGGACTCGCATTCTCCACTGATAACGAGTGACTCTAACGAAACGCAGGTGATAAGTAATTTTATCTATTTTCTGTAAACAAAAAAAAAAAGAAGAAAACTACACGACTTTATCAGTGTCCTTGCAATTAGCAGAAGACAAAGACGCTACCTGCTTTTTTTTGTTGGCCTTTAACCAAAGAAAATCCTCTTGACTCTGTCTCACAAAAGCCAACATGAGATATGGAGCATCGAGAGACGCAGTTGAGTCATCATTGCTGGATCGCTAATCACGCTAATTAATTGCCTCGACTTTCTGCTTAAGCGTTCGCTCTTCTTTATTTCTCGTCTTCTCGTTTCCCCTGCTGCTCGTCGTTGCAGAACTGTAGAAAGAGCCGCTATACGTAGACTATACATTTATCTATGTGTATATATATATATATATATATTCACAATGAAAATAAATACAACAGCCCATCCTCCGTCACGTTCGCAGTCATGGCGGGTTAATCAACTCGCAGGAGACGCCCGTGGCCACAGTACTATGTATAAGTAGAGGCCGATCACGAGCTTAGCTACTCGAGTCGCGCTCGTAACTCGGATAGAAAAAGAAAGGATAGAAAAAGAATGAAAGAAAAAGAAAAAAAAAAGAGGACTGGCTTCAAGGCGATTTGCTGTTTTAACTAGCGCGCCGGTCGCGTCGACTGCGGCAACAGGCCGGCCAGATTCCTACGGGCCGCTGGAACGAAGTCGTGGCCGGGCGGACTCGCAACTCAAGGCAGAACTTCTTTCCTCCGTTATCCTCCTAACGGGTCAGCCTCCATCGCTGTTTACCTCGAAGTAGAATTTACGCGATAATAACAGTTCCTACCGCTTGCTCGAGTCGCGACTTCCACTCCTCCGCGTATTTCCCCAGCTGAGACTGATTTCCCATATGGGGCAACCATTATGCCGTATCCACAAATCTTAGGCCGGGATCTCATACCGGTGCATTCGTTATTCAGTCGACACTGGAACCTACAATAGTCGATTCTCTCTGTCTCCATTGTATTCAGTTTAGTCGTGTACCCGACGCTCGTGTGACACATTCCTAACCCATGAAGGTACATCCACATGTACGACAGCGTGGATGATAAGTGAGAAAACGTAGGAGCTATAAACTTAACCTGAAAGTTTGGACGTCTGGCAACAGGTGGGAGGACGGTCGATTGGGGAAACTGGGGAAATTACATTGGTCGCACTGGCATAGCATTTCGGTGGCGCTTCTCGTAGTGACGTAAGCGCCTTTAGAATTTTTTAACAGCCTTCGGTCGTGTCGCCCGGCCGACGCTTACGGTTCACATGTATGCACGCACGCGTGACGCAGTTGAGATACCGACGCGGTAAGTAAGTCGATTTGTCGCACGCGACGACTACGACCGCGATAACATCTTCTGGACGCTTACGGGAGTCCCTCGACGCGTTACGCTTTTTTCCTTTCTCTCTCTCTCTCTCGTTCGTCCCTGGAGAGGTTAGAGGGATGAATGGGATACGGATGACACGTGCCTCCCGGAATGGTTTCAGACCCAACAGACATCAGCAGAGAACCGTGACGGGATCCATCATTGCCGAATGAGGTTATGCGCACGTATGCAGACGCACGGGAATTTATAATAAGACACACAGAGGTAGGCTAACCGCAACTTATTAAATTAGAGAGTTGAATGTTAGAGACTCGAAAACCCGTTGAACCACCTTGGCGTTACGCCGTTCCTCTATTTAGCATCTCGGTAAATCGCGTCGATTATAATTCCAAGAAGTCATCGTCGATGTACCTCGTCGATCGTTCCTGGTGGCTGATTCGAGAACCGGCGTCGCCCGCGCTCTCGCGGCCTTGCCGGTAATGACGATGACAGCGATCATGACTTGCGGCTTGTCAAGCGTCCGAGAACGTCGCTACGCGGACGTAATGGCCGCCGCTGCTTGAGGACGCCCGAAATATCTTTACGTTTCTCTTGGAAAAAAAAAAAAAAAAAAGATACCAAGGATCGTGCGCGTTTTCGTGCTTTACCACTATTCGTAATACCTGTCGATAATGCCGCAGATACAAGTCGCGACCTGCACGGACGGTCGTATGTCGAAAAATAGTGTCCGCCATTGTTTTACAGCTGTTCTAACGGATACTCGAGTTTTTCCGTTACAGTTCGGACTCCTCCTCAGCCGATAAGGTTAGATACAAGAGTATCGAATAATTATGAAATTTCTATCGATCTAACGATGGATCATTCGATGCAGGGATGTCTCGATGGATCGTGTCGACTATAAGTGGAATCCGTGGGTGCGCGAGCGAGGTCATACGCACTCGGAATAGTTTATAGCTACGTATGTGCATAGACGTCGTACTATTCATCGAGTACGCGGAGATACCTAGTGAGTGAGCGAGTACGTGAGGAATTCTTGGGCCGACCAGAGGCCACTGCTGCTCAAAATATTGACTCATTTGTCACGCCGGTGGAAGTCCGTGGCCGGAGGCCAAGAGTCTCGTTGGAGGATGAGCCTGGAGGAAGAGGAAGAGGAGGAGGAGAACGAGGAAAGAGAAAAAAGTTTAAAGAGGTAAGTCGTGCTGGATGAGAGGTTATAACCCGGTCGATAATTTTCTCGAAGAAACGACATGACCCTCCGTTCCTTTATGGTTTGGCTTTGTCAAACGAATTTTCATAAAGAATCGACGGTCGTTCGAGCGTTATTGCGACGGCTGCGACGTCACCGGAGCTCGCCGCAATTCTACGTCTAATACAGACCTTATAGGTTATGCTCGGTTTTCACGAGTGTCCGGTGTCGTCGAGTAATCTTATCCCGGGACGCATCTAGCCAACATAATGTCGCTTGACCGGTAGCACAAGGAGTGGCACTGCCCGCTGTCATATATTATACCTCACGCGTCTAATGGTGTTCATTTCAGGGACGTCGCTATTATTCTTGCTACGATTCGTCGCCGCTTTAATGGCCGCCATTATTCAGATTTCGCTTTGACGCGCGACTTGAGGCTCCGTCCACCAGCGCAGCACTGAGACAAGTACCTGGCCACGTGTAATGGGTATACATGTGGCAGCTACCAATCTGGCCATGTGTACATGCATAAATACAAGAAGAAGAACAAGTGAGTGTAAAACAGTCTTCCGTGCCTATAGAGAGGAGTAAACAGAAGGTTTCTGAATCCTCCAGGTCCTTCAGGCTAGTCACGACTGGCCCGGTCGGTTTCCTCCAGTAGGCTTTTTCCACGACTCCATCCTCGTCCTCCTCTGGGTCCTCGACTCGCCGCTTTTCAAGATCTTCTGTAAGGCACGAAGAGGAGTGCGTCCTGAGGCTCTAAGACTCCTCTTTCCCCTACCCAAATCCTTATCCCTTCCCAGTGTTCCACCAGGTCGGCCGGTGGCCCGACAGCTCTTCACAGGTCGTTGATTCGGTGGGGCCGAGATCGCGAGATTCGATCCTCCGTCCGTCCTTTAAGTCTTCATTAAGACGCTTCTTTTCTTTTTTTCATCCTTTATTCCCACCTTGGCAGCATCATTCGTCTCTCTCTCTCTTCTCCTCCTTGGCCGCCGTTACGTTGGCTTGTGGGTTACTGGGTATACCTGATTGCGAGATCAGAGAATGGTCCATTCGTAACAAGGATACCCACCATGGGTATTATCTATGGTGTAATTGGATACTTAATTTTTTTCCATGCTATCTGTCCAAATTATAACGAGCATTCCTTTGTCGTTTCCACCACGTGTATTTGAACATTCTTTTTTTTTCTAGAATAACATTGAAGTTATCACATGCCGTCGCAGAATGTACACTGGGACCAGGCTGGGTCCCCATAAGTCGTGGGTATAAGTGCGTGCCGACTTATGGGGGTAGTTTAGGTACAGCCCGACGATTTCATACAATTCGGATTCAGTCATCCCAATCAAACCCTCCGGTCCTTTCCACTTGAGCCGTACGTTCCTCATGGGGGTTGTACGGCGGTAGTCCAGGCATGGAGAGGTAAGCCAACACGAATAGCTCAACATACTCGAATAAGGACAGAGCGAGCGAGAGGGTAGCTAGGCAAAGGCAGGGTAGGTTAGAAAGGTACAACACCATAGGACACAAGCTGCATACGGTGGTGGCGCGTGTCACGAGGGCAGCTGCTACTATAGTCATTGTGTTCCCCTAAAAATAAAAAAGGAAAACGTTCTCTGGAGGCAGGAGAAAGGAAGTACCCCAGAAGCCCATATATACACACACACACACGCACATGCGCAGAAGGTACGCATAACCCAGTATCGTTTTATAATGCTTCGGAATGGCCAAATTATAGAGAGAAATTCGAGTGTGTCTCGTGCCACGTATAATGATCCCTCTCTTTATTTTTTGTTCCTTCTCCCACTCTCATTCCAACCCTTGATTCCCATGTACTTTTGCTTTCAGGTACCGGCCGAGTCGATACCGAGCGACCAGGGTCCATTAAAAGGCAGCGCGTCGACGATCACACGTGTACGGCTATTTGAAAATTAGCCATTACCATATCAATAATAAATAGCTGAGAGTTTAATGGTAATTTATGTAGGACTGTTCCGATTGGCTGGATGAAATGACGTAGGCATTCCAGGATCCCTAACCCAGGCACGTACTCACCCAGGATGACGTGTTTCCCATTAAGGTGTGCAGACCCAGGTCTCACCCTAGGATCAGCCAACGTCCTGAGACCTCAAGGTGTGTCCTACCTGACCCTCTCGTGGGTTACGCGCACCTACGACTCGGAGAAGGGCGGATTGCTGCTTGCTAAGGGTTGCGTAGGGCTGGCGACTGGATGGTAACACACTTGTCTATAGTCTGTACGTGTGTACATGCCTGTGTGTATATGGTGGGTATTTCTAGGTACGTATGCCAACATGCTTCTCAGCATTCTGGAGGGTCTCTACCTCAGACCTATCCCTTGGGCCCTTGGTCTACCCTTAAGGTACCACCCTCGCGACGCCACTGCGGCCAACGAACGCCGTCGAGGAACAGACGAAGAAGAGGAGGAAGGTGAGGGTCTTGGAGACCGCAAAAGGGGGGGCCCCCTTGTGGAAGGGCCCGTGGCGCGTGTCCCGGGTCCCGAAAACACGAAACGACCACCAACAGCTGCACTGACGCCCTCCTCGAATTACCTACCCGCACCTCAACGTCCAGGAGTATCGGGACTTGCCTCGAGAATGTATTTTAATGCGGATTCTTTATTTTTCAATGGGACCTGGAACACCCGAAGATCTTCAAATTGACTACTAGAGTTAACGTGGCTCGATGAGGATGCAGGATCTGGTTCGATTTTGAGCCCTGAGCTGTGGAAATTTATATTTCTATCCAGAGCTCGGTCAATTCGAATTACCCGCACCTCAAAGTCTAGGAGTATCGAGACTTGCCTCAAGAATGTATTTTAATGGATTATTAAATTCCTTAAAATCCTAAAAATCCTTAATGGATTCTTTATTTTTCAATGGGACCTGGAACACCCGAAGATCTTCAAATTGACTACTAGAGTTACGTGGCTCCATGAGGATTCAGGATCTGGTTCGATTTTGAGCCCGGAGCTGTGGAAATTTATATTTCTATCCAGAGCTCAGCAAATTCGGATATTACGCGATGATATTCTGCCTTTTAGCGTTTAACCTTTGATATGCCTGTCTCTGTCCGACTGCCGCGCATAGACATAAGTCTGTCTCTCTCGCACCTGCAGAACGAACAGAAAATATATTTTAATTCTCCATCCGATCAATCATCTCTCAACGAGCGTCAGTATGTAATGTCCATCGATATTTCGTCCATTTCCACAATTCAGCCAATGGACACTGTTAAGCCCAGTGCACACCGTTGCTTACGAAATGTTACAAAGTGACGGCATGACAGCTGTCAAGCCTGTCCGATTTCGTAGCGTTTGCACCGGACACCCGGTATACACCACAGTGCATTTACATTCTGACCCCGTTACCATATTTCATCGCAAATTTATACTCATTATTGTTAATGGTTAATCGTCCTCAAATCGTAATCCGTAATCTTATCAGGTAATAGATAATGGAGTCTCTCGCAGTCAGGAAGCTCGTTTAGCCAAGCACGCGACTGGTCTTTCTCAGTCCAGCCTAAAGGAGACTGACAAGTCGGCCAGGTGGCTACCGTGGACTCGAGTCTCCCTTTCACAGTAGCAAATTGTACAACTTTATAAAATTCACTTTAATTCAGAATTATTCATTGATTCTGTACGCGTCCTTTGTCATAAACAGGTACACGTGCGCATACGTCAAAGTGACTGACACAATAACAAATAATGTCAATTGTCAGCTGACACGTGTTTTCGTTTCTTCAGAATTACTCAGTGAAAACTCTAAGTTTACCTTATGACGTTTACAGAATTTTTTTTTTTTTTTTTTTCATAATCAACTAACCATCCGTTATCTACCTACGCCTAGATTTACCTAGGTAAATCGTACCGGGCGACAATGCTACTCCGGACCTGCGCGATACGAAAATAAATTAGACGCTAATTATAGTCAACGAACGACCCTGAGGCAATTAGGCTTTTAGCACTGTCATTGTGACCGTGGTGACTTTGCTCTCTACCTATCTAGATAATCTACGTGGGAGCGTCTTCCGTTCCTTGAGGACCTCTTCCCTCTTGGTCTCAAGTTATATATATATACACGAGTCGTATACTAAACAAGAGCCAGTATACCTATATACACTCTTTCATTCTTATTTCCATCCCGAAGGTTCGCTCCTCCTTCCTGACGCCAGGAAGTTCCTACGGGAATCCCCGGGTCCCTCAAGGCGAATTAAGGTCCGTTCATTGCAGGGATACGAGTTGCGATTTTTATCAGGAATGCGCAACTGGTTGTCATTCTTATCCTGAAATCCAGCCCGTAAGACCGTGGCTCGAATGATTCAAGGTTAACTGTAAAAGAATAAAAATAATTATTTCCTGTCTCTTCGTTCTCCAGAATCGCGTTGTGCGGCGATGCAGTATGCAAGTGCTCGGTGACCGCAATGTTATTCTTGAAACGCCCTGTCGATAGTTAGGCGAAAAGTGTCGGGCGATAAACGGAACTTCTGGAAGCCTAATTGTACGTTTTCACCTTTCAGAAAATGTTCGTGCAACCGACAGGCTGGTTTCTGTAAATACACAGAGTGCGTAAATGCGAAATAACAGAGTCTGATATGGGTTATCTATAGAGCCCCGGCATTCTCTACCTTCGAGCCAGTGACAACCGAATCGACACCTTCGCCGTAACCAAGTCAGGCCTGGTTTCCACGACAAAATGGCGGCACTTCGAAACGCGGCGTTGCCCTCCCTACGATAAGTCTTAAGGAACCTCAGGTGGAATTCGCATGAAAATTATCCTGAAATTATACGTGTCCGACGAAGGTTCCTGATTATAAAATTTATCACACCCTTTTCTGTATACTCCGATGCAGACTGTAAGCGAATAACGTGTATCTGTCGCTGCAGCCAGACGCAATCTCTATTTCAGATGGTAACTAATATCTCTTTGGATTAACACCAGTGGACATAATTAACGGTCGGGTTGTACGAATTTCACGAGGATGTTAATGCGCGACTGGCCGCTGAAATATCGTGGCGTCTAACGAGGACGTATGTTGCGCGTCGGGACGCTACAAGACAGCCTCGCGCGGGCGATAGTTGCTTCCCGCAGTGCGTAGCGCACCGACGCCATACGATACGGATGCGACTGGTTACATGGAAACTCCCCTTATTCTGATCTTGCGGATGAGTAGCGAGAACGATCCTGAAGATGCTGGGAACACGGTGGCAGTTATGAGCTTGCTGCGCGTAGATGTACAGAGTCAGTCAAGGCAGACGGGCCAACTGAAGTTGGCTGTGTATCAGATTTCTATGGCCGGAGCCAACTTCAGGTCGTAGGTTTCTACTGAACAAGACCGTAAAATTGGTACCACGTGGTGGATCCCACCGAGCATAAGATACAGTGGAATACGATAGCGGGTGCCGGTTGGTTAGTTATTATTTATCAGGGTGTCTGCCTGACTCTAAAGTGCCTACCGATTCAGCCCGATGATACCTGCAAGTAGTCGCGTACCTAGTCTCGTACCTACCTAACGTGTTCCGGCTTAAAGGTCCGTTCGCAATGGCCGACTAGTCTGCGAAGTACCCAGGGAGTCCGGTAGTTTCTGCAGGAGCCGCAGGCATCTGGCTCCAATACGTCAAGCGACTCTTGGGCTCGTTATTCCGGTCAGGGTCCACCTCCTGGCGTGGCGGGCGGCTTTTATCGTGCGACAAGTCGGTCGGGGCCTTTTTTCCTCCCTGAGCTTGCTTTTCACGTGAAAACACAGACAAAAGCTTGTAGAGTCGTCACGGGCCCAAATGAGGCGCCTAGTGTTGCCCTCTCTGTTTCGGCCAGGTAACTACCAGTATATCCGTCGCGTATCTCGACTACGTTATTCCTTGGTTCCATAGTGAATAACTAGTTTTACTGTACTGTTAAAAATATCTTTTTTTTAGATTCCCCGAAGAGATCCCAGTATCTTCCGGACGGGGCTGAGGCCCTTCTGTCTTGGCTGGTCGTCGGGACGCGGAGGGCGAGGAAGGGTTAAAGGCGCAGGGCACGGGCCCCGACGGGAAAGATGGCGAAGGAAGGGACATAAATCTCGCGCAGCACGGTGGCCGCCGAGAGCGAGGGAAATAAGAGAGAAGGAACGTGGATGAGAGAAGAGGAGTCGGAGCAGCATGAGAAGAGCGGGCGCCGAGAGGAAGAGTACAGGGGGCGGCGAAGAGGATGAGGGGGGGGGGGGTAAAGGGAGGAGGCCACAAAGGCACCGTGGAATCACGCGACTCTCGCTATTATAAGGTCCCTTCGACGCTTAATTGCTCCTCTGAAAAAAGAAGCCGCCGTGAAGCGCGAGTGAAGCTGCCGGCCAAATAAGGCCGCTCCGCGAGGAATCACTTTGCTCGGAACAGAATAGGCCGTGACGGAACATACCGAGGAGTCACGCGGAACATAATGAAATGGAGCCGGAGATGAAGTGGAGGAGTGAAGTAGGACTGGGGTATAAGTAGACGCACAGTATAGAAGTACTGGACGAAGAGATGGGTCGTAGGCGCCGTTCTTGAATAATATATATCAAATAGACGCAGCTCGAAGAGGCTGGTGTAGGTAGAAGATAGCGATGCGGTTGTAGCAAAGGACACAGCGGCTGGGTCCTGAAACGATCGTGAAGGATTCGACGCCCTGCGTCGTTGGGTACGCTTGAGCGATCTGGAGAGGTTCCTAACTTCCAGTTTTCTTTCTCGCCCCCCCCCCTTCTCTCTCCTTCTCTCCCGTAACATGCTCTTTCCCCTCCTCATTCACCTTTTCTTTTTATCCTTCTTCTTCATTATCCTTCTCCCTCTCGTACCCAGCAGCGTCTTCGTCCCTGTCGGAAACTTCTAGAGGAATACCAAAGGGATACTGAATGCCCCTTAAGGACGCCGAGTAGTGTCCCAATGGCTTAACCATTCGTACTTTGTAAAAGCCGATACCTACCAGTTCCTTGGCTATGTTTAAATTCTCATTGTCCTTATCGTCCTGTTATCACGATGCTCGTGTACCACTAGAGGGATATATCCACGCGACACTCCAACCGAGCATATCTAAGCGATCCGCATGGATGCGCGCTGCCGTCACAGTGGCCTGTGGCCTCTATGTGTAACAGATCCTTTAATATTTATCCGTGTATATGTATAGTCCGTGTGTAGAGATTTAGGTACTTCTGAACTCTGCTAGAGGATGCTGATAGCATTAACAGAGTAGGCACCTAGTGTGGCGCAGTCTTCTGAAAGTAGTTTGTGTAGTACGAGGCTTGCTCGTGGCGGGTCCATCATACGTCTACTATAAGGGGCAAGAAGAAGAGGAGGAAGAAGAGCCACGAGGAAGAAGAAGTAGTGGATGAGTAAGGTAGAGTATGGGTCCGAGCAGGAGGCAAGGGAAGCCGAGGCTGGGTAGTAGCAGTAAGAATGAGAGACGAGGAGTAGGAGAGCGCAGAAGAGAACCGGCCCGACGGCCCCAAGAGGGACTCCCGCCGTCTTGCCGTCCCGAGGAGCATCGGTGCGACACGATCAGCGTTTCTCGGCCGAATCAATTCGAATGCTCCAGAGCAGGACGTACGGAGAGGAGCGGCAGCGGGAAGACGAGGTGGTAGCCTCGTCGCGTAGTGGGGGAGACCTGGGCTCGCAACCGGAGGGGGCAGGAGTACCTGGTGGACACCTGGTGGGGATGACGCTGTGGCCGTAGAGGGATACTCCTATGTTCTGAGCCCTGCCTGGCTGCCGACCTGAGCGCTCAACCAGGCAATGCTTATCGGATCATAGCATCGCGGTGCTCGCACGTACGCCTGCCTTGCCTTTGCTTTGCTTTGCTTTGCTTTGCTTTGCTTTGCCTTGCCTTCCCTTGCTTTGCCTCACTGACTGTGCCTGCTTACCTCGCTTACCGCTTACCTTGCAACCGACGCCTAGGCTAGGACTCGCTTTACAAGGGACCCAGGACGCGTCGCTGGAGCTCCCCCCCCCCCCCCCCTGGAGAATCCAAAGAAAATCTTTGCCGAGGCAATCGTCATTGAAAATCATCATTGGACACTGATTTTACTTGATTTAAAATACTTTAGGCCTCAGCCATGATATCAGCTGATGACATGGGCCGGTCTAGGTTAACGGATAGAGATGGTATTATTGGATGACCCATTTATTACGGTTTCAAGAAGGGGGACAGGTTGATCATTGAGCGTCGAATGGCGTCGCGACGTCTCGGTTCGTTCATTCTCTTTATGGTGATTGTTTACTTAATCATAACCTGCTCGTAAACTGGTATGATTATCGCCTGGGTTATGTGACGTCGGGCCAGCCTCGTGTCTCCATTTGAATTTCAATGATTGACCCTGGTCCTGAAGTGGGATGATGGTTCCAGGCTTATACAGTTTTTATCGCTACGTATTCTTGGAAGGCTCGTTTCTTGCGCACATGGCTTGTGGATTTCGATACCGGCGGGTTGCATAGAAATTTTTCATCCCGTACCGTTACTTCAGTCATATATTCCATCTGCTCTACTCTGCGCGTTATGCATCGCGGGTGTACTGATAAATCAGCGGGCACGGAGCACACTATACCGGGTAGACTCTTCTTCTGGAGTGCGGTGCCCCCGAGCACCTACGTGGCATCACGTGTGCGCCTGGAGCCACGGGAGCCAGTAGGTGACTACCTTATTCGCGATTTATCTCGCGTGCTTCGTGTTACTTCGGGCTTTTACGTCTCTGCCTTCTAGGGAATTGCCGGGATCAAAATTAATTCCCCTAGATGCCGCGTGCCTCCTTTTCCGGCGGACTCGCCTTTTTATAACGCGATCCAAGCCTTTATGAATTCCCACCGTCCAGATTGATCGAAAGTGGAATTCGTCTCAATATATCTGCAAAGATAAATCGATATAGCTAGTCGATTTCGATGAAGTCACCATGAGAATTATTTGACCGAGTGAAGAAAAAAAAATGCCAACTTAATCTAGGACGATTTCATGATTCCTGAACCAGTCCGGAACCGTCTCGTTCCTATCTTACCAGCGTGCCAGGACAAGTTCCAGGATATCTCTAGCCAAGAAAAGGAGAAACAAGATAAACCCAATGGAAATGGTAAGTAAAGGAGAATAAGGCGCCATAGCAGCCTAATGAACTACCATTAAAATAAATCTGATTGTAGAATCGCTAACCTGGAGGCCCCGCATATCCTTAACGGCGACCTGGGAATAATTGGCGTCATAGGTAAACCCTACGGAAACTTCAGGAATTTCAATCGATCCTGGTTTTGTCACGAGGATCTTCCGCGACTCGTCTTCCTGTTTCCACGAACAATCCTGGCCCACCTGTTGATCTTCCCACTGACCCCTGCATACCAAACCGGAAGTCCAGTCAGCACGCGACCTCGTCACGGCTGTCAGCTTCATCGCAAAAAGTCCCCAGGACATATCCCACTGGAAAAATTTCCATTCAAAAAAAAAAAAAAACCAAAGTAATCAAGGTCAGACACCACAAACTTGGCTCTTATCAATCATTTTCAAAAATTATTTCTCTTATCTTTCATCAGACCCCGTCGATTCATCTCTGATGCTTCAAGACCCCTAAATCGAATGGTGTTGGGAATTAAGAACAACCAAAGAACGTCTCGCACGCTTTAATTACCATTCAGGCCGGAGGGCCGTAAGAGGGCATCTCATGCAAGTATAATTTCCCTATACCGCCTCCCCTAGCCCTCCTCCCCCCTCGTTCTCCACCCCCTTTAGACTTTCCCATCTCTCTTACTTTTCACAAGCATTCTCTCCCTTTATTTTTATCCCATCCTTCGTTCTCTCTATGGCTATACCTATATATATCTTATTCGTAGTGTCCTGTCTTCTTTGCTCCCCCCTCCCCCCTCCCCCCTCCCCCCTTACCACCATGCCCCTCCCGTAAAAGACACCATAGAATAAGTAAGTCTCAGGACTCCCATACTCTTGCCCCATTCAAATGAACTCGAAGCCGCAGGCCCGCCTACGCGCAATCACGTTTCTCTCTAGCCCCATGGAATTATATCCACCCTTTACTGCCTTTCTCTCTTTCTCTCTTTCTCCATCCTTAATGCCCTCTCAGGTCTTTCCTTTGCGCCTCGGAAGACTGACAATTCCGAGCGTAGCCACACCGGTCATAAATTCGCGTAGCCACTCGGTATGTAATATTTAAAAATGAAATCGATGAAAATTAAATCTAAATCGGTTCCGCATATGTAAACGTTTCCTACAGGTACACTGTACCGTATCGTGTGTTATCAAGTATCCACGTGTTCACATATGCATCCATGTGCCCACACGATATATCATGGTCACTCCGTTCCGTACTAGTCGCTCTCTCTCTCTCTCTCTCTCTCTCTCTCTCTCTCTCTCTCTCTCTCTCTCTCTCTCTCT
>JASANN010000617.1:442297-453809 GCA_031762395.1 Calameuta pygmaea
CTCTCTCTCTCTCTCTCTCTCTCTCTCTCTCTCTCTCTCTCTCTCTCTCTCTCTCTCTCTCTCTCTCTCTCTCTGAAGTTAGAAACGTTAACGAGACACGTTTTAGGTTAGGTACGTATCTACTGCAAGCAATGCAAAACCATGCAGAGCTATGCTGTGTGGAATAGCGTACTGTCTTATGTATACATGTGCACATATATGTATACATAGCGTACTGTTTTATGTATACGTATACATATATATGTGCACATAAGCCAGTTTATAGAAGTGAAGAACGATGCGCTCGTATTCCCTTCGGAAAACAGCTGTTACCGTTTACCACGAGAACTATTGAAGCTGTAAGAACGAGATAAACGAGAAACGTGCAATGTTAATTTCCAAGTGCGTTTAAAATCGGTGACAGCGCGCCGTTCTATGTGTTCGGTAGTTCGTGCTCGAGTGTGCAGAGTCACGTGGGTAGAGGTAACATCAGTCAAAACGATAAGGAGCACAGCAGAAGATACGACAGGTCCAGAAAGAGTCGCTCGACTAAGACCTGTAGAAAATTGGTAGCCTCGTTCTTGGGGGGTTCTGAATCGGTTGTGGACCTCCATGGGGAGAGTCCTGGTATTCCCAAGGGCACGGCTTTTTCCGTTGGTGGTAAGCGTCCTCGCTCCTGGCTCCTTGGTACCAGGACAGAACCTGTTTGCTTGAGTTATGTCCAGCGTTCGGCTTCACGGACTGCGAAACTGATTACGACTCGAGTAATTAAGACGAATGCCACGTTGACAGTATACGAAGGAACTGCAATGGCGGATAGTTAGACTTCCTGTAATTTTTGGCAGATCCTTAATTTTTTTTTTTCTTTCCCAAATTGACAGACCTGCCGAACGTTGATTACGATTGGAATCGTTAACGGGTACCGAGATACATACGTTTCACGGGTCAGTCATTAAACGTCATTAAGGATCGTAAATATCGAAGGAATTCTGAATAGGCCAATTATCGGCAATCAATTTTTCCCTTCGCCTTAAGGGACTTTCACACCTGAGCAGCACGTCGAGGTTCTCCGGTGTGATAATGGCGCTGGGTGGTTACCCGTCGAGGAAGTCTTCCTCTCAGGAAGTCGTGTCTGGCTATAGTATGGTATAGGGATTTTACTACTTAGACGTTGCTGTATATCTGTGCTTGTGCAAGGAGTGACGTCAGGTATATAAAGGCTTGTACACAATGGGATTCATTTCGGTACGCGAAGGAGCGTGTAGACGAGGAACGAGTTGGTGAGAGATTCTGGCAGTAAGCCAACGAGCCATGAGGACTCGGCTTGTCTTTATTTTCTTTTTTTTTTATCTTTACTACTCTATCTCTGTCTCTCTTTAACCCTTCCACTTATCTCTCTCTCTCTCTCTCTCTCTCTCTCTCTCTCTCTCTCTCTCTCTCTCTCTCTCTCTCTCTCTCTCTCTCTCTCTCATCCTTACGGGCTTTGACGCTACTCTTCTTCCCTTTTCTCTGCCGTAACGCACCTCTGGTCTATAGTCTGGTCTATAGGTATTCTTCTCATTGTTATGCTCAAGGACCGATATCGGGAACGCGTTGCTCCTAGGGACATTTTATTAATGGTCACCATATAGACAGTCCAGTGATATTAAATTGTGCTTTGTCGTTTGACCAATTAATCGATTTATTGAAATTAACTATTAGGCGGCTTTTCCTTCGTCGTGACCGTGGAAAAAAAAAGCGGAATGGTTATTTACCGCGTGAAGTGGTGGCTATCGATTTACGAGTGACTGTCAGAAGTGGGACGTCTGGACGGGAATGTGGTAGCGTCGAGACGTCCGGCGTCGGGATCAATTGACTTCCGGGAAGACGTAAACTGGTAATTGTTATGGAGCCCCATCATTGGCATTGCGAAGACCTCCAGGACTTCTTGATCGTCTCCAGCCAAGTTAAATGGGTTATTTAATAAATCATGGTAACTATATATATATATATATATATATATATATGAAAGTACAGTATTAAAAACTATTTATTTATTTAATATTATTTAATAAATCATGATACCTATTTATATGACAGTACACTATTAAAAACTATTTATTATTTAATAAATCATAGTACCTATATACATGTGACAGTACAATATTAAAAATTATTATTTAATAAATCTTAGTACGTATATATATATATATATATGTATATGACAGTGCAATATTAAAGACTAAATACGTTAATACAAAATAGTGTATTAAGGTGTAAGGAAGAAAGACGGTTCGACGTCGGCAAGAAGAGCAGATAAAGATGCTGCCATACGGCTGGAGGGTTTTAATACATGAAATCGTATCCTCTCTGGTCCAGGACAGCATCCATAAGGGAACTGCCGGAGGTACTCGAAGTGAATCGGATTGGACTGTATAGAATTGGTGGTGATTTAAATTGGCTGGCCTCTCGACCTGCCATTTAACCCATTTACCACCTCAGCCCTGAATCTCCTCGACTCTCTTTGTTTCTCTTTCATTCCTCCTTCTCTTTCGCTCCCAGTGTCCGTAGCTCTTGCTATTTTTCCCCTACCATCCCTATTTGACTTCTATTTTTTTTTTTTTAATTGCCTCCTCTCGCTCTTTACTTCTCTCTCCTGTCCTTCGAACTTCATTGGCTGTCAGCCGCATCTATGCCCCCTTTGTGCTGTCGTTTGATCGAGTTTTCACGTGACGCACGTATAGGCACGTTCCTGGTGCCAGAGAAAATTGCCTTTCCCTAGAGAAAATACAAAAGCAAAATTTTTCCTAAATTTACCTAGGGTCATTAACCTATAAAAAAAAAAACAAGCAAAAAGTCAATTTCGCTGGTTTCACGCCGAAAATTCAAAGACTGCGAAATCTACGATACCAATGAGGTACGGGGCCCCGGCGGATGCTTGATTCGCTCCTGGGTAGATTACAAAAGTGCGTTTCCACTCTTGGAAATAAAGCAAACCGCAAAATTACACGATCCCATAAATTGGCGCGTTGGATGAGAAAACGAAATAAACGAAGGCAAAACGTAGAGGCCCGAGAAGAAGGGGGGGAGACAAAGGAAAAAGAAAAGAGACTGACGCACAGAGTGAGGCTTCATCGCGAAACCCAAAATTATTGGGCAACTTGACCGCCTTGCGAATTCATATCGCTAATTGAATGCTTAGTCTCGAAAATCGATCGTATAGCAATTTATAGTCTCTTTGTAATTTGGTTTTTTTTTCCTGCCCCCCCCCCCTCCCTCCCTCCCTCTCCACCATCGCGTGTACATTTGAGGTCGATACAATCGATAACTTATAAAAGTGACTGTACAGAGATCTTCGAAGCAGCCACTGGAGCGTTGGCTTAAAAAACGTTATCGACGCACCCTATCCGTATCTGCGATACGTTCGCGTCGATTGCGCAAATGGAATTAAAGCCCACTTGCTGCCAATTACGACGTAACGCGCTGACGTAAACGCTATAATCCATATGTGCAATATGGACGTCAAGACGCGGTTGGAGTTAGCGCTAAGTAAGTATAGATCGTGTGTAAAGTACTACAGAGTGATTTTATGTCGAACGTAGTATAGATACGCATACGGGTATCGCTATAGTCGAAATATAGTCCGATAGACGTAATAAGCTATACTTTTTTTTTTCTCAAATAGGTACAATCAGGTAGACTACGGACAAAGTTAAAGGCGTCCCGACGCCACTGGACGCTCGTGATTTCTAATACAGTCGATTCGCGCTACGCGTTTCTCGCGTGCGTCAGAGATACGTTATCTCGGTAGCAGCCAACGCAAACGCTGTTCAGGAATTCTCGCCATTGGCCAGTGATAAGAGCGATGATTTACAAGGGCAGGAAGTGACTCCGGAGGAAGTTGACATTGGCCTCTTGGTCAATTTTCGATACTCCCATCGTGCGGGACGCGTCCGACTGGTGAATTTGAGTAAAATTTTTTTCTTTAACCCGAAACTTCAAACTGATAAGAATACTTGGCAATAGATAAGAGATTTCGTATTATCTCTGTAAATCTCACCTTAGGGCCAAAGGACGTTCTTAACATGGAGACATCGATGCTGCGCTCCTTTGCGGTACGAACTTTCGACCCGTGAAAGTTTCCTCTTCGCTTTCCCGGCGTCGCGACGTCACGGACTCCAGGAGGAACAATCCTGGACCAATTTCTGATCGAGGGGACTTTGCGTCTGCTCCTAATGAAATTAGCTAAGCGTTCGAGCGTATCAAGGGTTGATTAAATAGAAGCTGCTCGCCCCCTTTGAGTTTTACATTCATTAAGAAAATTTTGAAATTTTACAAAATTTTGAAAAAAAATTTTTTTATTATTTATCTCGATCCATGTTGTAAATATTTATTGGAATCTTTCTACGAGGACCTGGAACAACCCCTAGGGTTGATATCCAGGTCAGGTTCCTCACCTATATTACTGGTGGATGAGCAAATTCTGTCCATATGTACAGAATATATATATATATATACTTACTGGTGCATACATACGTATTAAACTGATCCGATCGGGACATAGGACGATGCATACAGCACATGTGTTTCGTTGCTGCACATGCCTGCACATGCATGTGCAAGGTCGTGTCGGGGTTGGGAATTTAGATCGGGAAGGGTTCCCACCCCTGGGATTCTATTCTGGCGCTACCTGTGCGCTAGTTAAGGGTAGGGCCGAAAACCCCTCGTGGGGAGATGCGCTTGTTAATATATACGTATATACAGTCCCGGGACATTCGAAAAGTTATCCTGTGCCGGAAACTGAGTATAGGGGTTGTTCCTGTTGCAAAAAAAGCTGATTACGAATAAAATCTTAAGATTCGAGCAAATTTAATCTATAATTTATTTAAGGGTTCTGTCATGCGTCATGAAGTGTATTTTTTTTAAATTAAGCCAAGGTGAACACCTGAGTGCCACTGATTAGCCATTATCAATTAAAACAGTTTGATTAGCAATAGCATCAAGCGGTGCAACCCTCTGAATGACGTATGTCATGTATATATATATATATATATGCATGGCAGGTCCCAAGGTTTGAATTCCATTCGACCAGTGACCACATATGTGCCCATATCACACACGTGTTATACATAGAGCGTGTACACATGGAAGAGTAGGAAGGGTGGTTGCGATTCGGGGTGCAGAAACGAACCCCTCGCCACTGTGGGAATTTGTAATTGCACGGTGCTGCCAGTGGGGAGTTTTAGCTGCGAAGGGTGTAGGTACCAGGGAGAGAATCGGAGCGTCGTGCTCACAGGGGTGATTTTTACTAAGAGTTAGGGCAGGGCCTGGATACGGGGATTCCCCGGGAAAACTGATTCTCTATTACGCGACGAAACGCTCCCGGAATACAAAACGCCTACCGACAATAAGTCCAGTCAAGACTGTGAAACATGTAAGACGTAGTTTATGCAAAAAAAAATAATAATAATAATAAATCAGCAAAAATTTGAATATACGAAAAAAATTAAAATTTCAATTTATGGCTGGAAATTCGTGACGTATGGAAAGTGAACGTACGCTGTGGGATTTATTTAGTTCAAAGGGAATAGATAAGAGTTATCAGGTAATTTTAGCGAAATTTACTATTTTCAAGGTCACTCTGTCTTGGGGCAGTCATGTATGGATGTATACTAGGATGCCTTTGGTCATCATGGTCCGAGCCCAAATGAGTCTCTTCTTACTCTGAGCTGGTCCATCATCCTTTTTCATCTCTCTCGTGTTCAGCAAACCATCCATAGCCTCCTTCTCCCTGTTCGCAGAGGAGCTCTCCTCTGTCTCTCCCTTCTGCCATGTCACGTGACTGGCTTGTCATAACCACATAATCGTATAGACGGGTTCAAACCTGCTTCTCTCCCATCCCTTCCCACTTACGTTCATTGAGACCTCATTCATATGCATACCCGGCCGTGCAGCAGGCACAGTGTAAAATAGCTTATTACCCTGACGCCGCTGCTAAAGAGGGGTCTTGGTCAGGGTCAGAGTACACGGATATCCATGGATTCGACCTTCCGGAGGACTTCTTAATTTTTTGAAAAAAAAAACCTTTTTTTCATTATTTTAAGACGGGACCTTGCTCGAATAATTTTTTAATATATTTTTTAATAACTCATCAATTCCGATATCCTCGGTCATTACGGATGCTGATTAGTTAATTTATAAAATTTAAAGAAATTTTGAAAATATTTATTTTCTTTCAAATGACACTTTTTCTTTTTCAGGATGCAACGAATCTCCATGAAATTTGATACCGTTGCTTGGTGTTAGGATAGGGTGTAAGGACGACGGCGGAAGAGAAAGAAAAGGAAAAAAAAAAAATAAAAAGAAGAAGAATCAGTAAGGGGAATATTTTTGAATGGTTGACAGTAAGTGTGTGGGTCTCCTGGGAATCATTGAATTCACAGCTTCCGGTCGGCTTAATACCTCCAATTATAAGACATTGTCCCGTTACGAATCCCCAGGCCTTGGTAGATTCGATTGTCCTCTTTTTTCTTGAGTATTAGTTGCGATTTATAAAACGTATACAGTTGCTTCGCACAATCGAGACAGTTGACACAGTTGACACATGTCAGTCAAAGAAGGTACGAAAAAAAAAGAGAAAGAGAGAGAAGACTGAAGCCAGTTGCGTGTGAGGATCAAAAATAAAAAGTCCATTCTCGTACGTAGCCCGGGGAACCCCCGGTAAATGAAAAATCAAAAATTCCAAAATATCTTATTTTGAAAAAGAAAAAAAAATACAATAGCTCGAATTGACCGAATTGGCCGTTATCGACCGTGTACGAATATCCAAATCCTTATCAATCTCTGATCTGTCATTATTATTTCCCACATGCTGAAAGATAAGAGTATACAAGATAACGCTCACAGAGCCCAGTATCACGATAAGACTTATCAATCAAGATCCAAATTGATAATTGCACCAAGAAAAGACAATGGAATAATTATTGTTATTCAAACAAGTCCAAAAAAAGAAAACAGCGAATCTATAGAAAATCAATATTATTGTATAATCAGGTGCGAAGATACGTGATAACTGATGCCCGTGTCGTATCGATGGATTTATCGTTTGTATACCGTGACAGGTTTACCACAACGTCAATCATACAAAAGGCGTTAAAGCAAGAATCTTTTACGAGGTGCGATCCCTGGACTTTTACGTTTGTACAGTTGGTACAAAAAAAAAAAAAAGAGGGGGTATATACAGATATACAAACCTCGGTGTATTCAATTACCATAAGTCAAGTGGTTAGAAATCTAAATTATTCTCGCAGTCGATAGTCAATACCACGTATACATACAGAGACGTGAACGTAGCGTCCTAGAGTCCCGGAGCTAGGAAATGTCAAAAGTCACCGATAGGCAATGGTAACGCGTATAATAATTCATGATCAGTTTTTTTTTCTTTAAATAGGGAATTTAATTTTTACAAAACACTATATAAAATTTTTTTTTTCCTTCAAAGTACATCAATTACAGCCAAGTACGCCAACGTAATAGCCACGATGATTGAGCGTGCAATAAAGATCAGCCTTAATCAATATGGCTGCCGATGATCATGGTGATCCTGGTGGCGCAGCATCATCAGGCAGACTGTCGACAATTAACCAGTGCGCAACGTTATGATCAGTCACTGTCTCCTGGAGGTAAAGCGCGTCGAATTCAGGGCAGGTGTCTGCCTCGGGGATCTTATGACTAGGCTGCATTTACACGGGATCAATTTCGCGCACGTGACTTGATTCAGCAAAAAATTAAGAGCGCACCGTGCAGCCCCGTTAAGGTTGGTATCACTGGTGGCGTGTAAAAAAAAAAACACACAGTCAAACGAATATCACTTGCCACGTCACTTACGCAATAAGGTGTAACAACGTACGGTAGTGCGTGGCTGAAACAGCCTGTACACATAAAATTACATAAGATGCCAATCTGCATTATCTATAGTTATCATTAAAATTATCTGGCTTATCAAAGATACGTGTAATGGCTCCAAGTAATTTTGAATCATTGAAATTACTGATATCTCGCTAAACGGCCTACGGCCGGTTAAATTTACGTGGCCGCAGGTACCGAGTACAGGTAAGTGTGTATGCATACAGAGAGATGGGCTACGAAAGGGAATATCGAATCCAGGCCGACGTCATAGAGTTTAGGGCGAATCCGCATTGTAAGAGGGAAACACGTTAATGCGCTGGCGACGTGCCAAGAAGATCGTAGAAATCCTAGCGCAGTATCCATACGCCACGCGATACCTGATATGGGCGAGTTCACACGTGGCTAAAGGTACGTATTCCATGTACGTGGATGCATATGGTTAGGTACTTACGTCGAGGATAGGTAGTTTCATGTAAACGCTGGGACTGCCCGTTGTCTCTCTTGGCCATAACGGCGGGCCGGCTGCTTTCGTAAAGTTACTCTGCCGTCTATAGTTTCGCCAGGAACCGACCCGGTAGATCGTCGAACCATTTTCATACGCTTCAGGGCATTTCGTCCACGACTGCTCTACTGGACCATTGTGACAGCACCTTTAGGTTATGTTCAACGACTGCACTAGCTCTGGTATGTGTATCCTTAGCTTGCTCGGGGGCGTAAATATCTTTACCGACCTTCCTCTCTGCCTTACCGACGGCGCCTAGTGCGCACCGGGAGGATCGTGTTTCCATTCGTGTCCTGACTTGTCGTGAGCATTAATTTCCATGGCAAATCCGCGTTCCATTGACAGAGCACCTTTTTCTCATTCCGTTTTCACGTTTTTCTTAACCCTTTTTTCTCAGCCGAGACCAGGCGCGTTTGTGCGCGGGAACGTGCGTGAGGAAATACGGCGACGGAGTCTCGTTACTTGTTGCTTTTGACGATCACTTTTCTTCTGTAATCTCTCGGGGCGCACGGTAAACGACACTAGGGATTATATTATATCCTAGGGAAATCCGTCCCCCTGGCGGGAGTAATACGAACTATTACCAGCTGTCCTTTCGCGTTCTATTCGAGTGCCAGTGCGTACGAATTATTTGGATTTATTTATTACGACATATTTAATACTCGCAAGCACCATTTGCTGGCTTGCCGTTCCAGCTTCTTCTCTTCCTGGGACAAAAATAGCCAAGATATTGCGATTGAGTCGCGGCTCGTGCGGAGTCGTATTTACCGTCATTTAATGTTCCAGGAATCTTCGTTAAACTGTCCAGACGTAATGTGTCGGGTATGTCGTGAATGTCCCGTAGGACGGTGTCAAGGGTCAATCTCTCTCGGTGGGATCCTCGCCAGTGATAATCGGCATCCTGTGTTACTGCGCGAGTGAGTGAAAAATAGTGCGTGATAAGGCGAGACGGAGAGTGGATAGTCCTGAAAGGTTTTCACGAGCTGGTAAGTACCTAGATAGGTCGTTCCGAAGAGTTCTCGAAATAACACGAGGTGACCTCGATGTTCCGCGGTTCGGCACGCTCGGTGGTTCCCTGGTTGGTCGGTTCGCCTTGGCTCCAAGCCCGACGTGCTTGCTCGACCTTCCTGAAGCCACAAGCTGGCCGTTCCCTTCGTCTCGGAACAATCCGAACCGTTCCGCGGTTCGGGAATTCGAACCGTAACCTTATGACGCGTATGTGTTACACTGTGGCCGTTGGCAGGCATCGATAATAGAAAATAAATAATGACTCGAGAAGGACAGGAATGCCGTTACGTGGCTTTGCTAAGATTTCGTTTAAGTGTTCTTTTACGCAACGTAGAAATACGAAATAGGCGCACTTTCTCTTGATGGCAAATGTCATTGGGAATCGATAGGCGAATGCGCATAGATCGGCCAAAAATATATTGCGCCTTAAATTTTCATGATCGGACTGTATGACTGTGCGTGTTTATATTTATACGGAAAGTATTTATAGCAATGGCGGAATGTATTTCGGGCGGTTTTATGGCAATGCGAAAGGGTGGATAATCGCTTGCAGATTTCTACCGCAGAATTGCAAACTGCCTTTACGCTCGCTTCGGTATGTGAGGCTGGGTCTGCCAGCCGAAGGCAAAAGGCAGGCACTTAATCGGCTGATCGATCGCCGAGGCCGCGGCGTCCTATCGCCAGGTTAACGTAGATTAGGTTATGTTACCGGTGCGTTAATATTTTTTTTTTTTAGTATGGTATTCGTGGAAAATTTTTTGCAGATTTTTCTTTGATATTTCAAGCGTAGACAATTTTTTTTTGATATTATTTTAGGCTCCGTATCGTTTTTTTTTATCTAGGACTGCTATTTTTTTTTTGTTCGATTGGTTATCCTGTGCCGGTTTGGATACTCGGAAGGATCACTTCCTTCTATTCTGTTACGTGAATAACGACTTTATTCTACAAGGAGTCTGCGGGTCTCGTCCTTCCTTCCTTCTCTCACGTATATTGTATTTGAGTCCTGATCCTGACACTTTAGCCACCTCCTTCTCGCAGCTTCAGGACTTTCCGCAGGATACGAATACCTGCTTCTAGCCTTGTGGTCTCCTGGTGGATTCTGGCAGTAGCCCGTGCGGGAGACACGCACTGGGAATACGCCGATGAAGTCCTGGATGTATTGACAGGACTTAAAAAAATCATCGAATTTGAAAAAAAAGTGGTTACAAAAAAAAAGGCAAATATTAATTTTTTCCAAAAATCCGAACATTTCGAAAATGTCATTTTTTTTTAGAAAAATATTTTTTCTTCTCGAAAATCGATTGTTGGCCTATTGAACATGTTGATTGTTGCGATAAAAAAAAATGTGAAATAAATCACCCAATAATAAGAATCCAATATAAATAAGTGTAATCCCACTTTTGTAATCTCGTCAAATAAAACAGCAGCTTGCCTTCCATTAGCCACGGCAGAGAGAACGTAGCGATGCGTCACTGTACGGTTAGTAAATGCATTTGCTCATTACCCATAGTACCTAGTGGTGTCGTAGGGGGGTTGAAAACTTCCCCCCGTACTAGGGTAACGCCAGGATGCTTTGCCCTGTCACCCCTGTTGCGTTTTATGTCATTGGGCTTTAGGGTGGGTTCACAGAAGGCAGGAAGGGTCGACCGGAGTCGTAAGGGTGCTCGCGGTGTTTATCGACTGCGTCGCGTGGCGCCGGCGCCTATGTCACCCCCATTTTCATCTTCTCACACCGGAGACTCCCAAACCACCGTCCAGGTTCTGGTCCTTTATCTCCCGTCTTAAAGGCACCTTCACAACGTCAGTTTGATGCGCAACGTACCGGTCACATCAAAATGGCGGAATACCTCAAATTCAGAGTCCAAACAAAGGGGGTCAACAAAAAAGTTCATTAAGCTGATGAATTGTCAAAATTAAAAAAAAAAACGAATCAACGCGACTAATCGTAAAAAAAAGTAATTTTACTCCTTGGTTGGAATTTTATTTCAGAATTTTGAATTCCAAAAAAAAAAGGAACGCACTGCCAAAAATGCTGTTTGGATGGTTAAAAAAAGTTCGTTCTGCTTGATGGTACATTTTGTGGATAGGTTGGTAATACTGGTAGTGCACTGGGGGGGGGGGGGGGGGGGGGGGGGG
>JASANN010000617.1:453819-464590 GCA_031762395.1 Calameuta pygmaea
CCGCCCCCCCCCCCCCCCCCCCCCCCCCCCCCCCCCCCCCCCTGGAGAGAAAATGGTGGCTGCCGAGCAGCGATGCAAGAAGTCTCATTAAAACCGCGTAACCCCCCCCCCCCCCCGGGGGAGTTCCGAAGCGAAAAATAGGGGATGAGACTGACTGGCTCTAAGGGACAGGGTACTGGTGGTTAAAACGTACTGGGCCACCGGCAACGCCGTCGCGCCAGAACCTACGTCGATGGGGGTAGAACAGAGAGAGAGAGAGAGAGAGAGAGAAAAAAGTGAGTCCACCCCTTTCCAATGCCCCAGGGGGTGGAAAAACTCATGAATAAACCTGCTTCCACTAATGCGCGCTTGGATCTGTGACATTCGTACCTTCAGACAAATCCCTAGCAGGGTTTATTTCTAGGGGAAAACAAAAAAAAATCCAACCCCCCGCGTTGGCACTCCCTCCTCGAAATATACCCCTTATCGCCGCTGGGCCTTTTCACCGTTTCTTCATTCCCCCCCCCCCCCCCCATTGATTATGATAATCGGCCGCACGGGGCTGTGTTGCTCATTAGCAGCTCGTTAACACTGCCGCTTTTAATTGCTCTGCCGAGATGGCGGATCAAATTTTGGAGTTTTACCTGATTTTTTTTTTACATTATTTTTCTTCGTTCCAGGTAAACTTCAATGCACTCCGAGTAGCGAAGCGTTGGAAAATGAACGAATGGAAGGAAGTACTGTTTGTGCTTGAATTTCTGGATATATATATATATATGCTCGCCTGCAGAAGGTCCAGAGAATTCAAGGACTATCCAGGATTCAAGGCATGTCCTCCGTGGAACGGGACGATTTGGCTCGCCACACGGGGGCATACGTGCAGAATTACTTTTATGACGTTGCAGCAGCCTCTTGAGCTATCCCACGGTCCTTGCTCCTTCAGGCACTTACTTTAGGTCCTTTGGTATAACCCCCCCCCCCCGTCCCCCCTCGACCATTACCAGAATTCTTTGTCTCGAGTCGTTGAGGCTCGAGCATCGGCATGGAAGGTCCCGTAATTAATTTTTTCCCCCTTTTTTCAAACTCAAAGAAATCGTGAAAAAACTAAGTTCAAATTTTTCAGATCCACCCAGTGGGTCGATAAATTTTTTTTTTAAATTATCATTGACCATCCTTGAGATTTTCTGGCTGAAAATCAGTGCGCGTCCTCCGAGTTGGCGAGTGCACAAGGGGGGGCTTAGAGGGGGGCCTCCGTTAAGCCTGTCTTGTAGGTTCTCTCGCGGGCCCTTCAATTACGAGTAAAGTGGCTCGTTCGCATTGTTAATGCGCGTACCAGCTTTACGAGCCAATTTATGCTTTCCCGTTACAAATGGAGACGACGCCGCCGCCGCCGACGCGGCGAAGGTGGCCGAGATTTATTTGCCGAGGGGGACCCGTAGCGTGAATTATTAAACGACATCGCCTACCTCTTCCTAGCGTACTCCTGGCTCTGGCTCTGTCTACCCCCCCCCCCCCCCGACCCCTCTTGATCGTAGATACTCAACCAGTCTCTCTTTTTTTGCGTATTTACGTAAACGGCTGTAACAAGAATTACCTGAAAATCCCTTTTGCGCTCTCGTACAATCCACCCGTACACAATATCCATTGGCTTCGTTATCGGGAGGCCATTTGGCACAAAGGATCGACCCCCGACGGGGGTATCAGCCGTACGTTAATTATCCCACCTGCTTTCGATCCAAAGTAAAACTACAGGGAGCGAGTTTGATTTGATGAAATTTTTCAAAAAATTTGAAGATTTCGATAGATACGTATCCTTCTAGAACAATAGTTTATCGCGTGACCCATACGAGGAGCACGTGCAATACGTTAAGCGAGTGTTTGAAGGAGAAAGAAGGGCACTGTAATTTTGAGAAAAGAGTCAAGAAATGACAGTTATCCCACTAAGAGTAAGAGCAGACGGAGAAACGGAGAGATTAATGGACCGTACAGAGGGATGCTGCTGGTTTAGGTGCGCACGTGTGTACGCCGCCTAATATCAACAAGTGGAACGTCTCGGGAAGACGGAATTGAAGTGAGAATGGTAAGTCGAGTGGAGACTGTGGACGAGCACGAGGATGAGTGTAAGGAGGAAAGCATAACAATCCGTCAACGCGTTTATGGTCCTGGGAAGAGAGAGAGAGAGACAGAGAGAGAGAGAGAGTCTACTCGTCGATTCCTGGGAGTAGAAGGAGGTTTACCGGTAGACGTAAGATACTCATCTTGTGCCGGTAGAGAAGTGCTTCTCTAATTGGTCAGGTTCGATAAGCCTCGAGGAATCTTACTTGGAAGTCACGAACGCACTTGGTAACTGGCTGGGATGAATATTAGGAATTTTCCAGGTCTTATGGAACAGACGCACGCGAGGCCTAACGTATCTGACGAGGAGTAAGAAGATTTTAAGGGAATTTCGATAAAGCGAAACAGTCCCGGCGACGGCGGCGTTCGATTGAGATTTTCGAGAGCAGGTGGTATCCCTTAATAAATCGCATTGTAAGCAATCCGGAGGGCAGCCACCTGGCGAATCGATATCCCTAGCCAAGGAGGATCGTCGCCGCCATGTAAATTCGTGATAATGCTTGTAGGAGAAAAAAAAATGGGTAACCTCCTTTGAGACTGTTGGGAACGTCGAACGAGCGAAACAGCTGTGCGACGATAACTTACTGTAATTCCGGTTAGGGGGAAATAATCTAGGGACTTTTGATTGCACGTGGGTTTCGGTTGACGGATCATTTTTCTGACGTCCGATTGGTCGACGTCTAGGAGCAGCGTTGTCGGTCCGTCTGCTCGCAGCGCTGTCTGCTAAGCTGGAGTTCGGGAGGTTCGACGGGGTTTGAGGTTAACGCGGGGCTGTTCGTCGAGTCGGGAAGACGAATTAAGGAGTTGAGAACCGAAGGGAAGAGAAAGAGAGGAGGGAAAGGAGGGCGATGGGAGTAAAAAGAAGATAGAGGAGGTATATATAGTGTTGCCGGTTCGGTGAGTTTTTGACTGTCTGGCGCTAACTGCGGTTCCCTGCGCGATACGCCGCCACCCCATTCTAACCATTATAATGTAGGATCGTGACTCCCCCTTGGATCCTTTATTCTTTAGCTATTCATTTAGTCCATCCCACCAGAAGGGGAGCTCTGGCCGGGGCGACCATTTTGTGCATCCGTACACCTACCTGCTCCGGATACCACGTAGCGACTGAAGGAGGTGGCACCGTGGGAAGGCTTACTGAATCTAGAAGGGAGATGAACCTCTCTTCTGTCTCGTCCACGGTGAATAAATGGCACGTCAGCAACCTGGCTTGTATATCGGCAAACGTCGGGAGTCGATGTTGATTATACTTTTTCTTTTTTTTTCACTAGGTACTGCTCCAATTCTTTTTTTTTTACTACTTCCAGGTACGTACAGCCAGTCAAATCGATATTCGAAGCTGCCAGACTGTTCTTACTTATTAATAAGGTTCTTGCCTTTCTTTTTCTTTCTTTCTTTTAGGTCAGATCACTCGACTTGGTCGGGTATACGATCCATTAAGATATTGAGGTTAGACGCTTATGGTGGTTTGTTGTTTTATGGAAAGTGGCTTTTAGAATTTTCTTCAACTTCTTTTGCTCTTGTTACTGCTTTGGTTCTAGTGTGTGTGTGTGTGTGTGTGTGTGTGTGTGTGTGTGTGTGTGTGTGTGTGTGTGTGTGTGTGTGTCTGTACTTTGTTGACGGGATGGGAGTGGAGACTGCCAACAGGGCAGAAAAGTACTCTGAAACAGAGAGCACGACTCGATCGACCAGGACAGCAGGGGCACCGACTTGGCTGACTTCCTGTGCTTCCTGCTGCCTTGCTGAGAATGGAGCCTTCTCCTCATTTCTTCCATACATGGCGAAACACTCGGACCTTCAGCGGCAGCACTTGTTTGGTCGTAATTCTGCTTTAGGTCATGGGCGGTGTCCCCCGTTCGTCTGGATGCGAGGACGGAGTGCGCCGTACGTGCGCACGAGCAGGAACGCCACTCAGATTTCTGCGTTTTATGTTCTCCTGAATTCACGGCTAGAGAGACGCAGACGTGCAAGATGGCGCATGAATACGTTCGGCGCGGCGCACGACGGGGATGCAGACGCTCCCGTCACGGCTTCCATTGCGAGTCAACAGGAACCCATGCGAACTCGGGTCTTTAGACTAGTCTTTTTTTCTTTCTAGATTTTTAGGTATTTTCAAGAAAGCTTCGGATCGTTAGGGTTCTTGTAACTTCTAACTACGTTTTTATTTTACCGGGAGGCAATGAAAAATTTACTGGGATCCAATCGTGGATATCCGACGGTACGTGGGTTCTTATTAGATTGGCTTTGCGTGAATTAGTGATTTTTGAAAATATTTTTTTTTTAGAAGAGTGCGTTACTTCTTTTTTTTAAAGATTTTTTCAAAGAATTTCATTCTTTTGAGAGTGTGCCGCGAGAGCTCGAAATCGTTATGTAATTCGATCAACCGGAGAGAAACCCCCGTAAACATGGCCTCCCGTAAATCGCGCACAGTTGATGGGACGTTTTAGCGGAATAATGAAGATGCTTACGAATTTTTTGAAAAATAATAACATAATTCACGTTACTTTGTCAAACTGTAAACCAATAGAAACGTTGAGCGTGTTCAGAAATAATGAAAAAAAATGCTTTAAAAAACTGTGTAAACTTGTCTACGGGCAAGCAGGACGAAAATTGATGAGCTCCTAGGGACTTTAGTGTTTCACGAAAAATTAAGAAATCCAAATTTTCCCTAGGAATTATCAAAGGGTGAAAAAATGAGAGAAAGAAGTCGATTTCACAAAGCGTATCTACTTCCGTATATTCCAGAAGGAAATCATCCACAACGAGAAGTGTCGCCATCGTCTGGCGAATTTACGAAGCAGGAAAACCTCGCGCATCATCCCCGAGTGATTCGCGCATGAGAATCGTTAAACCAACCCCCCACGCTTCTCTCTCATCTTCCAAGGAAGTAAATGTCACCCCCGCACTGGGCTGGTAATTTTTGGGCCGTGCGCATGTGATTTTATCGGCGGCGAACGCGTCCGACGGTGTTGGTTACCTAGAGTCTCGTAAGGGTTGCGAGGGCACTGCCTGCATCGAGTAAAAATTTTTTCAATTAATTTTTCGAAAATTTCATCACCAAAACTTAAAGCTGCACTTCCGTCGTTAACGATAAAAAGAAAAAATCAAAATACAATAAACTTCCAGAAACTCATTAAGCTCCAATGCAAAATTTTGAATCTTCAAAAAAATGCAAACACATTTAATCCAGCCTCATGGGATCATACGGGTGAATATTTGGTCCATTGTATCAAGTAGTCTCAGCCCAGCTGAGAAATCCAATATTATTAGGACTCTACCAGATGCCACGTGACTTCCGCTTTTCCCACGTCCGATCCTGTAAACATGTCAAGACGAAAAATCTGAATGTAACCATTTTTCTTTCGCTTTGATTAAAGTGATAAGTGCTAAATACATCCCCTATAAAAGTATCTATAGTTCCTCCACTCCGACCAGTCCAATGTAAAATAAAAAAAAAAATACCAAAAATCTAGACTGGCGTAAATTAAGAAAAAAAAAAGAAAGTACGTATTTTTGAAATTCAACAGCTACAACAGCGCCCTCTGATTGGTCTAGCTACTTGACTGTCACACGTGTGCACGTCTATGTATATTTATAGCACGAATCGTTAGTCGCTTCATTCACAACAGTTATTCAAAGCGCAGTGCGCCTGTCCCGAAGGAAGGTCTTCAGGATTTACCTCGTGCTAGGTCAGTAAGGATTCACGGACGCCGCGCAGTTCCTGTTTACGGTCTACTGCGCATGCGCGTCCACCCACGAACATTTATCGGCCTTGACAACGAACAAACGCGAAGTCAAACGAGAAACAGAACTAGAAGGAGAAAAGGAGACGAGGAAAAAATAAACGGAGCCTTACGTACCGTCGGACTGGTTAATCGATTGGACGACGCCGTCGACGAAGGAGGCATCGTGACGTCACGTGGCCGAATCGATCTGCGAGTAGCAGCCGGTGTCCTGACGTTATTTTCAACGTCCCTGCAACATCCCCAACGTCTTCCACGAGCGTCGTGTCACGTTCTGTTATTGTTTCTTCTAATTTCCTATTATATATTTATAAAGTTCCAGTACGCTAAGGCATTTCAAAAACGAGACTTACTGTTGATTCAGGTCCACGTGCACGCACGCGTGCTTGTGACGCAACACGTAACAGTGACGTAATAACTAATGCACGGAACGACCGTCGTGGCGCTCGCGTCGACTTCTCGTCGTCTTCTTTAAGGGAGTTTCTTATAAGCATTTCCTGAACGTGAACGCGAGAGTCCTTCGTTCTTCGGATAACTCGGTGCCTTGTGATTCTGTGCGTTTCTAGTGAATATTTATCCATTTCGAAAGACTCCCAAGTCTGGAGAATTATTCGTAAACAGCAAACGGTTGCCAAGCAACGACAAGTCCTTGGGAGACGGTCGAATGCAATATTGACATAGCTTCGTGACAGTTTCAGTGTTTAACCTCAAAAACGAATTGTTTTCAAGGAAGAAAGAACACGGCAGTGCTTCCGTGCAAGGATTTCTGTGTTTTTAGACTCCATCACTTGGATTTCTGTGTCTTTTAGCGGTGTCTTCTGAAAACTGGGTCAGTATAATTTCCTTTGACCGATAGTCCAATTCCATCGTTCCTCTTAAAATTTTCCACTAGACGACTCATACGTTATTTACACAGCGAATTTGTTCTCTGGCAGTAATTTTAATGACATTTCAAAGTAATTTAAAATGTCAGCAACTGTCCACGGTGTACGTGGCTGACATAAAGTTCTAATATTTACCCAAGTAAACTAATTATCGAAAAGTTTGAATCTTCCTAAAGCGAATTAACACCGAAGCATCGTCCTGATTAACGACTATGACGTAATTCATCATTCCGAGAGTATGTAAATCGTGTCAAGGAGGTTCTCAAAGCTGTGATAACAAGGAACCTGGTCGGTAAAGAAGGGACGGAAATAATTACCAACGTCGGTCGATAGATTCGCTCTCATTTGTTTACACGTCCCACGCTGTGCGTAGATAATGAAATTTCTGGCGCTAAAACTAGGCCATGTTTAGTCTCTGTTCTTTAGGGTGAGGTTAGGATCGATGAGAGCTGCCGGATATTTAAGAAAACGGACAAACGGATTGTTTTAATGAAACTCGAGAAATTACCTATAAAAATTTATGGCGGAGCAAAGAGAACGGATTTAATCTCACGTGACTTTGCATAACGCGCGTAATCAATACTATCGTAAGATTGTAAATATTAGTCTGGACGGTGTAGGAGACCTCGAGTACGTGGCGGTAGAAGAGTAACGTAGCCGCGAGGTACGAAATCTGGATTAGAAAGTAGAAATCGCGAATCTGGCCAGGGGCGTAGGAAGGGCCCCTGAGAGAGCCAACTTTATTTTAACAATCGCCAATCTGATAGCCTGGATCAAACAATGGATGAGAATATTAATCAGAAATACCATGAGCTCGTTAAAATCTCACGTAAACCCTGCTTTGACGCTTTATTAAATGAAAAAAAATTTTTTTTCACAATTCCAAAAATCTTTACTTCCCTCACCGAACATCTTTTACGCGCACAAAAAGCTTTGATAGCGAAACACGAAGTCAGAGGGCTGCTGAAAGTTTCCATGTGAGCGACAGAGTCCTGGGGAAATATCGTAGAGTTTATCAATGTCGACGTAACGGAAACGCAAAGCCGGACTTTGCCCAATTAAGCGTGTTATCGTTAATTAAAGCAACGCATACAAAATTCGTTAGCAATTGCTCGTATGAGTTTTTCATGTTCTACAGGGTGGCTTGAAAAAAAGATATAAAGTAAAATTCAGCCGTAGCAACCGTAGTACATAAAAATTACGTGCTTCGTATTCGTATGACGTAGACATAATTGCATTGACATTATGAAAAAAAATTTTAATTAAAAAAATTTTCTTTTTAATACATATACATAATTTTTTATTCGCAGGAAATCAATGTGACCGGAAGAGTCCATAAGGCTAGTCGCAACCATGAGGGGCGTCAGTGGTGTCAGCCCTGCGATGGTCACGGTCCCCGCCTCTGCATCCCTCAACGTGAGTATTTAAATTAGCCTACGAGCCTCCTGAGTCCCATTCGCCCTCAAACGGGCATAACGATCGCGTCGGTCCCACGTAAACGTAATTCGCTAAAGTTACAGGCAAGCACCGCAGCGTCGTTGGTTTGAGCTTGTGAAAGTTTCGATTACATATAGAGCTAAGCCACTAAGGACAATCTAAATAAGATGACGTAACCCGTGCAGGACTATCTCTTCAGATAAATTATTCTACTACAGATCAGAGCGTACGGGGTTAGACATCCCCGATAGCCGGATTGCGATAAGGTAGGATTATACGTCGCGTCAGGGTTAGTTTTTCACGTCCGTCGTTGTGTCTCGGGCGTCGCGATGTCGCAACGGCGACAGTTACGTGACGCCGCGATACATTATCACGCAACGCGTCGTTGGGCAACACTAGAAACCGGTGCAGCAGGTATTCTAGGAGTAGAGCAGCAGCAGCAGCAGCAGCAGCAGCCTGCGCACCCGGTTTATTATATCGATCAGCAGGGATGTTTTTCAGGTTAACAGGAGTTTTCAATGAGCGACGTGAATACAGAAAAGAAGGGAAAAAAAACGGACGTGGGAGTAACCTAGTGGAGGAATAATTTTGGGGGGAGGATTAAAATTCTCTAATCCGGCAGGACTGCACTATTTCGTAATTGGGTTGTCGGCTTGATCGCGGGGGGCGACCAAGACAACTTCCAGGACGCTCCGGTGAGAATAGGCCCTGTCACGGGGTGGGGCCACCCCGGCTCACCCCTGAGCCTTTGACGTAGAAGGGAAACCTTTGGGGGGTCTTGGGGCGGTCTGAAGGGCGAAATGAAATGGAGGGCGGCCCCTGCGATCGGGGGGGTGAAAACGGCAGGAAACTTGCAGAGTCCTCATTGTTTTTCTCTCGTACGACCCCTCGCCTTTCATCCCCCTTACACCTTCCGCACCCCTCCTGGAACCCTGTATATATATAGTCCTTCGATACTCTAGACCATTTCGAGGGTTGTCCTTGGCTTTTTTATACCCCCTCCCCCCCCTCATTCCCCCCTTTGTACTTGTATCCTTTATCCTATTTGTGGTCTTGACGAAGTCCCTTGCAAACAGCCACGTCAATTAATGTCAAGCTAGATGCTCGAGGGCGTCGCGACGTCCGCCGAGAGAAGATCGAATATCTTCGCTAAGGATCCGCTACGTACGGATCCGTGTGTTATCTTCATATATGTAGTATCAGCTGCCATATATAGTAACTGACGTTAGCTGGCTAACTAGTACATGACTATATATATATACACATAATCGATCACGTAATTCACTCCCAAGTGGATGTGACGTAATCGAAGCTCGGATATATCTAAGGTAATAATTCGAAACGTCTGCGAGGATTCCAATTGATCTTTACGATATAAGGATAGGTGATGCGTATAATGCAATTTCGAAAATTATCCGCCATATTGAATTATTTTTGACTGTTAACCTACTTGAATGCCAGTGAGTTTTGCGATATGAAAAAATTTCACTTTGATCCTCAAGTATAGACATATGTCTATATATATATACACGCGCTATATGTATACAGTCTGGCCTCACAGTGGCATATAAATACGTGACGCTTAATGACCACAGATAATGACAGCCGACGACAGCATGAGCGACGACGTGTTCGAGGTCGACGAGGAACTTTTGGGTCTCGACGATGCCGACGTTGCCGAGGATGTCCCAGGACTGGCCCCGGCGACGGGTGAGGATTCAACGACGGTGGCGCCATCGCCGACTGGTTACCGCGATTACAAACCACCCGCGGAAGTCCTCGTGGACAGTTACAGTTCGCGCAATCCTGCCGATCGCGATTACAAGATCAGTGGGAGCGCCCTCAAGGTGGACACGCACGAGGACGTCGTCGCTCACAAGGTACGTGAATCCTTTTCAGGCAGGAGGCTCGCGACGAGCTGGTACCCGGGGAATTCCCTAAATCTATGGTTACCTCGGAGCAAGCCATTTCGCGAAGTGGCAGGAAGACAGGCGCTTGAGGTTGTTGGGTACTTTGGGTCCAAGGTCAGTTGCTTCCATCTCAGCAAGTGGAATAACGATCGGGAATGCCTAGGGTTTGCGGTGGAGGATCAGACCGAGAGAGAGACTGCGTCCTGGTCCATGTGTGAGAGAATCACGAGCTCGTCTGCACTGCGTCCACATATCGCGCGCTCGCGCACGGATGTTCTCGGCTGGTACGGCCCACAAGACGATTCTTCTCCTCTTTCGTACCCGTTCATTTTCTTCTTTTCTCGAGTTCCCCTCTTGCCGTACCACGCTCTTTTTACTTCTCGGGGCCCACGGCTCTTGCTCTCCTCTTCCACCTAGAGGACTATATACTTAGTACCTATATATGTATATACAATACATACCCACCAACCTCGATCCTCGCCTTTGGGACCGTCTGACAACGCCGCACGATTCTTCGGCCAAGACCCGACGGATCCTCCTCTTCCTGGACCCACGAAGACTCTTGCGGATGGAGACCTCAGATACTGTTGCTCCTAATTATAGGTTTTTGTCAGTCGCCATTTTGAATTTTTTCGAGGATTTTTTTTTGGACTGTTCGTTGGGGGGGGGGGGGGGGGGGGGGGGGGGGGGGGGGGGGGGGGGG
>JASANN010000617.1:464600-499427 GCA_031762395.1 Calameuta pygmaea
GTTGATAACCCCCCCCCCCCCCCCCCCAACCCCCCAAGGTGGCCTCGTTGGTCTTGTCCAAGGTCACCGGGTCTCAATGGACAACGACGTCGGGCCCGTCTCGTGTCCTTGCCAGGCACCGTAGATGGCGTCTCGGTGCCGATGATGGAAGCGACCAGCGGGCGTCCCTCGCGGAAAGTGAATTCGCATTTGTTCGATCCCGTCTTCGGGTAACCGGAGCGTAGGATTAAGGACGCAACTTGGTCGCAACTGGCCGCACATAATAAGCTGGCGTGGACTCGGAGCCCCGGAATGTGATTAAGCAGCGTTAAAGATATCTTCCGCGTATGAGGAGCTGGCAAGGCTGTCTGACCTTAAGCGCGCATCTGGCAGAGTCGCGGCTCTGCATACAAATTGAGTTAGCGTCGTCACGGTAATAGAAGTCGAGAGGAGCGTCGAGGATAAATGCGAACGAGAGAGAGAGAGAGAGAGAGAGAGAGAAAGAGAAAGAGAGAGAGACATCGTGGAGAAGCAGAAGAAAGGAAAGTAAAAGGAATTACGAAGGATCCAGAAGTACCCTTAGATAGTAGTCATTGACGTTACCTGCTTTGCAATATGGATATACCCTCTGTTGTTAGGTACTACGGTTGTGTATGTATATATATACGTGTATATGTATATTTATACGTATATATATATATATTAAATCGAAAGATTATCTACTTGAGAAATAAAATTTTGAATGAGAAAGTTTTTTAATTTCGCTCCCGAAGGAACGCGTGTCCTTTCGAATAGTTATGGCGTCATTTTTTTTTGTTGAAATTATCTTGTATCGGATAGGCAAAATTTTTTTGGAAAATAAATATTTTTATTTTTTTTTTTCAAAATTTGACTTATTCTAATTTCGTGTCGTTTGTTCGCTTTTCTCTGCAGACTTCTTAGTGTATGGTAATCGCTGCGAATGAGAGCGTTTCTAGTTTAAGGCGCTTCGCAACTACGCGATCGGTCGGTCGTATGAATTTTTTTTTTTCGTTTTCTTTTTTCATACCTCTTTTATTGTACTTTTTTAAAAAGTTCTTAGCCTCGTCCGCGGAATTCTTGACGCATCGGTATGTTCGGCCGTTTTCCCACGTATAAAATCCTCCCGACGCTTCTAGAACGTCTTTGAGTTATGAGAAAGGCGAAGAAGACTATGTACACATACGGGACCTATGAACGCCCCTTTATGTCTAGGTATTTCTCGTTACTCCCAAGATGCATTGCGACTCCGTTTCCCGTCTGGTTTCTTACAGGTCAGTGGACCTTGAATGCCCCTCGCTCCCTCCCTCCTCGTTATCGATTAGCATACAAATGTCCGCGACCTCGCCCATTACGATCCATCGATCGATTCCGATCGATCGATTAAAATCGATCGCGCCTATCGAACCACCGACCAGTGGGAAAAAGTTTATCGTGGAATTTAAAAGTTCTTCCATCGTTCCTCGTCGCCTTGACACACTCAGTCTGCAATAGTCCCGAGACAGGCTTGCCATTGTGTCGAATATCCTGCGCCTTTTCAATGACGCGACTGTTCGCGAAGCACGCGGAAATATTAACGCGAACACCGATGTAGGCTTTAACCCGTCCGTTTCAGCGATAAGACATTTTACAGACTCGAGCTTGATACGTCAAACTTAACGAAACGCGGCAAAGTCTTACGTGGAAAGTCTTGAAATAGTTTTTTTTTTTCGCGAAAAATCGCTCGTTGCGAACGCATGCGAGAGGCCAGAATCGACTTCCGGTCGACGTTATCGAATTACCGGTAGAACGATTTGTTCGCCATTTTGTAATTCTCCGGCTAACCGCAGGGAAATCGTTTTTTTTTCCCCGTAACGTCGTTTCTCGAACGATTTACGCGAAGGACGTCTCGCAGCTCCTCTGGCGGCGACACTGAGAACCACTGATAACGTGGTAGCACCGGAGCAAAGGCCGCTGCCTTCATTTGAGTATTTGAGCCGCGCAATGTTCTCGGGCGTCGCACGCGAGTAACGCGATATCCCTTGAGAGTTTCTGGCCGCACGAATGTGTCCTGCCAACCTAACGGACTCGAAAGGTACAAATAAAATTAGTGACTCTCCACCAAGGGTAACTTCTATAGGGCGTCCCATTTCGAATGAGCGTTACCGCGCCGTGCACTGGCACACATAGAAACGCTCTCATCTTTATCGCTACGTGTATGTAAGCCCGCGTCGTACGGTCGTATGAAAAGTATAAATTACGCTGCATGTAAACTCGCCTTAACTGCCAACCTTCCACTCGCGTATTCCTTTACACCGGTCTTAACCTCATTTATCGTCCGATTATTATCATCGAGGAATCGCGGGAGGAGTGCGATTTGGAATTTGACTTTTGAAATTGACATTTTTAATATGACCTCAAAATGGTGGATTTTCGAAACAAAGTGTTAATCGGAGATCACGGCTGTTGACGAGGGCGGCTTTTCAATTTTGAGGCTACGACGGTAATTTCATTTTCCGATTTTAATTAAAGCTTAACTAGGTCATTGCCGGGGCGGCAATGGAGGCTGCATAGGGATTATTCCGGAGAGGCTATTTTTTGAAAGGTCCTATAGATCATTTTTTTCCCCATTGCCGAAGGGACTGTTAACGAATTCGACGTACGTGGGAATATACGATCGATCTTTGGTAAATAATTAATTCGTCTACGGTCCAGTAACTTTTTTTTGCTCTCGCCACGGTGGCTGCCTGTACGCGTTTGACTAGATTATCGGGTATGTATTAAAAAAAAAAAAAGATGAACAGAAGGAAGATAATGAAAATAAGAGGAAAAAAAGATAAGAAACGACAAAACTCGTTCACGTCTAATTGATTACACACGAAAGTCAGGTAACCTATGGGCACTTTCACCGTGTGTAAAATGCGGTTATTAATGACTCGTTGCCGCGTGCTAATTGGCAGCTGGCTTTATGACGTGACTTGTTAAAAAAAAGAGACGCCAGAGTCAAATCAGAGAAGAAGCCTCGGACTGCGAGGAGACGTAAAGAAGAACGAAGAAGGAAGACAGCAGGAGAAGAAGAAGAAGAAGAGGCTGGAGGATCAGAGAGAATCGCTTCTCTCCGCCCCCTGACGTCGATACATTCATCAACTGGACTATCTCCCTGGATCCTCTCAATGGAATTCCCCCCCATCACCCCCTAGTCACTTGGTCCCCCCGATCTGACTCCCCGTTGTATCCTCAGCATCTTCGTCCTTCTTCTTCTTCTTCTTCTTCATATACTTGGTACCAATATCCTCAGCATCTTCGTCGAGTCCGCGAGATCGTATCTCCTGGGGGAAGAAAAAAACAAAATTATTGCACCAAAAAAGTATGAAGTAACGAGCAGAGGACATTCAAAAAGAATTTCTAGACTTTCGTCTGACCGCGGGTGAGTTTGTAATTTTTGAAAAAAAAAACCGAGTCGGAACCGACAGAGGATGAGACCAAAAAAAAAGTATAGAGGAAGAAAAAATTTTCCTCGACTCTTTTCCATCTTACCTATGTTGCGCGTCCTCCGCTAAAACTCGAGTTCCGGTCTGGCGTTCAACCGGTAGCGGGATAATTTTCAAAGGCGCAGCTTCCGGACTCTCAGTCTCTTAGATATTAACCTTGGCTCGTGACGGCTTGCTTCTTTTATTTTTTACCTCGCAGACAATGCTGCCCCACGGGGTACGTAGGTACCCCGGTATATTTCTAATCCTCAAGCCGCTCCTCCATTGATCGACAGACGCCATAGCACCTCCATATCCGCCATGCCAGTGCTCTACCTGCACCTACAGACACCTCCGCCTGTTAGCTTTGCATAGACTATATACCTACTGTAGGCATAGGTGTCATTGCCGGTGTTAAGCACAGGTCATTTAGAGTCATTGTTCGGGCACCGTGTCGTTTAGCGTTCACGAGGGCCGCACAAGCCGCACAATAGAGACGCACCTGCCAAAGCATCCACGGGGGTAGCTTACCAGCTACCCCTAGTGCTTTAGACTCCTCCGAGGCTTTTGTGGTGGAGCCTTGAAGTTCCATGGGCAATTTCTTCGATCCTCCAAAACATAACCTCACGCTGTGTTGCAGGGCTCAAAGCCGTTTCCAACGTCGTAACGCCAAACGGAAGCCTGTTTCATAGAAACGTATAACCGTACACAGTAATGAAAAAGGTGGATTTCCATATATTTTCCGTGTCCCAATCAATACCTATATTTATTTTTACAGACGATCCTGTTGGGTGACAGCGGCGTCGGCAAGACGTCCATCTTGGTTCAGTTCGACACGGGAAAATTTCAAACAGGAAACTTCGCGGCGACCGTCGGCATCGGCTTCACGGTGAGTCCCCGGAATCTTTTGATAAATCTTACCGGTGCGCGCGATCTTAAGTCGCCGCGCGATGACTTTTGGAACGCGAAGAAAAGCCGCGCGAAGTTGGCCGAGGACGCGCCGCCCCTCCCGGCTCTCGATCCTCTGGCAAAGGGACTCCTGGGTACTCGCAACGACCGAAGGACACGAGAGCGTCAGAAAGCCGTGACAGTCACGTGTATCAGCGTCTGACAATGTGAGCAATGCATTTATGCATGAGAGCACCGCTCGCGAGATGCATTCATATGTAATCTACATGCGGCCCCGTTTATTTACGTGCGTCTACCGACCAAAGGCCCCGGTCCGAGTCGGCTGCACGGACAACTGCGCATATCTATATCCCCGTGCATAAAGGAGACAAGCCCGTAGCGCTCAACGTAATGTCGACCTTACGCCGGATAATTTGATCGTCGCACCCGACGCACGTTGTACCTTTGCACTGCGCGCGGCTCCATCTAGCGGAATCGAAGCGCACTGTTATTCTGACCCACAAGCCACTGCGCGCTCAACGAGCATTCTCGTTTGAATCTATGGGGTAACGTACGATGGCTTTGTGAATACATGGGCGACGCCATCTTTGTTTTGACGTAACAGAAATTCGATAAACGCTATTTGCCGGGATAACAATGACAGTATCGCATGGAAAAAAAAATATCACGACCGCCGTATCGCGGGTTGACGGGCGCGCGTGCCTAATGCACGATAATTCGCAATCGTAGCGACACCCACGTGTATCCTTGGAAACACGATCTCGCCGGTGGGTAATGACTCCGCCATCTTGGCGATATATCATTCGTGGTACAACGTACCACGTGCCTATCTTCCCTGGACGTCGAGTGCTCTTGCAGAGACTTTTGCCGAGAGTCTGTGGCGAATGGACGTTTATTTTCTTTTTTTTTTGGCGTATCACGATAGAGAAATACCTGGCGGGAGATTTAAAAGTATCGTTCACGTTAGGGACGGACAACGGGAAGGGCGGCAGTGGTGGTGGCTGTTGTGGATGCACCTTGAGCTCGAAGATCGAGGCTTGAAAGTGCCGGGATCATTCGGGCAGACGGAGAAGGTTAATTTAACGTTGAGAAAGTTTAAATTACTATATCCGCGGACTTTCCACCTTTCCGTCTCTCATTACGTTACTCTGTATACTCATTACGTTACTATATCTGTATATAGGTATATCGGTGAAGGCTTTCTTCTGAACGCGGGAAATTTGAATTCTACGTATCTGCCAAAAGTCACTAGGGTGCTCTACCGATGTCTGTGTAAGTTTTGTCTGTTGGCTTTCCGATGGTTCGGTTGATCGGTTGTCCCTGGCCGATTCCCATCTTACGGTTTTTTATTCGTAGGACAAATTGATCGCGAGACTCGGTAAGAGGGACGTTTGCCGGTCCGAGTTTAACTAATTGGATTCGTAAGTGCGTTTAACTGGGTCGCGACACTTTCGCAGGCTCTTTGCCCACTCGAGGAGGATTCCTAATTGACGAGTCAAGCGCGTAAAACGAGAAGCGTCCGAAAAAAAATGTCTTTGCGAACACTTTACATGGGAAAATGTACACCAGGGCCGACTTACAGGCGTACGAAAGCGTGACCGAGATATAGGTATATGGCATGGCTAGAGGTGACTGGGAGGGATGGTGGTGGTTAATTAATTAGCCAGGGGTGGATCGAGTGCAAAAAGAGAGGCAACTCGATTCCGAGCGGCTTTAGTCGCACTGTGAAAATGCGGCACGGTGCTGTTGATTAAATTTATGACGCAATGGCCCCCTTAATTTCCGACCTTCGTTCCATCGATTTACCAAGTAAATCGGTTGCGGGTCTTCCAGTCGACGGGTTTTGAGCGTAAATTGGAATTTTTAATACCGTCAGTCGTGTGTATATTTTTTGAATTTTTTTTTCGTCAAAATTTTCTTATCCTCGACGAATTTCTTATCGCGTGCCGACTGATACCGTTCCGTGTGTACATCTCGTCGACATTAATTGCGTAATTGCACGGGTACGCGACTGTCTGACAGTTGCGCGGGAAATTCAAATCTCTCTGTGGACGTCGCTGGGAATACTAATAATCACATAATTGCCGGTACGGCGCTGTCGCTGGGTCGGGGTCCGCGCGCGTCTGCCGTATCGGATCGTGCCGATCGGCCGTCACGATTTCTCGTAGTGCTGCGACGCGACGGCTTGGGAATTAAAGGAAACGAAGAGAAGTCGACGGCCGTGCGCGCGTGGCAGAACGAAAATGGAAAACTGAGCGATCGCTCGTTTCGATTGCCCAGGATGCATTGCGAGCTTGTGAGAAAGACTTGTCTTTTTTTTTTTCTTCTGCGTTACTCGTACTTCTCTCGTGACGTCTAATCGCGCGCATTAGATTCCCCGTGTTTCGTTCATTCCCTTAGTAGAGAATTGATGGTAGCGTTAGGCGATTGGACAAATATTTACATTTTTTTTTTTTTTTTTCTTAATTAACCCGAAGTCACCCTCGTGCCACGCCACTCGACTTATTGGAACCAAACAGGGACGCGAGCGAGAACCTGGAAATTACCCGAGCGACGCTCTGAGCTTAAGCGCGACATAAAGAAAATTAGAATGACAAAATAGGGTTGTAAAATCGTAATTAGGTGTTTAAAAAGAAAAAAACTAAAAAAAATTTTTTCTCACCGTCCCTCCTTTTCGGTCCATTTTAACACATCAAGAAGATTAATAAACGCAAGAAACCCGGATAACGGTGGGCGGATTACGGTTAATTATAAAGTTTGCAAGCGGAATTGTTCAGTAATTTCGTGACGTCACCTGCGGAATGGTCGGTTATTAGCCGCACTCTTGATCGGGGGGGGGGGATATCAGTAGACGAGGGAGGGGGTTGTTGTTTCGTGCCAGGGAGAAAGAGGGGGAGGCTACGTAGCGGGCACGATGGTACAACAGCGGGGGGGATGATCGAATCAGGGGTGGGAAAGCCTCTATTAAAGGGATGGCCAAGTTAATACAGGGAGGAGGGAGGGAGGGAGGGTGGATGATAAATCACTCGAGCTGCCACTGGCAAGTGGGTTCTCCCTGCTGTGGCGTAACAGGTCCCCCTTCCCCCCTTGTTTCTCCCTTTCTCCAGTAGACCCTTCTGTGTCCTCGCTATCCTTGTGATACCCTTTGACCTCAAGGGATCGTCCACGAGACCCACTGAACCCTTCAACTCCTTGACCGCGAAACGCGGGGTCGCTGGTTGGACATTTTACCCAAGTAGCCACGAAATTTCTCTTGGCTCGCTGTTACATGATAAACGAGCTAAGTACGAGGCGAGCGATTAAGTCTACCGGGTGACTCTCGTCAATCCGACCAGTAACAGCTGCAGCTTTATATATCTGACAGATTTAACTCCCGGCCAGTATTTACCTCTTGTCGTTTCTCTCTGACTGTCCCGTTCGTTCGTCTGTCCAGAAAGTATTTCACTGGGAAATAATTTTTGGCGCTACATACCCTGCCGCATGCTGAAGTCGCATCGGGACACGTGTCACTGCTTGGACGTTAACGCCCGTTATTTAAAGCCCGGCAAGAACGTTAAGGCTAATTTGTATGTGCACGAGCGATAAAGTAGCGAGCTAGATCTAAAGCGCTTAAGAGTAGCTCCCGCTACTGATTCTCTTAGGTTAGGCTTGGTCTACTCACACGGTGGTCACAATAATTCTTCTCTCTGGCGCGACGGTACGGCTCAAGCGCGAAGGGAGTCCTGTACTTTACGATTTCCGTCGACTCGTTCTTTTGCCATGTTTTCCTCTCTCTCTCTTTTGCGCCTCTTTGCTCTCCATGTCGTTTGTCCTTTTACTCGTCGCGTCTGGTACCCGCTTGGAATCGCTTACGACGAATCGGGAAGTGCGCGTGAACGGAACAGGGCACGAAATCGCTGCTACCCCGACAGCACCTTTAAGGTTATGGACGACCGTGAGCGTATAGTGATAAATGAGACTGGATATACGACGCTATGCCAGTGGAAGCGGATTCGTAAGTAAAAAAAAAAAAAAAGTATCAGCTAAAGAGATATCGGTAGACTCGGCAACATCTTGTCGTACAACGAAGGCAACTTCTTGTTTATGGTTTCAGATGGCGACTCGAGCGCGCGAGAGACGTCAGTCGCCAGCGGATCTCTAGCGAGCGACCGTTGAAGTTTCTTGCGGCCGAGATATACGTACACGGTGGAAAAATCACCAGTCAAAATTCCCCTAGTACTTTTCCTTCACGAGCCGAGTTACCAATATCGGTCGCTCTTCATACTTTTTGTTTACACCCGTGACTTTCCACAAGATTATCGAGATAGCGAAGACGCGTCTACCGTCTAGGGAATTCTGGACTTTTTTTTTCTCTTCTTCCTCTATCGATACAAGGTAAACCCTGCGATTCCCTGCCGGCTAGTTTTTCATCCTTAAAACAACTACGTCCGTCTACGTTCGTACTCGTATACTTACTTGCTCTTTGTTAGCCTCTATGTTTACGTCGTATCCCGGGCGAATGAATTTCCAACGAAGTTGGCAGTCCTGACTGCGGCTACGTTCTCGCAGTCCACTTTGAAGTTTGTATCGTCTGCATCGCGTCGGCGCCGTCCCATCGTTTAACCGCCAAAGATGGCCGCGTAGCGTCTCTCAGCGTAGTCTCCTCGTTAGCCGGCTTAATTAAACGGACGTTGATTGAATTCGCGTCTGACGTTTCTATAAAACCGTTAAAGCGCGACGCCACGTAGCCCGTGGGACGCACGGGCGTCCCTCGCTCCTCGAGCGTATCGTTCGCACGGACAATAATAATCAAATCTTCCAGAGTGTCTAATGGATAGAACATGATATCAAGAGGTCAAAGGTTAGGTGAAATTTTAAAACGTTCTTCATACACATCCTGTTTCTACTTTCGCTATAAGTGCGCGGCGTTAGGTCTACTGCGGATCCGCCATGTTTTCTATTAGTCCCTGCTAGATCGGACGACCTTCGACAAATATCTATTAAAAGTTCTAAGTGGGGCTGAAGGAAGTTATCGGCTCTTGGATGAAGACGAAGAACCTGGAAGTGTCATTCTCTCTCTTTTGCGCACCCAAGAAATACCTGGACGCAGCTGGGTCAGCGTTGCTGGGTCGTCTTGCCTCGTTCACATGTGCAGGCCTGTCGGCTGTGCCTGGAACAGCTGATTGAACGATCGCGACAACTGTTTCTTCGGCTTCCTCTTGTGCGTCCGTCGCTCAGGCGATGATTCACCTGGCGCAGATAATCTGCCGGACTTTAAGCCAGTCTTCTGGATTCGTCTTTGCATCGCGAGACCCCATCGGTCAAGATGGCGCTGCGATGTTGAATAGGACCGGCTGGTTATCGCTTTCGTCTCTTTCGCGTTTGGGTTGTTGTACGTCATCGTGGATATTTTTATTCTTATTGTGTCTAGAGATCTCGATCGTAGACTTTGGTAATTGTTCGATTTTAAAAGGTTCGAGCTACTGTCTACGTACGATCATTCCTGATCTTTTTCTCCTGTTCGATCTTCCTTTGCGTTATTCTGGTCACGACTCTTCGGCTCGAGCCCCCACGCGTCCTTTCACGTTCCCCTCGATATCTTCGCTCTGAGTAAGTAGGTCTCGCCAGGACGTCAAGCTTCGTCGGGAACATCGAGATTCTTGATAATAATTTAAAAGACATTTTCTTTTGTTTGCCAAAATTTTCATTAATGCAATTCCATTAGAAATTTATGAACAGATATTGCGGACCTGGTGTATACATATATGTCGTTTAAGTAATTTCATATATAATTTTTTTACTAGAAGACCACAATGGGAGGTCGCCGAAAATTTCGAAGTTTCGAGATATTTTTGATAACGACAAAAAAAATATAGGATGTCAAAGATCAATTTTGCAATGGAAAATTAATCCCATTTAAATTAGCTTTTTAATCAGTGTTAATTTCACGGGATAGCGAATTAATTTTACACCCGCTACGTAATCGAGTTATGCGCTATCGTAGAACGCACGTGCATTTTTCCTCGCGCAGACTAATTCATCGGTGCATAAAATTCGGTAAGATGCAAAGAGATTGATGCATTTTTTGAGAATTTTTTTTAAAAGTCCCCTCTCTCCCCGACTCTCATTCCGCTCGAGTTAGGGGTGTCGTCCGGTCGGCGTCTTTTTCTCGCGCCAGTCAAAACTTCCAGAACCCATCAATCTCCCAGACCGAGCACAGGGCCGTAACTACCAACCTCAGCTATCCGAGGCGAAACGAAATTGCACTTAGGCAAATCAAGGGAAGCTCTCGCGACTCGCTCTCGATTGGCCGTAGAAATTCAGGAGGAGAAAAGAAGGACTACTGCGTGCAGGGACGTAGATATCAATACATCTGGCTGGTTCAACCGAGGGATTGGAGGCCGGCCATAACCATCGAGGGACCAGCGTAAAAATGGCGTCTGGGATGTGTAACCTCAAATTCGTCTAATTACCGGGAGGAGGGTTGGATCGGTCATCCGGTACAATCCAAACCCCAAATAAAAGCACGTGCAGCGACAATTGTAAAAAAAAAGTCACCCTAAAAAAATTTTACCCAACATTGACCATAAACATCCCCTATCGCATACCCCGTATTTCTTGAGCTTCGACCCCTTAATCCCTAATTACCCCCCCTCCCTCCCACCTATAGCTCCATCCCATTCTCTGAATAATTCTTCAAAAAGACCCAACCTACCCTCGTTCATTGTGCCGGCACCCCCTGTCATGGAAGATCGAAGTCGATCGATCCGATCGGTTTTCCAGGTTCTCTCTAACCTCCCCATCAGCCTCCTGGAAACTCAGTTACGTAACCCTCCCGTAATGGACTCCGAGCGCGTTCGCTAAAAATAACCCGCACGACGCTGCAGCACCACGTCGTAATGGCAATGGGCTCCATTCGAACGTATAAGGTGCCAGTCCAGGCCTGCGCCACGCCTTGGCCGCGAGCGTCTCCTTCCTTCCTATCTGTCGCACGCATCGGCTAATTACACGGCTGCTGCTCGCCCGATTCCCGTGTCTTTAACGGGCACCGATCCTTATCGCGCGTTCACACCGAAAACCTACGGCACTTATTCGCGCTACCGATCCCCTACCCCATTGCAGCCGGTTACACGTCGGTGTCGCATGCCGAAGATTCCACGTAGCGGCTACTTCCCCCTCCCCCCTCCCCCCCGTCGCCTCGTACGTCACAGATCAAAGTCACGTACGAAGTAAAGGGTTAAAAATTGCACGATCGTGCATTGAAAAATTCGTGAAATAACATGGTCGATGCTCGGAGGCTCTGTCTCTGGAACGTGCCTTTCTTTTTTTTCTCCCCGTGACGTCATAGACGCATTCGTGGGGACGGCCCATAGACTAGGGGCACCCCTATGTTTTTCTCGCAAGCATATTAAACGCCGGGGGGGTCGTCCGGAACCCGAGGGACTTGGGGGGCGGGGGGGGGGAGGAGGCTAGCGAAAGTCTCGAGGATCCTTTTTCTTATCGTCCCGAACGACAGTGACGATTAATTGTCTCGCGATAAGATCTCTCGCTTGTTCTTTTTACCCTTATCTCTTCTTTTCACGACCCTTAAATTAATTTTTTATTTTTCTTCCCTACGTCCCGCTACGTTCTATCCGCGCGGCGCTTTCACTACGGCGACACGCTTGTTCGGACTTCAGAGTCGTTCAGGGCCGTCTCTAGCGGGGGGTTGAGCTAATAAACTCCCAGCCTCCGGGGTCCGTTCACTGCGGGACGCCCGATGGGAGCCTTTAGCCACTCTATCTCCGCTAAGCTATACACACACGTGTATCTATAGTACCTATATATATATATATATGCTTCTGGTCACGTGAAACAAGAATAGAGCAGCGCCACTGTACTCGCATAATTGCCACTATTTAGCCCGAATAGTATAGCCGTATCAAACTTCGGCAGCCGATAACAGAGATAAGTATGCTGCTGAATTTCTTCTTCTTTTTTTTTCGTTCCGACAGAGCGTCGATTTAGAGCCCGGGCCGTCGCGACCCGTCGCTACGTCCCTGGTGGACATAGTTTTGATTCCTCGACGGTGAAACATGAGGTTCTATTGTCGTATCTGAATCGGGCTTAATGTCAGTAGGCCGGCCGTTCCGGCGACAAGGCCGTTATGCGGTTCATTGTTATTGCAGGAGAGCTATTTGCGGCTACGATAATTGATCCCCGCCACGATGTTACTATATATGTGTGTATATATATATATATATATATATATATGTATTTCTGCGTATCAATCTTACTCGTGTGTTTACGTATTTATTTTCCTATTTCTCAATGAATCTTTCAGTCTGATCGATTTTTTCTCGCGTATACCTGTACATGTGGTAAATTCCCGATAATCGTCAAACGTGTCTTTTACTTTGGTTTTATTTCACTGTTTTATAGTTTAAGTCGGGTTTTCATGTTTTTCTTTTTTTTTTTTTTTCCATGGAAAAAATATCCTAGCGAATCTCTGGGTACTTTCGATCAAGTTAATATGCAGCGACGGTTTGCTGGTACCGAGGGACGCGGTCGAGAGGATTTTTGAATAATTAAAGTGTATCTGGATTAAATCGAAATAGCAATGGCGGCGAATATTAATGACGTAGAATATTAATGCCGGTCGTAGGGACTCGGGTAAAATGAAAAGGTTGCGGGAAAATGGACGTTTACCTAGGTTTCTATGGGTTTTGTGTATATATATATATATATATATATGTATATACTAATGGTAAGCTAATTGATCGGCTACCACGGCAAGTGCTCGGTTATCGTTCCTGGGCTTTCGTCATACGTATCTATAGGGTGTTGAAAATTTAATGGAAATTTTTCTGATCGTAGAAATTTCTTTCTTAACGTATCACGAGACCGCTCGACGTTATCTTTATCTCGTTTAATCGGCTATGAGATACAGCTGTTGACGCTTGTTTAATGCCTTATGCCGAGTTCACAATCCATTAGCTATACGCGCCTGCTTTGGCTTTACGACTTATTTAAATCGTTCCGAGCGAAGGATGGTTTCTTTAGAGGTTTTTTTTTTTTTTTTTTTTTTTTTTTCATGGAGGAGCGATTGTATCTTCTATACGGGAAAAATTTTCTTTTTTTTTTGTCGAAGGATTCTAGGCGCGTTTCTATAGCTGCGAATGGTCAAGCCTTCGAAATTCGGGACTTTTATTTAATGGCATCTAAATAATCGAGGTTCGTCACGAATTTTTTTTTTTTCAGGGGACTTTAACTTTTTATCAGATTTTCGGAACGTGGTCGGACTGTGTGAATTTTTGAGAAAATTTTTTTACCTTTTTTTTTTCTACAGCTTCGGTCGTCAATACTGTTACGAAACACAGGGATGGACCTGGATGCTGCTCTTATAAGGTTTTACATTATTCTCAAGGCGAATGGCTGCCCTCCTCGGGACTTTGAAGTGGTTTTCGTGTTACGGACTTATTGCGAAAGTTGGGAATAAGAAGTAACTGCGGATGGGATGGTAACGTAGTAACCTGTCTTATCGACGGGCAGCAGAGTGGCAGCAGACGATAAATTACGAAGTAAATGACGTAACGTAGGAAAGCACTTTGGAAGATAAAAATTCAATACGTATTATTAATTTTATGTGTCGCGATGGGCTGTGATAGAGTTTCGAGATGGGAATGTATTTTGGAAAAAAAAAAAAAAGAAAAAAAGTTGAACGAAGAAATTTGTTTTTCGATTCTTCCATTTCTTTTTTTGTTCCTCTTTAGATTTTCCATAAATTTTGGGTAACGTCTATTTTGATTTTTTTTTTTTTTCCAAAGGCATTTGTAAACCCTCTCGGATTCCATCGTCGACGATGATGATGAGGATCCTGGCGAGGATCTAACGGGACCTGTTGCGACGGGGGTAGGGGGCGCGTGCGCCGCTTGTAAACGGCACGCGCGCGTTTCCATGGAAACGGCTCCTGGCTCACGAGTACAGATGCAGACTCCCCCTAAGGACTCCCTGTGGCTTCAGGTGCCGTTTAGGGGTAGTTCACTCGGTTCTCGTTACAGTCCTGACAGTCCTGCGAAACGCGTTACTCGATGTCGTACGCGTTATCGGTATATCGGGAGCGATTTTGATTTCTAGTTTCCAATTGCGTATTCGCCCTTAAGTTTTATTCTTTCGAGAGCTTTTACGGATAGGAGTGTGCGATTCTTTTTTTCTTTGCAATTCTTAAGGATCGGGAAGAAAATATAATATCTGTGAATATTGTATTTCTAGCGAGTGATTGGGAGCTGGATTTTGGATAAGGTGGCAGTGGAAAGTTCGATAAGAAAAAAAAATTTTGAAAATTTTTTTTACAAAAAAAAAGGAAATTTTAGATTGTGGAGAATCAGGTTAAATCTTAATACGGTTTTGCGAATCGTTCTTTAAGAATTTGAAACTCGGTTGGTTGGGGGTTGGTTGCTTTTTTTATGAATTTTTTTTTATCTGACAGCCAATGACAGTCCTGATAGAAGACTTAATTTTTTGGCTTACGAGGGATTTTATACCCTGTTTATTTTTTTTTTAATTTTCAACCTGCACATTTTCATGACTATAGTTTATGATTCCCTTCAATGGACTTTTCTCAGTAATTTTCGTCGATTTTAAGTTGCCCTTAATTTTTTTCGACTTCCCTTTACCGAGTTTGGATTTTGAGAATTCGTTTACACAGTCATTATTTTCTTACGTCGCACTGGGTATAGATGCGCCAAGACGGTTTTTTTTTAACTGCCCTGACAATTTCAGCCTTAAAAAGTTTGGATCGTGAAATTTTACAGGGAAATCAAAAGAGGGCAATTCGGTATTTGCTTCGAGTGTCTTTATTTTATATTTGACGGTCTCTTGGGAGAAAAATATAAAAAATTAAAATAAAGTGAAAGACCGCGTCTCCGGTATCTTTTTTTTTTCGATCAAACAACGTGTCTTCCCGCGATCCTTGACGGATTCGCCTTTTTTGTGTTTTTACGCTTCCGGCCGACGGTGCGATTTTCCGTAGCTGAAAGCAACCGCGACGAACCCTGTTCGACGTAAATCCTCGACAGACAATTTTACCTTGTTACTGCCTGATAACCTCCCTTAGTGGTTGATAATTTACAAAGAAAATATCTAAGCCCCTTGAATACCCGTGCTACCATTGGATAAAATTTATTGATGTATTTTGGATTTTTCAAAAATTTTCATATTTGTTGGTTGGGGGATATCGCAAATTACTTCAGTTTTTCATCGTGACTGTACACTTTTTTTTATCAGTTTAAATTTACAAGGGACTTTGAATTTTTGCAAAGTCGCCCTTAGAAGATTCTTTACATAGGGAATTTTTGTGGATTTCTCATAGAAATCTCAAGCATAAACGTGGTCGGCATAAAGATTTAAGTCGCGTTAGTGGAAACCCACCCGCGTACGGGATAGGGAAGCTTTAATTGGCAATTTGAATAATTGCCAATTACACACTACCCCCTTAATTAAGTTATTCAGGAATGTTCTATCGAGAATCGAGAACGAAGCTTAAACTGTCTCGCGTCTCTCTCAAAAAAAATATGATTTTGGAATATAGTGTTGTTAAAATTAAAAAAAAAAACTAATCGACGCCAATCTCCATTAAAAAAAAAAAAAAAGCTCCGATTCTATAAAATACAAAAATTATTTAGTCTCCATAAAATTTTACCGGAACCAGCAGTGACGTCAAACAGGAAAAAAAAAGAAATCCCTAAAAGTTACTAAACGTATCGAAAAGTCACTAGAAAAAAATCAAATCCCCAAGAAGATTTCGACGGGACTCGATCGAATCGCTAATAAAGTCTATTTCCATGAAACCACCGATTCGACCCAAAAAAAAAATTCAATGACCAAGTTCCTTTGTCAGTGACCGTCAAGAAACGTCCTGCATAAATCAGGAATATCCTCAAGGCGTATACACACAGGATTCTCAATATAGGCCAAACGCTCCTTAACGTTTATCACGGGTTTTAAACGATTAGCCGAAAATCAGCCCATTTAGAATCCACAGAAAGTATCCAACGTTATCCAGTGGCATCCGATTCCTAAGACAGCCCAGTCACTATATCTATACGTATGACGTAGAACGCGCAGACTCAAGACGAAAAAAAAGCCCCTCAAGAAACCGCATACCGCAACATAGAAATCCGGCTTCAGGTTATCATCCCCAAAAGTTGAATTTGGCCAGAATTCAGGGATAGGAATACCAAGAGGTATTTCCCGTCTTCCACTGCCTCCTCGATTAACTCTGTACGAAGGTACCTGCCTACAAAAAGGGCACTTAGCGGCTCAGGAATGAGCCGCGGGGTCTGTGGTCGCGTCATGGGGGATCAAAAAGCCAAGACTTCTCCCAGCTCCGGAGCTCGTTTCAATTTCGAAAATCCCAAAAGATATTTTAGAAATCCCAGCGGCACTTCGGCTCCTCGATTTTTCTCTTTCATTCCACTTCGAAGTGGACCACTCGGATGTGATAACTTGCGGGTGGCTCGATTTCCCATACAGTGTATATATATATATATATAGCGATATTTCACAAATTGAAGTGTCAGTCATAGGTTACGTATAGGGACTTTTTTTTTTCTTCCTCCTGCTTCCTCTCGGTCCTAGTTCCTTTTTTTGCCTTTTTATAGAGAATATCAGTAATTGGAAGCACACACTGTCGACTCCGATGTCTCTACGTTCACTCACAGCCCATCGAGTCAATGGAATGCTGTCCCATTCGAGATTCTCACGTGTCTATATACGTACCTTTGTAACTTTCCCATATATATGTACACGCACATATACAGGGTGATTCTTTTTTTTTCAGACCCGTACAAATTTCTTTTATTAATTTTCCTCGAATAATCCTCGCTTTCGACTAATGACATCTGATTAAGGGATTCGTTAAGAGGACTGGCAAATTTGAGCGATTTTTTATACCCATATATTTTGGGATTAAAAAAAAAAAAAGACGCTCGGAGCATGGTTAAAAGTCGACTACCGTAGAAGGACAGGGAAAATAAGACACTTGAATTCGTACCGACAAGTTCGTTTACAATGCGCGACTCGCGGGTTATGCAAATCCGTTATCGTACCATGTCGCGCGAGTTATCGCACGTGAGGGATATATATAGACATACAAGTCTGAGTATATATATATACACGTAGCCATATAGCGCGACCGGATAAGTCCTTTGGTTTCGTACGTATCTCGCGACTGCGTTATCGTCGCTAAATTGAAAACTGCAAGGGCGACGCCGATATTCACTTTCGTTGTTTCCAACTCGGCGACGAAAAATCATTTGTCGAATCGGTCGCGTTTCGGTTCGCCGGCAATGGCGAAATAAAGGCGACAGGAGTCGAATAAAAGTGTCGCCGGGCATCGCGAATACGCCTTTAGGCCCGCGGCGGAGCGTTCTCAACGGCGCGACCTTTTTACACGGTGTGTATCGGTGTTGCGTATCGACGGAAGCGTCTTGTCGCCGCCACCTCCTACGCCCTCGCACGCGCCTTACGTCACTTCCGGTTCCCTCTTATCAGTTCCCTCGTTGTTATCTCTTTCTCCCTCTTTACGCTCTTATTACTTTTTCTTTTCACCGACGTTCTCAATGCAACTTCTTTACCGTCGTATTTCACGAAAACGTCGCGCCTCAGTCGCTTTCAATACTTTCGCCAATGTCGCCGGCGACTAAATTTAACGTCGAATTGTGTGTCCGTCAGAATTTGAGGAAAAATTCATTACGTAGCGTTTTTAATTATTTTAAAGTTTATCGATGCTGTGGGGGAGGGAGGGGGGAGGGGGGGCTCTGTTATCGTAATCGTCAATGTATACAGCTGTACTCAAAGTTGATTTTCCAGGGTAACTGGTAACGTTGCGTATGCTCGTGACGCAATATTACCACCCTGTGTGCATACTATAGACGCGTTTCCATAGTGCTGCGATCGACAGATTTTACAGACCGGTGAATTTCCGCCGTACTAACCACCCAATCGCTCTGCCGTACATGTGTGTTACTGCCTTTACGTGGTTTTCATCGTTACGTTATGTGTGTGTCTATACCTATATCTCACGAGTACGTAACACTTGCACCAATATCCCACGTACGTATATCTATATATATGGACATATATATATATATATATATATATATATATATATATATAGGATAGTGGGACTCGCCACGTTCAGTGCGCCCCCTTTTCTGGAAATAGTTACTCGGTAGCAATTTCCAGGGTTCTACGGTAATCACGTATGGCGCCTCCATTGTTTCTTGCACACCCGTTACACACGGCTGGAGGGGTTGCACACACAGAGGGTTGTTCACACCTAAGCGTGACGTACGTAGGGTAAAATCCTTGAATTGACAACACGAAGGCCTTTACTTCGGGGGGGGGGGGGGGTTGAAATTTTGTTGGTTTACAGAATTTCACGAAAGAGGTTAATATAGAGGGTGTACACATTTTTTTGGGGGGATGCAACGCGAATAACTTTTTTTTTATAGGCAATTATTGTCTGACTGATATCGTGCAAGGATCCGGGGGCGTCGACGTATAGGGTCAGGGGGTCATGTAGGGAAAATCGTAATTTCCACGAATATATACCGGGTGGATTTATAACACGCGCGTTAGGGGATGCTGGTTCACTCGATAAGTATGGGTCGCCCGTTAGGCTGCCGGACGCCACGTGAACGTTTTTCACCCCTAGGCTCTTGTTAATGGACCGCAAATGAAATCCGGACTGTATCTACCCCTGGGCAGAAAGTAAGGGTGGTCGCGCCGTTAATTTCATCTAACGGGTGCGCTGCTCTCTTGGGTGACGTCCAAGTGCCAGTCTGAGCCATCGTGCGATAAGGGTTATCATTTCCGGGGCTTTCGATTTGATAAGAATTTTCGCTAATCGGGTATCGGGCTTGTTTTTCAAAATAGCGATGGATCATGCAGATTGGACAAGATATCGATCATACGTTAACACCCGAGGTTACGATAAGGCTTATCAGTTTTAATCAATGGGGTTATCTTAATTTTCCAACCCCCCGTCAAGGGGTCAAGGATCATTTTTTTAGTTGGATTTTTTTTTTTTTCATTTTCCGTACCGAGTTATTGGCAAATTTTTTTTTTTTTTGATTCGTTTTTAATCGGAAAGTCGATATTACTTTTTTGAAGGAATTTTAATTATTTCATTTGCTTTCTAATTCGTGCCAAATTTATCTGACCCAGCGAACGATGGTTATGGGAGACGAGGGAGTATTTAATTTAACACTTTTTCACACGTCACTGGGTACTCTATAGTGCGTGCTTCGTATACTCGTATATTCACCTATGAGTCACATGTGTATCACGTATGCCGTTTATAGGCGATTCAAGTTAGTAATAAAACAGCGCGAGTCGTGTTTATCGGCACTTTTTTTTTAGCTTTCATTCTTTTTTATAGTTTCCTATGCCTGCTGCGAGTGCGAGAGAGACACTCTTATGCGTGTTTACGTGCGTCGGAGAAGGACGTACGTATAGTTGAATCGAATTCGCGGGTATGCATGGACACCACGTGCTCTCGACTGCTCTGTGTTGTTCAACCGAAATGATCGTGTTTGACAGCTGTCAAATTTTCCTACCGTTACATTCAACCGGAATGGCTCTGTATGTTCGAAGTACCTGTGGATTTTCGATATGCTCTCTTTGCGCGTGCACCTTTACTTCGCTGCTTCTCTAACTTCCCCCTTTTATTTCCCGGGCGTCTCGTTCGCTGAGAATAAACGCGAAATGTTTTTCATTGTATCCGAATATAGAAAATATTGATTTGTCGTTTTCCCCCTTTTTTTTCATTTTATTAAATTTTTCTAAATATTTTTTACCCCCTAGTATCCCTCGAAAAATCTTATTTTTCAGTTTTGCCAACGTTACACAGACGAAGTATGAAAAATTAGACACACAAAAATTGTAATCGAGCATATTTTTTAATTACACGAGGTAAATCGAGTCCTTCGCTATAGGTATACCTATGCATACATGGGGCTGACAAAAAAATTTTTTTTGCATATATTTATTCAGTCCACATTGACGCGAAAATTGAAACGTGCGTTATTTTTCGAACACGATTTTTTTTCTCTCGTAATTTCCGTCGTCGGCATTTAAACTGACTGAAGTAATTAACGGGGTGGTACAAAGGCACGTGTGTACGGACTCACGTAGTACACATGTAGCGTCCGTCCGCCATTGCTTGACGGACGTCGCGATGGCTAACGAAAATATTGCTACGAGCGTCGGGACGCATTTCATCGGGGCGTCTACTCGCGAAATTTCACTTTGACGTTTTAGGTATTTATTTACTTTTTTTGTGTGGGGGGGGGGGGCAAAAATTCTTCAAGGGATGCATTTATCGGTACAGTCACGTCACGCATGCAAGCACGTTGCTTTTCTAAATGCTATCCACAGCAACTGCAGCTGCAACCGGGATGGCCGAGGTGCAGACGCACAATCGCCCGTCGCGATGCCGGCCCATAAATTAGCGAGCGTCGCGACGGAAGGCCGACAGTTGAAAAGGACGCGAGCGAGCGTGAGCTCAGCTGCGGGATAAAGTCGAGTTTCGCACGGGTTTTCTTTGTGCGACGACATTATGGTGCACTTGTTCAAATGCATCGCGCACGTGTGCAGTCACCTTTAAACCTTTTCATCCACAGTTTTTGCACGTGCGACTTTACCTGTTTGCATGACGCGATGACGCAAATTATTTTCTTCATAAGTACTGAGAGCGTCGCATTTAGACGACGTCATTATTATTGATTGTCCTAGAAATTTTCCTTAATTATCTACCCGGTGACAAATTTTTTTTGGGTTAAATTAGAAAAAAAAATTTTTTTTATAAAAAGATACTAAAAGGTCATCGAACGGTTATCGATGATCGTTTGCGGAATTGGCGAGTGGATCGAACTTCCTTGGCAGGACGGGGAGGGGGGGGAGGGTGTGAACTTTGGGACTGAAATAATGGAGAATAAAAAAATTTCTCGTCGAGGCGTCGACGACGTTTCCATAAATGGCGGAAGCGACGGGCGTCGTTTGCCATGGGTGGTAATTTTTTTTTGTCGATGCGGCTGAAGTCATCTATCATCCGCTTCAAGTTGACTGAACGCCGCGTGGTTTCTCAAGGGGAATTTTCAAGTAACTCGTCGTCGAACTTCGTGGCGTTACAGCTTTTTGCTGCGTACTCTTAAAGTCCCTAGGGAGTTTTGAGTGCACATTTTTTTTTGCAAAAGGGGTCGTTATCGCGAAATCAAGCAAAACCGAAGGTCCAGTATTCATTGCAGGTATTGATAATCGATAGAGGATTAAGGTGAATTCACAAGCCTGTCGTATAGCGAAAGTCGTTGGATCTGTCTCTGTGTGTGTATATATATCGACAGCAATTAAAATGCTCGGGCGATCAGTCGCTACGTGAAAACCGTAAAAAGGCTTAAGGTTCACATTCCTATTGACGCGTAAGACAAATGACCTCGGTGGGTATCGCGTGAACTAAGAATGCTACGTCGTCGCTCTTACACACATTACTTAAAGAAATCAGGCGGGTAATTGAAAACCAGTCTTGAGGATCGCTTCAGCTAGTAGTAAAAATAAAATTTTCATCGGGACTTCCCGTCCCCGATTACACGTATATTTCAACGTTAAGACCGAAGGTCGTGAGTAAATATATGTAAAGTGCGAAACAAAAGGCCATAGAAATTCGCCTTAAGTTTTTGTATCTTACCGTACTTACCTGCACGTAAATTCTAATCCCATGGTTTCACACGGTCGTTGTATACCGATCGACGTGGTATTTGCGCAAAATCCTAAACGCAAAAACGTATATAAAGTCAGGGAATAAAAATTGGAAAATTAAGTGGGTGCGACCTGCGCGAATGCAGCAGGTTAACGTTCCAGGGTTACGAAATGGGCCTCACTTCCCCCGGTGGCTTAAGTTGAGGCCCCGCGGGCCTTACGGAGTATAGAGCGCAGATTACAGAGAACTTGGCTACGTATGAGATTTACGGGCTTATAACCTTCCGTAAGTCCGCGCGATTAGCGTTTCATTAACGTGGGAAATATGCAGAAATTTTATGCCCGTGTTACGTGAAGATATATGAGGGGTGGTTAAAAAAAAAGGGAAAAAAAAAGAATTCATTTTGCACGAAAAATTTTAGGGACGGTTAAAAAAAATGTTCTTTCTTAAAAACCCACCTTAAAACGACTCTCGTCTCTTTTTCCTCGGCTAATCCACTTTTCGGTAAACGTAAAAAGTGCGAGGGGCTGGAAAAAAATGGCTAAAGAGAAAGGAATAAAAAAAACGAGTGAATCCAAAAAGAAGGAGACACTTAAAATCATCGTCACTCGGTCGCGTCTTTTATTTGCCAGTCAAAGCGAGACTCGCGAGACACCAGCTTTGTGCGCTGTGCGCGTTTCTATGTACGCTAAGGCTGATTTATGAGGCCGCGCGAGCAATTATACAGGCGATTTCTAAGTAGGGGCGCGGCCAGTGTTTTTCGACTTTAATAAAGGAGAAAATCGAATTTTTGTAAAACTCGATTTATTTATGACTCGTGTAAAACGTGATTGGTGGGTTAGTTTTATGGCGAGTTCACAAGACGCGTACCGGTACCGGTACACCCAGTAGAATAGTGGGCGTGATTTACTATTGGGACTACCGAAGGGCTGTTCCTAAAGCGGCGACCTGGTTTTCGGTCCGTTTCAAAAAAATTTTTTTTCTATTCCCCCACTCCTACCCAAGCACTTTGATTTTTCATCAGCCACATGCCAGTCGCGACTACGAAATTTTCGCGAAGCTCGATATGATTTTGCGAAAAGATGGCGGCATAGAATTTTTTATTCAAAAATGAGAACGATCCAAAATCATAATATCTGCCGTTTTCAATGCTAATTAATGTAATTAGAAATTCCCATTTAGCCTTGCTGAAAATTCAATTTCCCCCGGGCACTCGTCCGCGACCCTTCGTCTCAACGCTGCTACTGTCTATATACCATAGCGCCAGCAATACGCAAGCAGCGAAAGTCGCTCTTCAGGATCATCCGTAATCTACCGGGTGACTTGATAAAGCGTAATCGCACTTTTGCATTGAACCCGCCTATCTGTTTCACTCCGATCTGAACATTCCCGCTGATATTTCTAATTTACGTCCTTACGGGAATCTGTCTGATTAAGAGCCCAGTCCTCTCCGTGCTTATAAATACGCTTTACATTCGAAAGTCACTCTTATCAGTGTCCATCTTGTTGCCCTTGGTTACGAGATCGACCTGCCTTGACGAACATTTCATGCCTTTCTTTTCTCAACTTGATTCTTTTCAGTTACTTCGCCTGTACCGGAGACTCTTGGAAAAGTCAGTGAGGCCTTTGGCGTTAAATTTCATGCACGTAGTATATCTGTATATACATGAATTGGCATTGTGTATACATGACTACAGTCCTGCCTGCTATCTGCATATTCGCATATGGGGGGGGGGGGGGCCATTCAGATCAGCGGTAAGCCCTTTGTGTCACATCAAGCCTGAGGCGAACTTTGATTTAATACCATAGTAGTTGGCAGGCCTGAAGCATTAATGACGAAACAGGAGCAAAATTTTGTGTATTCGGAACACCCAGAGGACTGGAGGGGATTCGGGAGGAGAAATTAGGGGATGGCCCCATTTCCGGAAACACGGGATAGGGTTAGGAGGAATTATTAGCTCTGGCGCTTACGTCCAGAACGCGCCCTTTTCTCACCCATTTTCGTCGCCCCTGGTCTCTTCACTTTGTTAGCGCGATGAAAGGGTGGATACTTGGCGAATAGGGGTGGGGAAAAAAAAAAAATGACTCGGGCAATCGAATTGAACTTCTACAGTTGAAAATTAAAAAGCCTTTTGAGTCTCCGATGCTGTTGGATATCATTTCCGTGCTGTGTCCTCACTTTGATATGTTACGGCAAACAAAAGCTATTCTGACATTTTATATTTCGCTTTTATGTCATATGCCACCGGGTAGTATCGTACGTAGGTTGCAGGCTGAAATTCGTTGTATAATTTATAACGGAACGGACTCTATGTATATATTGATGATATTTAATTTTCACTCAGTCGGTAGACCGTGGCCCAGTGGATAGAGCGCTAGTCTCGCATTGGCCAGGTCGCAGGTTCGAATCCAGCCGCCGGCCTCCTCCTATTTCTGTTCAAAGTGAATTTTACTGGCTCTGATTATTTGAAAAAGTTTTCCATCCAAACATTTGCTCCTCTCCTGTCTTTATCGTTCAGCAGCCATATTCTATGTCCACACGGTGATGACGATATTTGCGGAGATTGGCGATTTTTACGAGCGTCCATCAATCGTTCTGATTGATCGCTCTGCCAATCGATGACACTGCATGTCATAGTTACTCTGAGTGTGCGAATAGAACAATTTTCTTCGTGCCGTGCAGGAGACGGCAGCGCTATTTGAAAGGAATTGGCACATTTGTTGGTGCGATATAACGGGTGGACCTTTACAAGCGGATTCGATACTCGTGAGAATGGAGAAGAAGAAGGTGGTCTCTTTGGTTAACGAATTACGAATGGATTCGGTGTGGAGAACGCGTTCTTGCTGTAAACAACGTGGTACGTTTAATTGGCGTGTTAATTAGTAGTATCGACTTGAAAGAAAAAAACTTAAAGCGCTTTGCACACTGACCTCGAGACTCCGTCTTGCGTATCTTCTGGTAATTACAAGCATGGTAACATTTACGGAAGCGCGTCCAACAGTTGTGTGACATTGGCTTTTAGGAAGGTAACAGGGAGCGGGGGACAGAGTCGTCGACGCTCGATGTTTCTGTATTAGTCGTCGTCGTGCGCGTAATGGCCGTAGCTTCTGTCAAAGAGAGTAATTAATTTTCATGATGGCGGATGGGTTCTCCGGTAACGTTAATAGTATTAAATACCGACTACGGGACATTGTATCGAGATGACGTGAAAATTTATACAGTTTTTCCTTCTAAGATTACATGAATTATATATTTTTTTTTTACGTTATCATCGTCACGTTATTCGTATCTTCGTTTTTACTCGAATTTGTATAATTGCTACGATAAAACGAGTAGTTAAAAATCATGAGAATCGACGTCGGTCGGGGCGACATACGTAATATCGGCTAGTATCCGCTAATTGGAAAGACCCAAAATAAAATTGGTCCTCTTTATCGCTGACACCGTATATAAAAGTGGATTTACGTCGCTCGTAGTATTTTGCCACAAACCTTTTTCAACTGCGAATATTGCCAATCAAAGCAGTAATGGTGGCCCGTTTTGCCGTAACTGTTTGTCCCCGATGCACCCTCGTCAAACGTTAACCGGATGGTCTTCAGGGCAGATTGTGCCAAGGGTTGTTTTGCGTACTGGACGTACACAGGCGTATAAGATATTCAAGAGGGGTTCATTTGGCTTCAGGGTAAAAGGGATCCGGCTGGTTCCGCTCCATTATCAGAAGACTTAACGCACTTTCCGGCGCGTGACGTGTCGCTACTACCTATCGGATTACCTTTGGTAGGCAAATCAATAATTTTCGACAGGTGTCGCCTCTGTGACAACTGACGATCAAATTCGTTTGAACTCGTATATAAACGCTTTTTTATTTTCCTCTTGTAAAAATTTTTCCCGATCACCGTCAATTTTTGCCAATCGACCGAGTCTCCTCAAACCTTCTAGAACATCGACAACGATAGGAAGTTCACAATCCTCGTTATGGTAGACCCGCGTCCGAATATACGTCACGTGGGCAGCCGTAGTGTGCTCTCAGTTTCACACAACCAAATAGGCAGAGTTGAACGTCCTGCTCTCACCTGCGCAGGAGGTTTTTGTCCTGCTTACATAAAGATATCCGGTTCTTACGCTCGAAAATATCTAGGCAGTCTCTCGATTCGATTCTGGCCGCGAAATCGATGACTTTCCGAACTCGATTAATTCCAGGACAAGTTTCACATTTGTTCGATACAGAAATCAGAGTACTGGCTGGTATTCAAGAGGTGGAGAAAATTGAGCCAGGTCGTAAGAACCCAAAAAATTCAATTACCCCAATCGACCTAATCGTATTCACGGCAGTTGCAAAAGACCGCTGCGCGCTCCAGTTGCGTCCCCGTTGATAGGCTCAGATCTGAACCAGGTCCGCCGGAGAACAGGACGCGCTGTGTGTCTATTAGAAGGAGCGTAGAAGTTACGTCGAGAGAGCGAGCAATAGAGACAGAGAGTATGAACGTAAAGAGCGCGCGGCACGAGCGGACAAGGAGAAAAGTGACGCAAAGGTTGGGTCACGTGAGTATGATGGTGTCAGTGGCCGAGCACAAAGCGAACGTCGAGAAGATCGAGGAGAGTCGTGGCCCACGCCTTAGCGTCCTCGGTCAGTTAGGGCGCCACTAGTCGGGTCCCGGGTCCGAGCTCCGCTCGGAGAGCAGGAACGGGGCCCAGAAAAAAGGAGCCTTTTCATCTTGTCTCTGGGGCGTGGGTGGGCCCAAACCAGCGGGTAGGCAGGGCCGACCAGCCTCGAATCTACCGATTCTCATCGTCTACTCGTGCTGCGATCGCTACTCATCCTTCTCCTCTCTCTCTTTCTATTTTTCTTTTATTACTCTTCCTATTCACGTTATCCTCTGCACGCTCGTTCACTGCGTCCTTTCGACTCCCTTTGTTCTTCGTTCGCGACGAATCAATGAGGACCCTAAATTCGAGGGAGTTTCAGAAGCTTCGTTATTTTAGTTATTAGAGAGGAGCGAGAATCCATTCATGCGTATCAGTCACGATATGAAATCCATTCTGCGTTACCGCCGCGTCGCGCGTCCAGCCCGTCGCACGGTTGGAAATCACCCCTAAATGTACAAGAACCTTTAACGCGATCGATAACCCAGACCCTTTTTCGAAGGCCGAGCCGATGACAGGGATTCTCCGGTTCGCCTTTAGCTTCTTTGGAGCTGTTTTTATTGAAGAAGCCACCGAGAGTCCGTTCTGCCTCCGGTTAATGAGCAAGCTGAGCAACTGAAGAGATCTCAGTGAGTCCTTTGGCAGTGGGCGGGGGGGGGGGGGTCACAAGTACAAGACATCGAACAATGGCCACTGCCGAGTTTCGGTTTCATCTGTTAGGGGGGGTGGGGGTTGGCTCTTATTCGCGAATAATGCCCCCGGTGCCAATCGGCGCTCGCAGAAAGGATACGTCGCCCTGGGATTATTGTAATCCTACCTTATTCGCAGCGTGTTTTATTCCTGCGGGCGCGGCCTCGGGCGATCGCGCACCGCTATTTTTAGAGCCGCTTGCAAAATCGCGCAAACGTCCACGTGCCGCCCGTAACCTGTGGCGCTCGGCTGTGAAGAAGCGGGGATAGCAAAAATTTCTGTCCTTGTCACAGCGTAAACCCAAATCGCTCCTATACCAATTAGCAAAGCGATCACCCCCCATCGTCAGATTCCACTTATTCAGCGACATTCACGAGTTCTATTTACTCTTTCAAATATTGGTTTGTCCTTTTTAGCGTGGGTAAAAAAAATATTTTTAAAATTAAATTTAAAAAATTTTTATTTCAAAACTGATTCTCCGCATACGTGAATCGTTATAAAATTAATACCGAGCTCTTTCCTTCCCGTCGTCTTCTTGAACCTCAGATTATCTTCTTTTTCGTTATTCGTAGATACTCGAAGAAGATTTAAATTTTCCGCGTCCGAAGGTTGGAATAAAAATAAAAGGCAAATATTCTCCTGGGCGTCCATACGAGAGACCTCCTTCGCTACTTTCCCGTGTGCACGCTCTTTCCTTCGTGGCGCTACATTCCGGAGTACTAGGAGTACTAAGAGTACTAGGAGCAGTAGGAGCGGCAGGAGCTGCACGCTGTGTTGGAGGAGGTCGCGAAAGGAGAGGAGGGCAAGAGCAGGCTTTGTTCCGCTTTTACGAGCAGACGTTCTCGACGGAGCGCAGAACGCGGCAAACGTAAGGCACAAGAGCGTATAGCGGAGTTGAGTGACCCCAGGGCCGAGGTACCGTCGAGGTAGGCGCAGACGGGCGGCACGACGAGGAGTGGCCGAGAAGAAGAAGAGCAAATTGGTGCTCCTGGTAGCAGGAGATCAGAAACAGGATGGAGGAGGGCGTACGGAATCTACGTCGGGTCGCTGGATCTAGGGTCCGCGGTGCCGATTGGAGCCCCTCTACACCCCCCGGCGTGTCACGTGACGTCGGCGCCCCCTCTAACGTGGGGGGCCTCAAGAGTCACGCTACCCAGGAACAGACGGGGCCCACTGGCGCTGCTGCTGCTGCTGCTGGCAACGTCAGCGTGCTAGCTCGTCGACAATCCGTGCACAATACTATTTCGCCTGCCGGTGCTGCCGCCACCGGCAACCAGCGCAATCTCAATCCTACGCACAAGAATCCAACTACTACTACCGAGACCTGCGACCTCCTCTTCAAGGTCCTGATGCTGCGCTCCTGATACCCTAGTACTTATCGTGGAATTCGAGCTGGCTTCGAAAGTAAAGATGGCCGTCGCTCGAGGAATTATTTCTCTGGCTCTCGTTCGATCGCTGAAAAATAATTCCTTGATCGGTTTCGTATACTTTTTTTTTCAAAGCTACCTCGACAACGATCGTATTAGCTATTTTTGAGTTTATATGGGATATTCTGACAGTGTTCGGCTTTCGAACGTGTACGATTGTAAATTTGTACTTTTACGATTATACGTGTGCGCGGGAGTTATTCGAACGCGCTTATCGGTTTTCAACGTTATCGCGTGATGCAATGGAGAATTGACTTTTTTAAATTACTTTTTTCTTTACAAAATAATATTTTTATATTTTCAGTTAAATTACTTTTTTTTTTTAATATAACTAAATCTGCCTTTCATCCTTGTATCTTCCGATAGCTCGAAAAAGATCCTCGAAGAGTCTTCCTCGGTAATAAGTATTTCAAAAAAAAAAGTAACTCGCCTCGTTCCCGTCGTTACGCGAGATTGCCTTCGGCACTCTTTTTTTATACCGACTCTCCGAGATTAATAGCGCCCTCAGCTAACCAGGAAACGATTCCATCCCTCCTGTCGTTCGATTCGCGTGCTACGAATTCTGCCTGGTTAATTCCATCGGAATCGTTCCGTGTCGAAATACCATCCGAACTCTACCAGAACACCCCACGAAAAACTCTTACATCCAAATCCACCGTCTGTTCGGCAGCGAAGGGCATTATTGGTACTAAATTTAAAAAAAACCACAATCAGGTGATGCTACTCGGAGACAGCGGCGTGGGGAAGACCTGCCTCCTGGTGCAATTCCGCGACGGATTCTTTCTATCTGGAAACTTCATATCCACCGTGGGCATCGATTTCAGGGTGAGACAATGTATACCGCAGCACGGGACGTCGAAACTGTCCATGAAAATTAATAAAAAAAAAAATAAATCACCCAACCACCCCGTGCAGAAAAGCAAACGAGATCACCGACTCTCCTCGTAGTAGCTCTGCCCTGGAGTTCCTGTTTCTCTATTTCTCTCCCTCCAAACACAACCTTGTACAGTCTGGTGCTGCCACCTCTCCTTCCTCCTTCCCAGTGAGCCAAGCGGGGGGTCCCCCGGGAATAGGATGCACGCTAGGGTGACTGGCGGATCAAGGGTGGATGATGCTCCCAGCTCGTAATACGTTGCGCTTCCGGGATGAAAAAAAAATAAAACCCCCATTCCTCGCAGCCTGTACAGATAGGAAGAACATTTTGATTATTGATCAATAATAATTAGGCTTAATATCATTTTTATTCTTCATTTCAGAATAAAGTCGTTACCGTTGACGACACCCGTGTCAAACTTCAGATCTGGGACACCGCAGGCCAGGAAAGATTTCGCAGTGTCACTCACGCCTACTACAGGGACGCTCATGGTAAGATCCTTTTTTTCAGGATCCTCACCGCCACACTCCTGGCGATCCTTTTGTCGGCGTCGATATAAGGATTCACCACGGCACGCCCCGCTAAATGTAAAATGGCACACTCCATTCCGAGTCCTGGATCCTCTACGAGACCTCACGCTTATTCTGCAATTGCGAAATTATTCACGTCCCATACCGCTGCGTAGCTCTGCCCACTGGGTAACCTAAACGCGTCTACCGGAACCCTCGAGCCATTACGTTTCGTCATCCTGATTCTTCCGGGTTCCATCATCCAGATCATTCTGGACCATGTTAAATTAATCCTTGGGACGTGCCTTAAGGATCCGTGCGATTTTATTTCTCGATTGGCACTGCGTCCATAGGTTTCTTAGGCGAACTATATTTTTTTTTTCACTCTTTTCAATATTCAACCTACGTCATTGTCAGTATTCACCATTTTGACTTAACCCCAGCAACCGCTGGCATAATAATGCCAAATTCCTGGTTAGATATTATTCATTGTTTATACAAGAGCCACGAGGTACACGGCGAACACGTGCTTATGTTTTGACGTTTGACAGAGAGGGCACTTGGCGCCATCTATCGGCGAGCAGTGGTACTAAGCTCGATTCTAAAATGCGTCAGCGTGCTTATGGAACTACTTTGTGAGAACTCGAGGACGCGTCACAGTCACCCTTCGTAATCCCATGATTCTGAGACACACCATTTCCTGCCCTCCCCCCTCCCCCCCTTCTTCCCTCCCTACAGACGGTGAATAATGTTTTCTATTATTTTTCCAATTTTCTTCCAAAAGACCTAACTTGGATCCGATCCGCTTGATAATTTACAGTCAGCTCGAAAATTTTTCGGGTACAATTTTTTCCTTTGTTAAACGACCCGAGATATTTTTCGAAAGCCCCACCGTATCTTCCTCCACTTCCTCTTCTTCATCCACTTCCTCTTCCTCTTCTTCCTCTGTGATTCCCGTAACGAGAACAATCAGTTCCCTACGGTTTGGAATCTTTTCTCTTGGCTGATGTTGCTCCTGCGCGCGCAATGCGCATGTTCGATGCGTGTCTCTCTCTCTCTCTCTCTCGAATGGGATTGCATAATGGATGAGTCCTGCAACTGGTTTCAGCACTGCTGCTCCTCTACGACGTGACGAACAAGACGAGTTTCGATAACATCAGGGCCTGGCTCGTCGAGATCCGGGAGTATGCACACGAGGACGTCGTAATAATGTTACTAGGTAGGCATCGGTGATGATGATGATGATCCTGGACCAGGTCCAGAGTCGCAAGTAACATCATCAGCCAGGAGCAGGAATGACTCCTTGACGATGACTTTCAGGTAACAAGGCCGACTGCGGCGCTGAAAGGGCAATCAAACGCGAAGACGGCGAACGATTGGCTCGCGAGTACAAGGTTCCGTTCATGGAGACTTCAGCGAAAACGGGACTCAACGTAGAACTGGCGTTCATGGCGGTCGCTAGGCAAGTAGATACAAGGGTCCAAGTGATCACTGAAAAAATAATGTATAAAATATCCCTGTTCACCCTTTCCAGGGACCTCAAGGCTAGAAAGAGTGGCAACACTGATGAGACCAGGTTCAACGTCCAGGACTACGTGCGTCAGCAGTCCCAAAGAAATTCTTGCTTTACCTCAAACTGCTTAACGACGTGAGCTGAGCGATCGGAATAACGCGCAGCATCTTCTTGGCCTGGACCGAGAGATGAGGGACCCAATTGGTGAAATTCGACGCTGCTATCTTACTGCATTGAAAATCTCGATGCATTTTCGACGCTCTCAAGATAATTCGTGCTGGACGTACGGAGGGAGAATGAAAAATTTATATTAAAATAGAAAAAGAAAAGCACAGTTAGGTCAATACAAATTTTATGTGCGCATGCGCCAATTTCAAATAACAAGACACTCCACGGCGGCCACCATTTACATATGGCGAAGCTTCAGGATTTGCTCTGTGGAGGCGCGCGAGGAGCCGCTGATTATTGTTAAGTAGATAGAGATATATCGACGGTTAATTATACACTGTAAATTAATGTGAATAGGCTGGGCTCGTTAGAGAATTTTCTAGCACGACGATCGTAACGAGACCTCCCACTTATCGTTCCGTTAACCTTAGCCACGTACAGATGCCAGACACATATATATATATACCCGTAACTATGTATACTGAAGTTACGCTCAGTCGTGTTTGCGTCTTGGCCCTTTGGCGAGTCCCTTGAGTAATTAGCATCCCGTGCACTTGCTTGGCTGCCTTGCAAATAAACGTTCCCACTTGGACAGTGGGAAGGACCAGGTCGGTCCTTGTGGAAGCTGCTTGTACGTAAACGGCTGTAACAGAGGGATGATCAATTTAAGCGAATTGTATAGCTATACATGGTTTTCGATCAGCGCCGATGAAACTCGCAGTCAATATTTATAACGTGGCCAACTAAAAGATGCGCATAAATTTCATTTTTACTGTAATACACCGACGTGTCTCTTTTTCCGTGTAAAAGGGGGACGCGAGTATTTTACACTTACGGATGATTTATGGATATGCGTGTAAAACTTCTATCTCGGCCTCGGTTGATGTTTTTCAAATGTCATAATTAATTTTTGTATAATTCAGATACTGCCGGATCGGCTTTCTATTTAGATTTGCACAAAGCGCCGAGCGTTTTATAGGATTTTTTTTTTAATTTTTTTTACCTACTTTTAACGCCATATAGTACCAGCGTAGTAGGAGTATACGGTAAAAATTTTACCACGCGATTCGTTCTCATGTCTTCACTGTGTTTCGAAATGGAAACGACAACTTACACGGTCTACGCGAGACCTACGTGTCTGCCATTGAAACTATTAATTGGACAGAAATATAACGAATCATTTCGCGGTGGTATTTTATTTTAAGTGTACATACACGTAATTAATTATCGCACGGCAGGTAACTGTATTACGTGTAAAAGATGTAACGGAATATTATACGTGTAGAATAAAGATACCTGGCCAAATGATTTTCATTATGTTTTTGTCCTAGTTAGACTTGCAATGATTTTTTTTCGAAGTAGATAAGAACTAGGTAAATCTCTGATCAACGGAAAGCAATTGTGTACTTAGGTGCACGTGTTAAATTTACATACCTCTAATGACGTCCTAGTTTCCTATCTTGCAAGCCAGTGGGGTTAAAGGATACATGAGGCTTGAAGGAATTAAAAAGTTTTAAGAGTCACCATGGCGCCATCTGTCGGGTATACTGGATACACGAATGGCTCGAAATATGTCATTCGAATCTCATGTTGGTAAAGTCGTTTTACAACAACGAAGCTTTGCGGATGTTAGATGACAAGACCATAACTAAGAAATGATTGATCACTCGTTTATTAACGAGTAAATTGTAAGTTACTTTTGTTCTTAGATAATTGGGAACGAGAGATTAAAGAAATATTGACTCTGTTATTTCATTTCTGGGTTTACTAACTGCAGTCATTCAGTCGGGATCATGTAAGACTAAAGTTGTTTCTATTTCGACTACTATTATATGTACTTCAGTATGTATTTTGGGGTAAGTAAATGATAAGTTAAATACTTAGTATTGTTTTAGTAAATTGTAACCTACACAAAACAGATAGGAGACATTATCAGAACAGTTTACCAGTAGCTGTGCGCATATTCTGTTTAACGTGGATTCACTGAAGGTCAGTAGGAAGATTGCCAGTGAGCTGATTTTCATGGTCCGAGTTTTATTTCTGCATCGACGCGCCACCTGAGCGGAGGGTTCTCGAACCAGTCTCACGCTTTTGATTGGTCAAGTATATATAGTAATACTACGCGTGAAATTCGTGAGCTCCGTGAGACGCATGGATTTATACCGGGTGACACTCTAAAGCAAGCGAGTGCATCTGGAGTCGACGCGGCACTTGGACGAAGGAACCTCGAACCAGTTCCACGTTTGTGATTGGTCGAAAATACACTTGAAGGTAACAACTCATTACTTTGTTTTATATTGATTCGCTCATTAAGCGTAATGGTCTTATTACCTTATAATTTAATACATACATGAACATAGAGTTTAAACAATACACTCAAAAGTCAGAAATCCTGGCCAAGAATAATTAGAAGTACTGAAAGTTGCCGAAAATTGTGTGCGCGCAAATTCTTCGCGCAGGACTCAGTGAGTGGGAGCAGCCGGGGAGTGGGGGGAGCGCTCAAGGCAGCGCCCGATCTCGGAGCGCTCATTCTTCCTCGAGCCGGTCTCCTATACTGGTCTCTTGGAGTCAACCCCTCCTGTCTATTTCCTAACTTCTTCTCTCTCTATACTTATTTCTTCTTTACTTATCTCTTTCCTTATATCTTCTACATTTTTATACTTCTATTGTCCTCCCTTTTCTACTTGTTGAATTTTTTCTTTCTATCTTCCTTTATAACTTCGCATTTTACTTTGTTCCCTCTCACTTACCACTGTGCTAGTCTTACACTTCATATTCCTTTGGTCGGGTCGAGCATATTCATTCGAGTAGTCATATAAGGGCAGTCACCCTGTTAGAGTAGCTACACGCAAAGACCATGGTGTCGGGGGTTGCCCTTCCGCCTCATCCGCTGAGCTTGCTCAGTGGGTCGGGCCCAAGTTGTGGCC
>JASANN010000617.1:505708-524244 GCA_031762395.1 Calameuta pygmaea
AACAAAGTAATGAGTTGTTACCTTCAAGTGTATTTTCGACCAATCACAAACGTGGAACTGGTTCGAGGTTCCTTCGTGCAAATGCCGCGTCGACTCCAGATGCACTCGCTTGCTTTAGAGTGTCACCCGGTATAAATCCTTGCGTCTCACGGAGCTCACGAATTTCACGCGTAGTATTACTATATATACTCGGCCAATCAAGAACGTGAGACTGGTTCGAGGACCCTCCGCTCAGGTGGCGCGCCGATGTCGAAATAAAACTTGGACCATGAAAATTGGCTCATTGGCAATCTCCCTACTCATATCTGAATCCACGAAGTGAATAGGAGGAACATACCGAACAGAACCGCTCGATTAGAAGTTCAAATGTCGACTACCAAACAAAACGTTGCGTCCCTAACCTATTGGTGAAATGCGTAATCTTGCATAGGGAAGTAACGTATAGAAAAGCATTCGGGAAGCTGGCGAAACACTCTGTTAGGATGGACGAGGTGGAGCAATTACGGAATGTCGAGGATTTGTGCAGATTATGTCTCTCTGTTGATCAGCCAAAGTCCTCAGTATTTCATGGGGAAGACTCTTCTGTTTCGCTTGCTACTAAAATAGAGGCATGCCTCTCGATCGAGGTTTGTTGCTGAATTTGTTGTGATATACTTTGTGTAATTGTGCCTGGTCCTTTGGATATTTTAAAAGACTGTGACCTACTATACCCTGTAGTAGGGTTATTAGTAGAACTGTTGGATATAAATAATGTCAAATTTGTGAAGCACTATCTCCCTGGTTAAATTGCACTACTTTGTTATTATTTAATGTATTTTTGTAATTGCATGCTATAGATTTCTCAAGGCGACAAGCTCTCTACCACAATATGCACAGAGTGTGTGACGAAGGTCAACCAGTGGCATGCTTACAAAGAATCCTGTCTACGGTCCCAGGATAAGCTACGAGAGTGGTTGGCAAAACAAACTTCTTCACAATTATTGGTAAGATTTGGATTATTATAGTTGGCTATTGTAACATTCAGCAGCCAAATGGATTAAGGTTTTGTTTGTAACTAGGGAAATGCTGTAAAAGAAGAGCCTGTGGAATTGGACTATAATGGAGAGGATGATGTGATCTTGACCGAATGCATTGAACCCAGTGAAAGAGTTAGTAGATCCTCAGATACGTAGATGATTGTATTATAACGTTGACTGTATTTCTGTTTTCCTCTGTTCAGGATTCCAGCAACCCACAAATATCATGCACGAACGTTCAGGAACATTCTGAGGAGAAAAAGAGTGAAGATGTCAATGAGGAGTCACAGTGTACCGAGTTGTTAAAGAATATAGTAAATTCAGAAGTTTCGGGTAGCTCCACAAAAGAACCAGTTCATGAGGAGCAGCTTCCGATAAAAGCTATAAAGAAAGAACCATTGTCAAATCATGAAAATGATACCAATGTCGAAGTGGGTCCAGTGCCAGGTGGAGAGTTGCTTCTCAATCCTTTAGCCGTAAATAAAAATAAACCAGACATGGTAATGGAGGCCGATTCAACCCAGAAATCAACGTCAGCGGTAGTCACTGTCAAAAGAAAAGTAAGACGCGGTCCGCATACACATTACAGAGGACACCGAGTGTTTAAACAGAAATGTTCTTTCTGTCAGATCCATCTACATTCAAAATTCACGTACGCGAAGCACATGGCAAAATTTCATTCAGACCCAGATAATACTCAAGAAAATCAAAACGTAGAAGCGCCAGCGAAGGCGCCACCACCTCGAAAGACAAAAGCTGTAACCGAAGTATCGGAAGAAGTTGAAGAGATGATCGAGGACGTGGAGGAGGAAATAGACATCATGGATCAGAACTCATCTCTTTCGCAAGTTCAGCAAAGCATAATCAGTCAGTTGAAGACATTTTCGTGTTACTCTTGTCAGCTTTCATTTCCGGACCGTCGCAGTACATTGTATCATATTCGAGAACACATGCCTGACCTGCGACCTTACACTTGCGTGGCATGCCTAACTGAATTTTCCGATAGGTCCACTTATCAGTCTCATTGTGGTGCGTCTGTCGAGTGTGCCATGAAGATAGCACTTGTAGTGCCGACAATGGGTATCGAGAAGCTCTTCACGTGTAACATGTGCCTGCGGTCGTTGAACAATCGCAAAGAACTGCTCAGTCATTTGTCCAAACATTCTGACAAGCAGTACGCAAAATTGACGACGTCAATGAGCGTTCCTCCCAAACTGAAACCGATAACCTTACTGACGTTGGAGGAGACGAATACCGTGTCCGACGATCGTATCTACGCTACCATGCCGCATCCTTATAAAAATGGCGATCCTGCGTTCAATCACGAGTGCAACTTCTGCGGGATGATATATCGATACAAGCCAAACATGTTGAAGCACCGTGATATATGCAAAAAACTTCCGCCGGACGCTCGCACCGTCTACAAGTGCGTCCATTGCGGCATGACCTTCAGGGTCTTCAAGAAGTTTCACTCCCATACGAGAGTGAAGCACAAGAAGAGGGAATTCGTTTGTTCAAAGTGCCACGGGAAGTTTCGATCGCCCCGTGATTACCTGTCTCATCATGAGAGTCATACGAAGGTCACATCAAAGAATGAGAGGTACCTGGTAACGGAGAACGGAGAAGACGTGATCCTGAATGACGAAGAGACCAGCTTGCCGAGGATCAGTGAGAAAAAGTATAACTGTGGGATGTGCAACATGGATTTTGGAAGCAGGTCTGAGCTGACGAAGCACAGGAACCAGCATCTGAAAGTGAAGATCTACTCGTGCGTAATCTGCAGGAGTATGTTCAGTAGTCCAGGTGCCCTGGAGATCCATATGAAGGAGCATGGGATCGAGGATCCCAAGGAGAGAAAAGCAAACAGTTCCTGCGTGGAGTACAGAACTCCTAGGGAGGGTGAACATAGTACAGGCCACGTTACAAATTCCAGTGAGACCAGGTTCAACTGCGACAGTTGCATCAAGAGTTTCTCCAACCTGGCGAACCTGCGACGACACATCAGGAGCGCGCACACACCTAACGAGGTCTTCAAGTGTCCTGATTGTTCAAAGTTCTTCAAGGATAAAACCATTTACGAGCAACATGCCAAAGCTGAGCACAAGTCTTCAAGGCCGTCTTATCAGTGTATCACGTGCACAAAGATCTTCGCCCTGCATGCGAACCTCGCCCTGCACATCGTGAACGTCCACGAGAACAAACTGGGCACGAGGTTGCAGTGCGACATCTGTGGCAAGAGATTTGTTGAGGAGACATCTTTGCGGATTCATAAAGGCTGGCACGCAAGGGCCAATTGTCGTTTGAACGCTGACAAGTTTCCAGGTGACGTTAAGAGGGTCAAGATCGAGCCTAACCCCGTGGATCCGGTGAAGCCGGCCAGAGCCAGAAAGTCCTTGCCAAGCGTACCAACTGCTAGGCAGTTGCATCAGTTTCAGTGTTACGTTTGTCATGAAAATTTCAGGGAGATCAATCGCCTCAAGGTGCATCTTCAGGATGTTCACCAAGCGGACGGCAAGGACGAGAAGAGTCACGTGAACAAGGAGCTGCACTGTGAACTCTGCGCTAACGTGTTCCCGGACAACGACAGCCTGCAGAAGCACATGAAGTGGCACAAAGAGAATCCAGCTCCGAGTGCCCAGAAACGTAAGAATTTCCAGTGCGACGTCTGCGGCAAGTATTACACCCTGAAGAAGAGTCTGGCGCGTCACAAGAAGCTTCACAAGGCTACAGCAGCGGTGTCCTTGAAGTTTCAGTCTCTAACGAGAAAGCAAACGGCTGCCGTCTATCAGTGCCCAGCATGTCGCAAGGTCTTCGACACCTACATGGGTCTGCAGAGGCACAAAGTCTGTCACGGGTCCGAGCCCAGTACACAGAAATCTTCCCAATCAGCTCGTGGGACGAGAACGTCGGTCAACGTGGATCACGAAGACCTGAGGAATCCAAAAATCGAATTGGACGATTCACCGGAAATCGATTCCCTCGACAACACTGGCGCCAAGAAACCGCTCACGTGCATACTCTGCAAGAAGGTCTTCCCCGGCATGAGTATGCTCCTTAAGCACAAGCAGGTCGCTCACAACATACGTTACAATAGACAGTCGAAGCAACCTAAAGTCGAGTTCATACCGATCCTCCAGCGAAGCGGTCGTGTCGCCTGTAATCTTTGCTCCAAGGAATTTCCAACGTTGCCAAGACTCAAGCAGCACTTCACCCTGATCCACAAGTCTGAGCACAGTGGCTGCACGGCTCATTGCTGCGACCCTGCAAACGCCACTGTCTCGAAAACGAAGAAGAAGGTCCACGGTGGGCTCGTCGTCTTTTGTAAACTGTGCGACAAGCATTTCGATAACAAGCCTGACGTGGTGGATCATCTGATCGGGAAGCACAGATGCGGTGGCGATTTCGATAAGCAGGATAAATTCTTTTCCGTGCTGAACTTGGACACTTATGTGGTAAACGGCGCGAACGGTACTGTCTGTCCTACTTGCAATATAAAATATCCAAATTTGAGATCACTCAAAATTCATTATTTCAAATTTCATGATTCTACATGAACGCACGTGTGACACGTGCGACAGACGACTGAATCCTGTTTTCGCGCGAACCCTTCGCTCTTGTGTTCGCGCATCGTTTACTTATCCTATATTACATTATATATATATATAGATATTTGCGCATAGAATATCAATTTTAAGAAAAAAAAAAAGGAGGCTCTCGTAGATGTAAATATGGAAAGTATAAGACGAGCCTGTCTGATTGACCAATGTTATTTTTTTTTCTTCTTATATGTCTCTGCTTTTTTTACCTTATCGCTACAATTCCAAGAACATTCGCGGATTAACACTGCAGAGTGTCGAGTACCGAATACTTGCTGATTAATTTTGAATACTCGTAAATTTGAGTAACTGCGTTAGGTTAGACCATAGTTTCTACTGTTATTATCATACTGAAAGCATATAACAGAGTAAGGTGTACCAATCTAAGGGTAGTAATAAAAAAAAAAAGTTAATATTACACGACACTCATTCCCCAGTCTTCCTTTTCCCGTACCTTCTCCTGCCTTCTTGCGAAGAATAAATAAAAAAAAAAAAACCGTGAGAATCGCCCACGCAGGATCGTAGGAATTTCGGAACGCGCATTGCGAAGTTGGTAAGGAAAGAAAATGCATCACTAGACGATTATTATTTTTTTTTCTCTTCTGTTTCTCTTTTCTTTTCTCACTTTCTTTTTTTTCTTTATGAATGCACAAAACATTTTAATATAAACTTAAAAATTCGTACAACAATATGAAAAATTATAGACTATTATACACACACATATATATATATATATATATATATATGTCATAATTTTTATTTTTCATTTTCAAGGTTTTATCAATATTTTAACGGGATGGAAAATTTCCGTTTCTCACTAAGTATATAAATATAAAGTGAACCGTTGCACGGCCCCGCGCTACGTCTTACAATCAAAATGTTTAATTACACACACACATATATATATATATATATATATATATATAATATATATATATATACATATATATATATATATTTCAATAATAATAATATCGTATTATGTACGTGTTTTTAGGTGTTTCTCATCTCAAAGCGTCGCACCAGCATCCCTCGACGTGCACATCCTGTAGATGCACGTGGCGAATGATGCGCGCGCACGCTTATCATTTTCTCAATATCTTTATTAATTATATCGTTACGTGACGTATGTACCGGGTGGCCTAAGAGTTTAAGCCACCGGCCACCCCTTCGTGTACTGCAAGGTATTGTGTCATTAGGTTAAGGTATCCCCCATACGCATATGTGAATATATAACGTATATAATATATATATATATACCCTTTATATATATAAATACTGTGCCAGATTATACATATATGTTCATTGGCGACATAAGGTAAGTACATAACACATTGATGACACATAGTTTTTTTTTAGGCCAAATCTCGCTGTTTAATAAACACACGCATCGCAGTTTTCTTCTGCGACTTGATGATATGCGGAAGGGGCTGATCTCGCTTGATTTCGTATTCTCCTTAAGGTTCTCTTATTTGTTTTTTTTTTCTTTTTAATACAATTTTTCCTCGCTCTCTATCCTAACGTGAAATATGAAAAAAAAAATTGTGAAATTTAGCATATTTTTATTTCCTACGCCTGTTCTCGTCCATCCCTTATTCTTCGTTAGGTTTTTTGAGAAAGTAATTTTTTCCAACCCTTCGTTATATATTAGGTAACGAAATGGGGGTGGAAAAAAATAGATAAGAGCTAACGATAAATCATAGTCGCAGAAGCGCCCTTCACGTTCCTCTTTGAGTTGACCGCCCCTTTTTGAAAATAACGTACCAGCTGGAGATGTATTTTTTTTTTTTTTTTTTTTTTTTTTGGTATAACAAGAAGTTACCCCTGTCGACGGTTAATTATCCCTGTGGAGGACGTCGAGGGATAATTCCTTGACTCGGTAGGGTACTTAACTTTTTGTTTACTTCGGAAATTCTATCGGGTCGACTTCTATAATTAATTAAAATTGAGTAACACAGTGGGAGGGGGCCACTCTTTGTATCTATTCTTGAAAAATCGGTCTACCTAGGCTAATAATAAACGTTAATTAATTACAGTCTAATCACTCCACGAATACCTGGCTCTTCGCCACGCTTTCCCTTTTTCCTCTAATATCTTCTTTTTCCTACTCCAGAGGTTCCAGCAGGTCCCCTTTAACCTCTTCGTTACACAAGCACATGCACGAATCCCTTTATTGTATCAATTTTATACGAAATTCACTTCAATTCCTAGCAGCAAAGATCTGCACTGATCGAATCAATGAAATTTTCGTGAAGAATCTTTGCAAATACAAAGATTCAAATTCGCAAATCCGATCTGACAGGTTGCAACGCTTGTACATAATTTTGGATTTATTTTTCAACCTAAAGGTTTGCGAGAAAGATTTTAATTCGCTTGAAATCCCTGCAACACGTGGGCTTGATTAAAAAATAAAAAATAATTCTCCTATCACGCTCAATCGCTCTTCATTACATTTCCTATACCCCATTCGCGTACACTTCGTCATACCCGACTGGTCGGGTTTTATCACTTTTATCACTGACCTGGCATCTCTTTATTCTCCTTTTTCTTCTGCTTATTATGAACCCCGCGAACCCTTTGTTTCTACGTCCTTCCGTTTTTCTCACTCCGTTTACTCTATAGTCATTAATTATTTTTTAAGATCATGTACGAGGTGTAGCTGCGCCATTTTGAGAGTCTCGATTAAAAGTCGTCTGCACCGAGCCGCGCATGCGCGCTCGGCTCATCACGTAGCTTTTACCATTTAACCGAAGCACTACGCTAAACACTGCTATCAAACTTTATTAACGTCACACATTAAAATCGTAAAGAGAGATTGCAGTAGGGTAGTAGGTATGACATCGACATCGAATCAACAGGAATAATTTGTTGTAATAATTTTTTTTTTCCCTCACCGTGACAGTAATACGACGCCGCGGCCATTTTTCTCTCACAGTAAGCTAGTCAAAATCGTGTCCATATTTCCATACCCACGCACCAGACAGGCCTGTCAAACGCCTACCGAATCCCTTCGTTTTCTTTATCCCAATTATTCTCACGATCAATCGATTCTCGCTCTCTGTATCTGTCGTGCATTATTTCTTACTGTTTTATGTATTTTTTTTTCTTTCCTTATTTTTCATTTCGATTTCGCATAACGCAACAAGACTGATGTTGACTAACGCTACCCTAGAGAAAAAACATCGCAGTAAATCGGTCGCTCTTTAAACATGGCGACGTCACACAACACCGTACGAATACTGGTAATAATTGGAAATCTTATTAAAACGTCATTACAATAACATCGAATTCGACATGGAGGTCAATCGGTAATTGTATTTAAAAAATAGCATTTATTGTATGTTCCACGTGCTTGAAATTACTTGTTTCTCACATTATTATTTTTCCCCCCTCACGATTATTATTATTCAATTGTTTTTCCGAAATATACATATATATATATATTTCTCCATCTCATTTCTCTCTTGCTCTCCCGTTCTCCACTGTATCTCCGTGTCGACGATTCCATTTTACCTTATTTATACCTCTGTGCATCGACAGTGCTTGTCTCTACGTTTTTTCTTTTTTTTTTTTTTTAATTACAGATTAATATCGAATTTCATTTGATGACAGATGCGCGCGCAGGTACGTAAAATCAGCGAGCGATACCGATAACGGTCATTGATAAGAAATAGATCGTTCGTACTAAACTTCCTTTTCGTTAACAATTCTTACTGAAGCGTCTGTTAGGCTCCGCGTCCATACGAATAATCGAAGCGGATCGATATCGCTCGCTGCTTAAATGCCTATCGCAGTGACGTAACGATACGATGATCTCTATGAATGATAATTGCCGCTTAATGGTCTCTCAATTGATTTTCATTTCCGTACAACAAGCCACACCTCAACCATGAAGCAGTTCCAGTACATTCACACGTAAACCCGACTAATATGTAATTCGTAATTATCAACTCACTCGCGTGATCGATCGATCGAGTGAAAATTCCCTGAAAAAAAAAAAAAATTTTTTTCCAAATTCATTTCAACCCTACCTGATTTTCGCATGAATGACTTTTGACAGCTTTCAATCTTTCGCATGACGATTTCATGATCGCACGATGAACGATGATACCGATATATCTCCGTCTCAGCTACGAGACTGGCTAATGATTTTCATATTACTTTTTTCCAAAATTTCTTTTTTTATATCAGAGTGCACACGGCTCGGTAATGATATCGCGAGACAGGAAACGCTCGACAGTGAATTTTTTTTGATAATTATTTCATCGTACCATCCTGCTTCGTTATCTGATAATGCAGATAAATCGGAACGATCTGAAATCCAGATAAATATTCATCAAGAATTTTCTCTCGAGCGTTCGTTCCGACATCGCGATGATTTTCTTCTTCCAACAAATAATGCGACGCTGCACGGTGCCGTTTTTTTTTTTGTTAATTTCGCAATACATGTATATACATACATATTGCATGGAGGGATGTTAAATACCAGCGAGTACTACAACGAACACCTTAACAATTAATCTCATTAAGGTTTTCAACGTGTTTATAGGGAACAAATGGGGATCACATATAATGCGCAAAATTTCTCGTAGAAAATTACCTCTAAAACGTCTACGTCTCGAATAACTTTTACGTTTATAATAATATATATATTTATATATATATAATGTTCTTAAGGTATATATATCATAATAATAATAGCGTAGCCCTTAAAAGACTACGAATGAATATCCTTCAGTATTAAAATTCGTGAAAAAGTACCTTAGAAATCACGAAATCGATTTCCGTGTTTTCTCAATAATTATTAATAATTTTTTTTTTTTCACTTTACTCTCTCTCTCTCTCTCTCTCTCATTCTCTCTCACTCTCCTTCATCCCCGAGGCTCTTCATACGTATAATTAATTATAGGTACACACGTACACGGGTATGCGTATACGTTAATTTTTTTTTTTTCTTATTTTTTAACAGAATTTTCCTTTTGGATGCTGGTTCGGGGGTCAATGGGGTCAAGATGTCAAGTATCGGATTCACGATAACAGACGGTAGCGCCGAAGTGTCTAAAAAGCTATTTGCATGCTCTTCCTTCTCCCTTGTCTTTTGGACTGTCGAATATCAGGCTCGGGGGAAGGAGCGACTGGTTATCATTTTAGGTCTTTAGGTACGCATCTAATGCATATTATAGAATCTGGAAACCTAATTCATATACCGCGTGTCCATTTTAAATTTAATGCGCAACATTTTGATCTTTATCGCGTACAGGACTCAAGCGTATGATCTTGTACCGAGTGTCTTTTGTCTTTTGACAATGTCAAGTAACGGCTACTTCGATCATTTACGAAGCACAAGCGAATTTACGGATCACGTTGTATAACGGCTTGAATTGATTCTTAACCTTATTATCCCTTTTAATTTCCCCTCCTGTCCTCTACGTATGAATTGCTATCGTGCGTTTACCTTCTATTTCATTTTTTTTCTTTTTTCTTTTATTACGTTTAGACACATAGTAAGTAGATATAATACAGGTAGATAAATTCTATGAGAGAAACCTATATAACGGGTGTCGCGCAAATATCTAAAGATTTAGTTTAAACGCGGTTTCATTTTCTCATGTTTTCATCCCCCATCGTTTTTTTTCTTTTTCTTTTTCTATTCTGTAACTTTTGATCCACCCAATCCCCGTAATCCGTCCACGTCCGATTACATATTATCAAAGATATATATATATATATTTGTGTATATATGTATTTCTGGTGTATACCGTATATTAATGTTACTTTAGAATATAAAATCGAATATACATGTCACGTGGTATCAGAACGGGGTTTTATATGTGTTTACATGTAGTAATTGCGTGTCCAGTAGATCCCTACGAGATATCCTTGATTTTTGTGTCACTCAACATTTTCCGGATCTAGATATAAATTTTAAGCGATAAGTCAATCAATTGTGTGTACAATTAATAAATTTCTATTTCAGCTATTTATACATATATATATATATATATATATGTCTCGTGGTTTCCTGTCGTCTTTCTTGGATTACATAAAATATATATATATTTGCGAATACGTTCGCGCTATTTGATCCGACAATTTTTTTTTTTTTTTTTTTTTTCCGTTCCACCCGTTACATACAGAAACGTGCCAGGATATTCGCACGTGTCGCGTTACGTCGCGTCATCGAATTAAAAAGCGTCGACGTTAAATCTACTTGGCTCATTTCCACAGTCCCACTCGTCGAATCCTCACCGTGAACTTTTTGCGTATACATGTGTGCCGTGAGATTTTTCACGATTCCCTGGATCATCTATGTTTTTCAGTGTCAACGAAACGTGTTAAACCGAAAGATGCTCGACTTGCGTTTCCCAGGAGCGCCGGTAGAGGCGCTTCGAGGATCTATACGAAATCGTTCTATTAGTTCTCGTAGTTTTGGGGTCTTTAACCTGGCCAAGGCTGCCGGAGTCTGACATTGCTTGGTAAAAAAAAAAAAAAAAAAAAAAAAAAACAGTCCCTTTCAGCGGCTCAGTGCTGTGGACGAGTACACGATTTATGCTACTGGTCGATTCAAAAAAAAAAGGCGGATAAAAATTGAAACAAAAGGGTTTAGGTAAACGATTTTGAATCCTTGAAGATTTCCCGCGCGCGTTAGGGGTGAACGACAGGCAAATATGAATTCTGAAGTCTGTTTAAAAAGTTATAATCTTACAGAAGGATATACAGGGTGGTCAAAGTGTTCGTGGTAAAGAATGAAAAAATGATTGCGTAATGAAAAATTATATACTCGCAGGGTAACGTGTACCACGGGTGTTCAGTTATGAAAAGATCAAGGTCGCGTCGTTAAAATGACAATTTTGCTTCCGACACAAAGATACATAGAGACCCACCCAGATATATTCGTAACAGCGACCGGAAGTTGAGTCGTTACTGTTTATGCATTATTCAAGAATTAAATATTACATCCAGTAGCCGGATAAAAGATTTCGGGTTCCCGAAGAATTTTTTTTTTTCGGATTTACAACACGTATCGATAATAAATCGAACACTGATCGAATCGATAGTGTCGAGGAAAGCTCGATCGGAAACGAAATAATATTTACGCCTGCGCAGTCCAGATCCGATTCGCCGATCTCGTAACAGTCAACGAAGACACGTGTACCCGGTAGTCTATTTATTTTTTTTTTAAATAATTTTTTGACTCTCGATCTTTCGAATATTTTTTTCAAAATCTTTCACTTCCGCTACCTCTTCGAGTTTATCGGATCGAATCAGGACGCGAGGCATGAATAAAAATTTTCGCCGGAAAATACGTCACGCGTTACAAAATATTTCGTTCATCTTCGTGTATGGACTATATATATATATATATAGCGCATGAAATAAGATTAATTGGCCATCTGCTATAGGGTAATATAGGTTCTACAGCTTATTGGCTAAAGTTACGTTCTTTTGGGTGTACTTGAGATTTTTTTTTTTCGAAATCCCCCCACCTCTCGCGTCTCATCTTCCCACTCGCAGCCTCACTTTAAACGTACGACTAGATTATAATTTGGTACTTTGGGGGGGGGGGGGGAGGGATAGGAATAATTAACCTTTACACGGTGTCACGCCATTGATCTGTGTTTTTTGTCATTCGTCCATTTTTTTTTTCCTTATCACTGTATTCCGAAGTTTTTTTTTAACACGTGTTTCTTTGACTGACTGTCCTGTGGATATATTATATATATATATATTTATATCTCGAAACGGCACAGTCCTCGTTGCTATCGGGATAAAACGAAGAAAACGTGGGCCGTGTCGAGCCTCAATTTTCCACCAGAGCCTCCTGATGGGGGGGTGGTTCTCCCTCAAATAACGATATTATTATTTTTATTCAATAGCTTTTTTATTGTTTTAATTATAAAGAAGTAACAAAGAATAATAATTTCATGATATTATCGTACTATATATATATATTTATATATATATATATATATAGCATATATATATATATTAAATATTGTGGCAAATATATAGATAAGGTTTATCTACCATCCACGCGTCGCGGATAGATCGTAATCGTCTAAGTGTTAACGCGCTTTTTTTTATTTTGGATTTTTTTTTTCTTACTGTTCTTCCTTTTCCCTCGTATATTTTGAATTTTCGAAAAACACATACCGTTCACGAAGTAAGACTACGTCCTGTCAGACGTTACCCTTGTGTCGGAGTAAGCGCCATTTTTTGTCGTCGCAAAGTATTTTTTGCGAATGAAAATTTCCGAAAAATTTTCAATCCTTCAAATTTACGTATACGCGACGCTCCGACCCAAAAGTTACGCTCCGATGGTTTTTCACGCAAGTTGACGAGGCGCGTTCAATTTTCTAATTTCAAATTTTCGCAATTACTTAACTTCGCGAAATCTGTCGATCGCCCTTTTGACCATTTCGAAGGTCAATCGAATACCAATGGCACATACGTCACGATCTCTCGGAACGATCTACTTGAAAACAGCGAATCGATCGAAAGATCGCCACGTCGATCGTTAACGATCGAGCTTGACCGTGTGACGTATCGACGATCGTTCGTTCACGCGTGGCTTGCAAAATTTTTGCCCGCAAATCTTTGCAAAATTTTTCGATCTTTCAAATCGTCACAGAGGTTAGGTTAGGTTTAACACACGTGACACTCGGCACCTCCAGTCGAGTTTCCAATCGTCGACGTCACGCGATCGTCGCTTTTCTCCTATTGGACTTATTTGGAAAAAACAAAAAAAAAACGACAACATCGAATATCGTGTTTCTCTAGACTACAAATAATTGCAACAACTAGTCGGGCGCCATTGATCGTCTATTATTCCAATTAATGTGTACTAATGCAGGCGCCCTGCCCCTTACCGTACCCAGTGCCGTACGCGCCGCGTCCGGACCACGTTCCTTCGTAGCGCAAACTACTTTACCGACAGGGTCGAACGATCCTAACGTTAAATTACATTTGAAATCGTCGCCTGTGCGATTCGCCGCCTCGCGAACCCACGTGATTCCAGTACGAATCGGCCGCCCTGGGTTCCCCGTGCTTCGTCTTTTCCGTCCCCTCCAAATGTTACCGACCGAGTAAGATGAACCCAAAAAAAATATTCGAGAGCAAATTCAAAAAAATTTTGAGCAGCTCATCCGCGCAACTTATGAAACAAAATTTCTTGAAACTTTTCGAAAATTCTCATTGGACATTCGTTTTACATTCAGTTTATCTACAAGGATGAGCGGGTGGGTAGGAGGGGGTATCTCTACGTCTCTCTCACTCCTTAACGTTTGTCTTCCCCCCCCCCCCCCCCCGTAACTTTATTCATGGAAATTGATTGGATAGGAGGGGGGGGGGGGATCACGTGGATCATAATAATAATGGTACGATGACTGACGATGGTGATAACGGGTAATTCGGTGGTGATTAGGGGATAATTATTTAAAGAATTATCTACGCGCTTCGTCTATCTTAATTAATCAAAGAACGAACAGCGACCGATTAAGTATCATTATTAGTATCACAAATAAAGTTTTTTTTTTTCTTTTTCTTTAAAAAACGTCTCGTTCGTCACTCAACAATCACAATTTACAGCAAATAGGTACGAAATACTCTGCCGTTCGCTAGATCCACTTCCCTAGTTGCCATCGGTCATTTTGACTATTTTTTTTTTCTGTTTTTTTTTCCCGCCATTTCTCTTTACACGCTCAGTGTGTCGCACAAGTGTGTATAGGATTTCGCGCCGCATTTCGGAGACGCCTTATTTGCCTTTCGTGCTTTTTCATTTCTTCCTACCCCCTCCCTCCTTTCTTTCTTATCATTCACACCCCATACACACGCAACATCCACGACAACGATCTTCGTTTTTTTTCTTTAATATAAAAATACAAAAAATAATTTACAAAATTATATATTACACGCGAGTCGAAACGGTTAGAATAATTCGATAAATTTCAAGAAACGTTTCACGCACAAACGTCGCTCTGTATTCAATATGTGAAGATCGAAATCATGAAATCACTAACGCAAAAAGAATATATATATATATATATATATATATATAATATAGCAGTATATGTATATATATATATATAACCGATATTCCATTTTTTTAAATATATTTATTTCTTACGCGCTCTCTCTCTCTCTCTCTCTCTCTCTCTCTCTCTCTCTCTCTCTCTCTCTCTCTCTCTCTCTCTCTCTCTCTCTCTCTTTCTTTCTCTCTCTTTCCTGTGTAATATTTACGATATCGTGTTGCCAATGAATTCTCCGTTTTTCTGTGTACGTGTCCTCTGCGTGTGTGTGTGTAGCTAGTATACTGCGTAAAAGTCGTAAGAAATAAAGTAAAGATAATGAAAAAAAAAAAAAAAAAAACTCCCCAGAGAAACGAGAAAAATTCATTACGCCTAGTATAGTTATCAAATCGCCTTTGTATTATTAACAAAAATATAATATTATATGTGTATATATATATATATATATATTTATATATGTATATCTCGCGACACGCGCGAGGACACGGAAAGTCAGGGCGTCGCGTACGATAATAAATATCTCGAAGAGGCGCATGCGCGGGACTCCCGTCTCCTCGCTCGTGTCTCACGCATAAATTCCAAAGTATATATATCATACAAAACAACAATAACAAACTATGAAAAAAAAAAAAAAAAGATAAACGCGATAATACACGGGTTAGGAAAAGGAGGAGGAGGATCTGGGGGGAGGGGGAGGGGGGCGAAAAAATGTAAAATTTGGGAAATCGTTAACCTTAATAGTAATAGACAATAATAATAATAATAATAATAATAATAATAATAATAATAATAATGACATTGGTAATAAAACGTTTCTAAATCCTACGCATATGTGTATGTATATTTATATATGTATATGTGTATATATATATATCTCGCGTGATTTGGTAATAAAAAAAATAAAGGAACAATATATAAAGCCAACGAAATACATAGCGTGAGAGAGGAGGGTGGAGAAAAAAAAAAGTTCTTATTAAAAGCAGAATTCACGAGGTACGGGAGGAGACGAGGGATGCGCAAAGAATGACAGATACGAGAGTGGGAAGAAGAAAAAAAAGAGAGGGAAAAACAAAATGTGAGATTAAATTTGACAAGAGGAAGTTTGCGAGTGGCGGGTGTCTCGTTAGACGAGATGAAAAGGGGGCAAGAGTGTTCGTATACGCAGGGTTACCGGGGGGTGGGGGGGGGGGCGAGACAATAAGAGAGAGAGAGAGAGAGAGAGAGATAAAGATAGAATGACAAAAAGAAGAGAGAGTAAAAAAAGTGTCTAGAAAAGAAAAAGAAAAAAAAGAGCGACGTCTATCATTTTCACCCCCCCCCCCCCCCACTCCCCTCCACACTCACAGCCAGAGGCTCATACATTTTCGACGCTCGTTCTGCCCGGACGATATTTGGCGATGGTGTTGGGTAATAATATAGGGTGGGAAAAAAAAAAGTAGAAGCGGAGCTCTCGTATTGGGGAAGAGGGGGGGGGGGGGAGAACCGGAACTCGAATGTTCCGACGGATTAATGGATGAGGGAAGGGGGAGGGGAGGGTTGCTGCTAGAAGGGGGTTTTTGGTAGACTTCAACAATTAGGAGCCGCTTTAAACTGTGATTAATGACAGTTCGACGGCGAGGGTGACTTTCATAGGGTAGAAAAGGGTCCCCCTTGTATAAGGGCGTGTATATTCGCTAGGGTGAACGCTTTTTTTTTTTTTTCCTGGACCAATAGGCTCGCTCCGTTTGGTAGCCCCGTCCAAGGCTGAAAGGGAGAACGAGGTCCCGAATCACGACCAGTCGCGGGGTCGATAATTCGCGATATTTCGAATCGCCATTTTGGCAGGGGGTGTGTGTGCAAAAGGGGAGGGGGGCGGAGGGGGGTGCGCCTACATTCTTACGAGCGAAACAATATAAATGAACGACGGTCGTTCGCACAAAATACAAGAAATTCGCACGGCTCCCACGAAGGATCTAACGGCAATAATAATAATAATAAAATCAAGCAAGTAATAACAATAGTATGCAGGATCCTTGTCGATCGCGATCCAATTCGCATGGATCGTCCCGTGGATCGTAGAAATTTTCAAAACTCATCGAACGTCATTAAATTAGTGTCTGTATATCTGTGTCTGTGTCTGTGTCTACCGCGTATGTATCTTTCTCTATATACATATACATATACATATATATATATATATAGTTATTAACATATACAGCGAATAGTTAAAGTATTGAAAAATATATATAATTAATTACAAATCTAATTATCGATTCTCTCGTTAATTACTCGATTACAATGAATAGCGCCACCGCGTATGTTTCTCGTGTGTCTCTATGCGGGGCACGTGGGTTTGTGTATGTGGTATATATACAAAATACGGTACACGTGTGCTTCTTTGCACAGGTCGCGGGTAACGCGCGACGAATCCTGAGGATGCGAAGGATTTCGACAGGCGCGTTTACCCGGGAGGAGACCACGTGGTCACATAAGTAACACGTGGGTCACGTGTTATATATAAGTATATAGGGTGTGTAGAAAAAACGTGGCTATCGGATTAGTCCAACTATTTACAATAATAATAATAATAATAATAATAATATTTGCGAGTATAGAGCCTGGCCCGTCGCGTTCAATTCGTCTAACCCCTTTATCTCTTATCGTTATCAATTATCATCTCCTTTGCACGTACATTTATATCCTTCGCTCCGATCCTCGAGCCTCTTCGGCTTCGATCGCCCCCCCTCTAATCGCCCTTTTTTATTCAACCCCTAGATGTTCATCCCCTGTATCAAATTTACATATATATATATATATATCCCTTCATCTTTTTTTTTTCCTTTTCACTTTCTCTCTCCTTTCTCTCAACCCTTTCGTCTCGTTCTCATAGCTGACCGACCCGCGACAATTTTCACTCGTCAAAACGTCCCCGATTTCCGCTAATGCTGTTTAAATATTAAAAAGGGCGCGCTTTTCAAATTACATTTTTTTTCTATTCAATTTTCTCTCTCTCTCTCTCTCTCTCTCTCACACACATAACACGCAGACTCATTCGCTCTCATTCTCTCTCATCGCACTCGCGTATCCCTCCACCCTCACTCAGTCTCACGGACGCCCAATTGACACTCAGCCAAATGAAATTTCTTCTCGTTACAGCCTACCGGGCGCAAGGTACTTTTTAATGAACAATTTTGTGTACTTATTTTTTTTCTAACCCCTTCCCCTTCCCTCCCCCCCTCCACTACTTTCCCTTTATCTCCCTCGATATCTCGGGGGGGGGGGGGGGGATCCCTCGGCACTCCAGACTCCCGCCCGACTTTCAATATTCCATCCACGTGCTTCCTCCAGTCGCACAGGCTTTCTCGCTTGTCATCGTCTCACCACGTGCTCGCGTCTCTCTCTGTCTCACGGTGTCACGTGGCAGCACCCAGCTACGTCATCACTCCACGCCAAAGTCCCAAACTGCCCGATACTCGATTCCACAAGGATTTCTTCACCGTCTACGCGGGGATACACCGAAATCTCTACTGGACGTTCGCACACGTCTTTCCTGGTCCTAAGGTATAAGAATATAGTGTATGCAAGTTATCATCGTCACTATGCTAATTACACGAGTTATCTCATATTTTTTTTTTCTTCTTTTCTTTTGTCTCCGCTACGTTAGGACAATATCGATTCGCTATTATAGACACTTGATATTTTTAAAGACAGATTACCAGTTTTACGGTGGTTTAGTTACTTCTTCTTCTTCTCTTTTTTTTCCTTTCTCTCCTTCCTCGCCGGAGTCCCATATTAAACGAGTACATTCAGTAATTATTGAAAAACTATGCGCAATTTCATACAAACTGTTGTTTAATTAATCGTACTGTAAATGTATAATACTATATGTCGCCTTTCTCTCTTTTTCATCTTGTATA
>JASANN010000617.1:524250-538452 GCA_031762395.1 Calameuta pygmaea
GCCCAAGTGTTTTTTTTTTAATCTATCGATAGGTTTCCTCACTTGCGTGTTATTATTATTATTTCTTAGCGTTATCGTTATTATTATTATTATTAATGTTTTTGTTGTTCTCGTTATTATTACTATTATTATTTCACATTCCGAACATTTGCTCCTGTCGTCTCACGCTTTTTTGCTCAGCTTTACGCGTCTCCTGTTCCATTTTTCATGCGTTTATCCGTACGTTCCTTTGGCGCGTTCGCCTACATAAATATGCGTCGTACATAATATCGTTCGTCTTGTGTTCACGCCCGAAGTAAACCTGGAGTGTGCTAACTACTTTGCTATTACTTTTTTGTGTTTCTTTTTTTTCTCCTAAATTTTTTTTTACTCATCCACTAAAAAGAGTATACATCGTGTTTGATTTTTTTTGCAGAGCTGAGCCTCTCGTACGAAACCCGAGATCCATTTGATTCGCGACTTTATTGCAAACGTTGCGAAAGACCAGAGTGCCGTTCTTCGCGGACACCCGTTAGGAGGTTAACCGTGGCCGAAAGTTTTTGGAGAAGTAACGTGCGAAGAAACCGGTTAGGTCGCGCGCAGATTGTGAATGGGTTGGCGAGTGGGAAAATTGTTGGAGAAAAAAAAAGATATATATATATATATATATATATATAATAATAATAATAATAATTGACACGCATCGGGGTCGAAAGAGAAAGAAAAGTATAAGGTTGGTAGGAGATAGAAGAGAGAGAAAAAAAAAATAAAATAAAATGACAACGACAAATCCCTGTTTCCTCGGATGCTCCGTTCGGGGAGTCCCCTATTGTTTTAACTCCGTTTGACTTGTTCTCTCGTTATCTGTGTGTTTCTTTGACTTTCTTTCTCTCTTTTTTTTTTGGGCTTTTTTTTTCGTTTTCACCTATTCTCTATGGGCACGCGACTAGACCGCGCGCTGCACAACCGATAGTCCACGGTGAGACTTGACTTGATGATTTGTTTCGTTACATTTTTTTTTTGTTTGTCCACATTCCTTTTTCTTTATAACAATAGCAGGTACTAGCATAGCTACCACAGTCGTACGTATCTTTAATAGTATAATTAAGTTTAGATATCTTATTAGAGGGGGGGGGGGGGGAGGGGCGGGGCGGGGGGGGGAGATACTGCTCTTGTCGCTCTGTGTCTTTTTCTCTTTTGTTATTTTGCTTGATTCTCTATTTCTCTCTCTCTCTCTCTCTCTCTCTCTCTCTCTCTCTCTCTGTCTTTCGCTGACTCTCACTCACACCCTCTCGTACTCCTCTTATCTTTTATCGCGATCCTCACACGCCGCCATTTTTTAATTTCAAAATTCGTCAGTTTATTTCTGTTTATTTTTTTTTTCACGTTCCAACGACAACCACGTCGCCGAGCACGTGGCCTGGCTGGGATCTCCGACCCGTGATCCACGTGGATCCATGGGATCAAGACAGATCAGGATCCATGCTCAGCGATCCGGATGCGTAATCGAATAATTGTCTCACGATGCCAGGATAACGTTTTAATACTTGTAGCACCTAGTGCCCGGCCCGCGGCTCGCGGCACCTCCGCCATATTGATTATCGCCAAGCGCAAAACTCGGAATTAACGGGAGGCTCCGATTCCGCGACTGCGAATAGGGGAATCCCCGTGAAGACTATTTTACTTAAGAGTGACACAGAAAGGGGATTCCCCGATTAGCACAGACAGATTCAGACACAAGGACGCGGGATCGGAGCGTTCCGTTATCCCCTCCTGAGGATAAATTGCCCTTGTAACAATAAGTACGGCCTTTATTTGTTTTTACGTAATCACCTAATTAATTCGCAGACGTAACGTGGCTTTGTCGCTGCTGGCCTTCTTGAAATCGAGCGGGCAGTAATCGAGTGGAACTTAATTGATTTCGATTTTGTACTTGGATTTTATTCAGCGCCTCTCGTTCCCTCCCCACGACGCGGGATGTTATCTTCTAGCCCTTTTGAACTATAATTTTGTTTATTCTCAAAATTTTTTTTCATTTTCTCTTTTCGACCAATCATCGGCCCGGGCCGATTTCGAGCATAGGTACGATGATCCCGTGTGTTTAGATCGGCCGGCAACGGATTACCGGACTCGTTGGACAGGTACCTATGATTTTTGCTTGAATCTTTTTTTTTGTTTTTTTTTTTTGAACTCCTGCGACAGGACGATCGCGACAAGAAAGGCCATCGTCAATCGTTAGCGCGACTTATCGGGCTCAACGCAGCAGCGCCACTTACGTCATCTACGCGCACCTCTATTTCTACGGGATTTATTATAAAAATAAAATGTAAGATCGTTTACCGAAGACGAGTTTTTCAAACGGTACGAAACTGCGAGTAATTCGTCTTTGGACATCTATCCTTATCTCGCTTATCGTTTGTCCAATTTTCATTTTCACTTTTTTTGCATTTTGTCAATAGCCCATGTCACACCCATCTAGATGGGCATTCGCTCGTATCTCGATTCTACGTAGTTTTGATTCCTGGCCAATCACACACACACACACACACACACACACACACACACAGCTAATCTGCATCTGTCGTCTCGCACGAATAAATGTTCCCTTCGCGATGTAATTCCTTCGTTTACATAGTTTCGCTATTTTTTTTTTTTCATTATATTTTTTTTTCTCCCCCAAGCCAGCACCGAAGTACGGCTACGGAGACGGACGTTAAAAAGTATCCGTGTAAGTAGTAATTCCCTATACCGATTCGCCGTAACCCGTTGAGTGCATCTGAATATAATACATAGGCTCTACAGATATATTAATCTCCGACTATACCAGTGAAAAAATAAATTATTACACCTTGGTAATATTTTTTTTTCTTAATGTCCCAGGCCTGCTGCAGCTTTTGCTTTCGTTCGATGTTGGTACTTCATTTGAACACTCTTATTGACACTGATCGATCGTCAATCGATCAAACGCTAACACGGATCGTACAGATCCACGTACAAAAAGCCCAACACCTTACAAAACAAAGTCTGCGCGCGCATTCAAGGTCCGTACCGGGTGTTTTCAGTTAGCGTCCATTTATGCTCCTTTTTTCTTCTTCTTCTTCTAACGTTCACATTCACTCGCTCGCTCGCTCGCTCGCTCGCTCGCTCGCGCACATGCAGATTCGCTCTTACGAATTATTTCCACTCTCTCTTTCTCTCTCATACGTCTCTTTCACGCAATCGCACTCTTCGCTGTCGCTCTATCTTCGCGGACGCGCCTTCGAGAAAGTCTCTGAGTAATTCAGCAACAGCGAGAAGCACTCGCGCATGCGCACTCTCGGACAGTCGATCGCGTCCCTGCGGTTTGGCCTGCCTTTTCGACTCGTTCTACCGGAGAAATCCTGTCTCGCGTTAAAGGTGGGTTTTTCTCGTGTGTCCTTGGAGGGATCTTTGAGGAAGGTATGTTATGTCTCTATATCATATAGAATCAGGAGCGTACAACAAGAAGCAACTTTTACAAGGACAATGGCCTGCACGATCCAGTGGTTGCTTACCAAAAAGTGACGATCGGAGCAGAGCCGTCTCTCTCAAGTAAATCCCGCGACCTCGTCATCCTCGGCACGAGAATCCTGGACCGTGTCATCGTCATCGTGCATCGGTTAGGCGTCAAATCAGATTGCCTGGGAATCTTTTCACGGGTACGTTAACCCCCTACGACGTGAGGTTGCAAATCGTTATTACAGAATTAAGATCTCCGGGTACCAACAGACGTTTGAGCTCCTTTTTTGTTGTTCCTGGAGAAGGCGGTACTCGGGACCCGATGACGATGAGGGGTCACACGGAGGATTCTCGATTGGATCAGACCGCCGAGGATGGACGAGGGACGCGTGGGCGCGATGGGGCCAGGTGCGTGGGGTATTAGTTGGCGACGAGAAGATGCTGATACTGGCTCGCCGGATACGGAGTGACGCTTCCTAGTCCAAAATTGTTTAGGCCCTCGACCAGGGCCTTGTCGGCTTGCTGACTGGTGGTGCTCGCGTTCGAGCCTACCGGGCCCAGGTTGCCCGAGGCTTGAGATCCGCTCACGCCGCCGTAGAACTGATGTCCGATTGAACTTGGGTCCAGGTAGGAGGACGGGAACTTAGCGCCGTACAGGTCGGGCAGGTAGCCGTGGTTCGAAGAGTCGAAGATGTTGCGATGAGGAAACTGAGGATGATAGGGACCGTGCTGGAAGAAGTAGGCGCTCGGATCCGTGTGCTGTTGACCTCCTACTATACCGGGCGATAGGGAACGACTGGATGGTGAACTCTGGGACACCGGTAAACCGGCCTGCTGATGGTGATGATGATGATGATGGATCTGCTGTTGAATGGCGCGTTGCTTTATGTAGTTCGAGAACTCGGTGGGCGACATTCTGAAACCGTCAGGTCTATGTCATTGATACAATACTGTGAGGCCGTCTTAAAGACTCGATCTTGTAACTCCTGCCTATCGGAATGAAAGTCGAACCGGTACGAATATTAGATTGAACCGTTCCCAGTTCGCATTCCGATAGGCAGGTGTATAATGGATACAAATAATACCTGTTAGCCCGTTTGCTGCTGGTCTTGAGCTTCGTACTGCCAAATTTGGTTTGAGCGAAGGTAGCCGTAGTGAAGGTCAAGGGTGCGGTGGTGCGCGGAATGAAGGCTGGCACTGGACTGGGTGAACCCTTGAAGGAGCTGGCGAGCGGAGTTGGCGAGGGCGCTGAAGAGGAGCCTGAGCCATGGCCGTTCTGTTGATTGTTGGATGATCCATTGCTGGTGTTGCTGCCAATGGATGATGGGAAAGGCGAGGTGGACTTGGGACTGAGACTCAATCCGCTCAAGGAGGTGCCGACGGCCTCGATGGGTCTGAAGCACTGGGCCTCAGGATTGAAGGTCTTGGTGACCTCACGATCGGCCGAGGTCTCGTCGTGAGGATCAGCTGCCTCCGAATAGAGTATCTTCACGGCGCTCTTCTCGCCGATCCTGTAGCTGACCTCACCAGGATCCACCCAGACGGCCAGCTCGGTCGGTAGGTTCTCCAGGATGTCCTGGATCGGCACCCCACTCTCCTTGGCCGCTCGCTCCAAGACAGGGTCAACGGGGTCCCCGGTCTTCAAGCATCTGAACGCCGAACCCTTGAACGGCTTCTCGGGGTACCAGTGACCCTTGAACTTGTCTTTTAACGCCTTCTCCAGTTCCTCGCCGAAGATGTTGACCCGCCGTCGTGGCAGCTTATTGTATAGATAGGATATCACGAAATTTAACGCCACCTGCACCTCTATGTGCATCTTGGGCTTGGAGAGAAGAATTTTCGGGCTGTCTCTCGAGCTGATTCGTGAATGCCAAAGCTCCCACGGCCCTTTCAAGTCCAACTCCCTTATCCTTATCTCAGCAGGATTATCCAGCCGCCTCGATATCCTTTCCCAAGGACGCACCCTCTCGCTTTCCAGGATTCCTCGGTTCCAGCACAGATCCTTCTCCTCCTCGGCCAAAGGGATCTTCCCTCGATCTGCAACACAAGCGATCTTACGCTGTTCAAAGAAATTCCAAATATCGTCTCCCAAATTTCTATTTCTAATTCGGCATACGTTCCCACCCATTCGCTTTCTCTAGCAATTTCTCCAAATTTCCGCAAAAAACGTCCCGAGTATCCGCCTTCGCGAATCTTCGTTTTTTCCCAAAAAAAATTTTTTATCATTCCTCTCATACAGGCCGTTCGAGAATGACATTTCAGCCCAAAGATCAAAACCCTCCTGCACCTGGCAACGTGACAACAGCATCCCGGAAGTGACGTGTCATGCTAAAAACCATTTGCCGAGCATTCAAAAAGCCCATGTAACCTCGAATCTTGAACGAACTGACGTAAAGCCTTTTGAATATTTTAAGCCGATTTGATAACGGGACAAAATCAGGGAAAACTTTCCTACCACGTACACTTATATACTAGGTTAATGATAAAGCAAAATACTATCAACGACATTGTGCGATAACGCCGATATCAATTTTTAACCCGTTCACCCATCCACGCTAAATTTAAACCACATAAATAATAAATTAATCCCCAAATAAATGGCCAATCCTATCACAAGTGCCAAGAATAAATATTTCAGATTCTCAGCTAAATTTCATCGCGAAAGATCTTGACATAATTTTCAAGGCTGCTTTCGAGCGAGTAAGATGAAAATGGAAGTCGAGCCACTAGTATTCGCCGATTCTAATTTGCCGCGAAAGACAGAACCGACACTCGAACACAGAAGGAAGAAGCTGCCGAGTAGAAAGAGGAAGCCCGATCGTTTCGGCCAACCACAAAGTTATCCGCAGTCCGCATAATGTCGATCCGTTCTACGGGGAGCAATATTAGGAAAGCTGCGGCGTCGGTATCGCAGTCTACTTCCGGCGGAAGTGGAATCCATTAGTTCATCCAATTCGTAATGTAAACTTTTCGCAACCCCCTCGAGACAGAAGGAGGGGGGGGGGGGGTGGATATAAAGTCACTGGGGGACGATAATAAAAGGGATTGGCCCAGCACTCGTTTCAAACTATCATGTCCCCCCGTTAGATTACTGAGAGCCAACCACCGAATACCGAGCATCCCTTTCAGAATTTTGCCCCCCCCCGCCCCCCTCCCAAACTACCATCAAAGTCACCCGGTATCTTTTCCTTCTTCCCTAACGAAAATTATCAAATCCTTTCATAATCCTGAGGCTGGTTTGCTCCAGCTCGTTTTCTTAATCCTACCCTCTGGAGCTTTTGAGAATTTTCAAATTGTTATGAGCCGACGAAAAAAAAAATTTACCACGTAGCATCGGTCGTGCCGTCACTGCACCAGCGATAACGTCAATATCCTTATTATCCTTAAAGATTTTGAGACTGACTAAAATTTGAATTTGGTCCTTTTTTTTTCGTAAAAAAAAACTTGCTCGATATATAGGTTAAAGCTTCACGTAGGTATGTGGAGTATATAGTTTGAACATTACGCAGCGTGCTGCTCGCGTATTGATCCCGCGCGGCAGGGCGCTGGAAGCTTCTAAAGTTAAAAATACACGACGGCCTTGCGAGTAGCGAATTTAGCCGACGAGAAGTTTTCTTTTATTTTGTGTGAAACCATCGAAGAGAAGCTTTTCCCGTATACCGGTATCGCTGCGCGTAAGTGTGTAGTCGGTGCAGACGGGTGGATGATAAATTCCAGTTGTGATAAGAGATATGGGGGGGAGGGACACAGTGACCGGGACCAAGAAGAGAAGATGAGAGAAGGTCGATTCAGGTGGCACGAGGGATGCTGGCACGTGGTCCCATTTTATCTTGTTTACGGCCGAGTGTGCAGGTGTCGAATGAGGGATGCTCGTAAAGAGAAGCAAACTGGCGAGTAAAAAGATAATGGCCAGGGGTGTCGGTGGAAGGGAGAGTAGGCGGGGGTCGCTGAGGCAGAGAGAGAGAGAGAGAAAAGTAGGAAGCGAGAGAGAGAGAGAGAAAAAATATGGCTCGTAGTAAAGGCGTAAAAGCTCCATGAATGCCCGTTACATTTAAATCAGCCTGAATAGCTATTACGTGGGCAAAAGGAGGGGACCACACACCCCCCCCTCCCCGCCCTTCCCCTGACTGAATGTGGGATCAGAGAAGTGTCCTTCGGCGAATAAACTGAATGGGGTTAGCGGACTCAAAGCGGTTCGCAGGGAACGAGGAAGGACTTTTTTTTTTAAACAAAAAGAGACTTCCGGACCTTCAGAAAAAAGGACGCCTAGACCGACAGGATCACGAGAGTCATCGAAGCCACCGGCAGATTGAAGCACAAATTGTCATAGAGCGGGTGTCCAAATAATAAAGTTGTTCGGGGTTGATTGTAAGAAGGGTGGTAACGAGGCTTGAAAAACAAGGGTGTGCAGGACGCCTCGAAGCCCCGAGGAGCGATTGCACGTGACAGGGTGTATAATGGATAGGGAGGGGAGGGAGGGTGGGGGAGGAGTAGGGTAGGATCCTTTGAAGGTGGAAAGTAGATTGATAACCCGTGAGGTAGCATAAAGTGCCCCGGTAGTGGTACAGTGGTGATGGCCAGGAGAGGAGGGGGGGGGGAGGGGGCGACGTAGAGCGTCGCTTGAACGACGCCAGAAGTGAAAACGAAGATGCGTCAAACGTGAAAATTTGTAGAAATAAAAATTTGACCTATCATAAATTTGGGTTGTTCGAATAAAAAAAAATGTCTTCGTGGAGCCTCGATACGGGAAGACGACGCGGGGCGTCGGTGGGTGGGGCACGGCAAGTTCTGTATAGCGTCGGTGGTTGCGCAACGCGCATTATCGTTGTAACAAAACCGGCTACGATGTTGTCTCTCTTGGCGAAACTTACAGGCTTCGGCACGTGTGTTCAGGGCCGTATCGCGTTGGTTACCCCGAGAGCCCGAAATACCGTGAAATCCTCTAGTACCGGATCGTCGGTAAATTCCGCGTCCGATTCCAGCCGACGACGAGGCGAGGCAGTGAAAGTATGGGAATAGATATGAGATTAGAAATATCGGACGATCCTCGGAGAGACTTGCGAATTTTTCTCTAATTCCTCGCACGAGTGTGACGTCTCCCCCTTTACCCCCTCCCGCCCCCTCTCTCTATAATCGTCCGACGACGCACTCGAAACCCACAGTGCGTCTGTCCTGCTCTCGTGGTATCTCTCCGATTGTACGGAGAGAGCGCGCGACGCCAGCCGGCCTCCGTCAGATCAATACGACACAGAGCGTGAAGCAGAGACACGAGCGCTGCTGCTCCAGATAACAAGGCGAGGACGTGGACCTGTGCCCTATATGCCGGCAGGCAGAGCAGACGTCCCGACGGCCCCCCGTTAAACATTCAGGAACGGAGCCGAGTTGGCGTCGGGACGCCGGCTGTAAATTCTTACACGAGGGGGTAAATATACGTGTGTCAAGGGCGTCCCGCGTGATTGCGAAACTCCTGTGTGTACCTTCCCCCCCCCCGCCCCCTCCCCCGCCAGTCACTTTGCTCTACTTTCCCTCTCGTTCTTGATGCTGCTTCTGCTTATCGCTCCGTCGGTCAAACCGCACCGTCCTCCCGCGGTCGGAGCCCAAGAGGAAAGTTCGTCCAGGACTGAGGACATGGTCCGGCGATGAGCTGATCGAAGAGTCCGGCGATGAGCTGATCGAAGAGTCCGGCTCTTCCGGTGGATGGCGAGGCACGTCCCGCATGGCAGAGCGATCGTCCTACATGAACGTCAAGAGTCGATCTCGTACGTCCCGTGTCTGGTGCCACTGTTCGGAGAGAGACGTAGGCGCATGGCTCTATAGTGCGTGCTTCACGTGTCCGGGTGTTATGTTAAAGGCGGTATAGGATCGCGCGAGAGCCAACGTAACGTGTTTTCGTCGTAAAACATCAGGAGAAACACGAACGGGCAGTTGCGTGCGTGTTGGGGATTTTCGCGTGTTTCACGGGGGCCGTTTGATGGGATCTAATAAAAAGTTGAGCCCCGGCGAGGACGGAGGGACGAGACGGGACAAGGAAGTCAAGAGGAAGGGAGGGGGGGGGGGGTAGGAGGGAGCGAGGGTGAGTTTCCTACGCGAAGAGAGTTTTACGATGCTTTTCATCGACGCGACTTCCAAAGAAGGAGAGGGGGGGGGGAGAGAGAATGGAAGGTAAAGGCGAAGTGATCGATCGGAAGAGACTCTCTTGGTGAGGGATGCTCGGGATAGAAAGAGGGTGACCTATCTCCCTCCCTTTCCCTCTCCCTCCCACCCCTCTCGCCACTCACCGGTTCCCAGTTCAGCAAGGGAGGTGCCCGCGTCTCTCGTCTCACTCATCGATACTTCACCGATATCTCGGACTCACCCTCTGAGATTTGCGGCCTGGATACCCCCACCCCAGCCCCTTCGTCGACCTCCTCCTCGTCCTCGTCGTTCCTTATCTTCTACCACTTTTAACAAGAAAATTTCCACCTCGCGAACTATCGAGAGTACCGAGAAGGTACCTGGTCTGCCTAGTGACCCCCGCCGTTCGAATGGAGTATCGCCGCAACCCCTTCAGCGACGTTCCACTTTTTATAAATCGACTTTATCGACTTCCCACCGCGTGCCGATTCGTTCCAGTTTCACGAATGCGTCGCGACGCCCGTACAAACGTGCGCAACAAGCATCCTCCCTGGGTCTCCTCCCTTCGCCCCAGCGAAATTCACCCTTTAAACTCATCCAGGCGCTCGACCGAGAATTTCGAATTTATCAAATTCTCTGTATACTGAGATAGCGTGAAACGATTGTATTGGATGGTGTTAAAAGAAAGGGGAGAAAACGAGGGGATTACCCCATCAGGAACCACCCTGACCAGGCAGCGTTCAAAGTACGACAATCGATACTTAACCTGGATGGGTGGTGGATCGACGTGAAAAGCGGAACTGATGCGGGCCAAAGCCCCAGGATACGTCAACGCGGGGTTTACGTTTCGGGCGCGTTCACACTGCACGTCTACGTGCCAAAGGACATTTACGACGTCGATCTAACGGGTGCGCGGGGCAGGGGAACAGGGAGAAAACTAAGGTGCACGATGAAAATAAGTTGACCGGTTACCCTACGGTAATGGGGCAATAGTAATTTATTCGCTGAACGTGCCTCCCTGCTATGGACTATGTATATCTCGGTGCTCTGGAAACGAGGAGAATAAATGGCCGCCGCGAATGGCAACGACGAAACCCCCGGCATAATAAAACCCTCCGTTACGATAGCTATACATAACCTATACGCAGTACGTACCTAAGCCTATATCCATATACCTACCCACCTACCTAACCCAGCTACCTACCCACCTAGATATCCAACCCCCACCAACCTACCCCTCCGCACTTCCTTCTTCACCCCCTACGATACAAACCCACTCGGCATTCTATTCCGCCAGCACAAACTACTCGACTCCGACGTACCGCTGCAACCTTTAACGTTCACGGCGCCACCTGTCGGTTCACCCAGAAAACACGCAACTTCGCTGCTCCCATGGGCCTATCGTCTGCGAACCTACCTAGGATGGTCTTGCGACATGCCAGAGCCATTGGGATGAACGTAGAGAAGACCGGGTGGGCAAAAAAGAAAGATTCGAACCAAGGCGACGCATAGCGAAGCGTAAACACAAAAATTGGTAACCAGGCAATGCTTTGACGTTACGACGCTTCACCATCTGTTTACTCAAGTACCGCTGTACTTCGCTCCGAAGACGCGCGCAATCCGGACGCCGAAGCGTCCTGACCATTTTCGGGGATTCCCAGGTAGCCCCTCTCCTCCTCCTCCTCTTCCTCCTCCTCCTCAACCGCCACTCCAGTCGCCCGTCCCCACTGACAGCCACCAGCAGTCCCAGGCCTACTTCCTGACATTTCTCTTGAGCCTCCCCAACAACTGCTGCGTGGAATCTTCCAGGAAATTTCACTGCCTCGAGCTATTCATAGATTGGATCCCTGACCTGTGACACCACGGCGCAGTGTGTCCCACGAGTGGAGATCCTTTTGTTTACGAGTTCGAGTCGGTCTTGTTCGCCTGATGAATTGGAGGAATAACATTGCCGCCGGGGGGGTCGTCCAATTTCTCTTGTGGTCAATACCAACTCTACCCCGTTGGTTATCGGGTTCAATTTTATCACCCGCTACTTTTTTTTTCTTCCCACTGCAAAACGCACCCTGTATAGACGAACTCACCCCCCGGAACCGCCACTTCGTACCGAACTACCCTTACCAGCCTGACGTTACAGATGGTAGACCGAATACTGCTCGTTTTTCCCACTCCCACTCCTTTTTCACCCCTTTCAATTCGGATCTCTGTTTGAACTGCATTTCCCGTACGAGGAAAATTGCTGTTTGACCAGAGGCGATTGGTAATCGCTTGGAATCGTACGATTTACGTGTTACCCCACGTACGTTCCCCCTATATACATACGCACCACCTTATACACGGTGAGAGCGCATAGACAACGCAGAATAATCCCTTTGGCGTTTTCTCACGCGCAAATAATTGTCACTTATCCCCCACAGAAAGTCAAACGGGTTTCCGCCTCCTCTTTCTTCCCTAAGAAATCAACCCAGCGAGCCACAAAGGAAAACTTCACGCTACCGCGTCTATTTACGGTGGCTCTTCGTACCGACAACTGTGCGTCCACAGAGTGACCGAAGGTCTGGTCCACATAAGAAGCGGTTGAGACGAGAGACCTAATTTTACATATTAAGCATATATACACATATACATAAGAGTCACAGTTGGCACCGAAGTCCCTGCCAACTGAGATTTCGCGTTTCCTCGTTCAACTTTTTTTTTGACCTTTCAACTCCCTCCACCCCGCCCCACCCCACCATACCATCGGCCGCGGCGGCATCAACTGTATTATCCAACGTCGTATAATTCACGCGGAGGATAACCGTACCTCGAGGATGAGTCGGCGACGGTGCGACTACCGGGAATAGAAATGCGGCCAGAAAGCGAGAAAGGCGAGAAAGACGAGGAGCCTGAGAGAGAAAGAGAATCCTGAAAGGGAATTAATCGGAGGCGGTGAAGTTTCACCAAGAAGACTAATCCCGACCCTGGGTTTTGCGGGTGATAACTCGTCGACTGAGAAACGGGGTCGTCGGGGGGCAGACGGATGAAGCCGACGAGGGTTGATACGGGGGGGGGGCCGAGAGCCTAGGGGAGTCAAGACGAGCGTTTCGTGGAAAAAGGGGGCTGCAGGTGGCCTGTACAGTCTGGTCTAGGATAATTATGGGGAACCTATGGACTATGAAGTCCAATTGTCGTGTTTTAACGTGAAGTCTAAACGGGAGGCAAATTTTGCGGAGGACTGACGTGTCCTGTTTACATTCCAGGAACGCTTGTATATAGGTATACAGAGGCGGGTACGCGTAAAACGTCCGAGGAGAGCCTGGATGACGGCAACATGGCGGACAGGGCGGTAGTGGGGAGGGAGAGGGGAAATCTCCTGTTCCCATCCAGTATAACCGAGTATACGAATTTAGATCGCTTAGTAATTGTTGACAGTGTTGGCGAGATCCGAAAATAGACACGGGGAGGGAGGAAAGGGTGGCGGGTGAGTGAAAAAAAAGGGAAAAAAAAACCTTGAAAAATGAAATCGCACACAGTCGAAGAGGCCAAGTGTGTCAGTGATAAACGTGTATGAGGTTAGAACGTTATTACGAAATATTACACAACGATTGACCGAACGGTATTGCAGAGACAAATAATATTTTTAATATTCAAACGGGGATCGTCCGGTCTGTAAGTTCCTGTTGTGAGACTGCCTTTAGGTTTACGACTAGAGGAACTTATCGATCTGCTGTTAAGTTTTGGCCCGATTTCAGGAAAACTCGACGACTTTTTTTTTTATTCTGCGCTAACGGACCCGGCAAATCCAGCCTCTCCCGACGCTATGGACAGTTCGGACGTTTTACTTATCACGGTGATTTCTTCGGCCGATCTCATACCGGCCGGTTATCTCTTAACGGATGATATCGATAATTTTGCCGATTTTTTTTTTTTTTATCGCGTCACTGTCCGCTTCCCTAGACGCTATAGATTGCGATTACGCGGTAGCGATATTACGCATATGCGAGTGTTGCCGATCGATTGGCCGATTCATATAGGTGGATATGCATGTATATAATATTGACGCATGAAAAATTTTGGAAAAATCGATCGCTAATTTTCACATGCAAATTAATTCACGCGAGTTCGTAATTTCGCGCTCTACTGGGTGTTGGGTGTATAGTGTCGAATTGCCGGAATTCGATTTTAGAATTTGTGTAGCGTCCACATACGTGCTATAGGCATAATGTGTGTATACACATGTATATGTACATGTATTTATAAATGGTATGTATAAAGAACATATATATAAATATACACATATATATTTAATTAGCCAAATGTATTTATATATGATTGAATATACTTATAAGTATTTATTTACAAATAAAATGTTTACATCATCTTTGTTATTTTTATAAGACCATAAAAATTTATTGTGGAAATAACACATAAATTCGGGTTACGAATTTATGCACGATTTGACGATTAAAGGATACGAATCGATTTGTCTTGATTATTATCCGAGAATCCATGAAACACTCCTAAATATCTAAAGATATTTCACTCGGAGTTACGGAAATGAATTTATAAATTTTGTCGACATTTCGTAATAATTATGATCGGATACTTATAATACGTAAATTGCCTCAACTTGAGTTTCTGATTAATTAAGAT
>JASANN010000617.1:546791-570967 GCA_031762395.1 Calameuta pygmaea
AGAGAGAGAGAGAGAGAGAGAGAGAGAGAGAGAGAGAGAGAGAGAGAGAGAGAGAGAGAGAGAGAGAGAGAGGTAAACGTATAAAAATATTAAAGCTAAAGTCTAGCTCAAGGATTCGGTGTGAACTTAGCTTTAACAGGAAGGAACAGGAACTAATAACAATGTGGTGCAACCTTGATATCTACTGCACGTGGCTACGACGTAGTTACGATTATTAAATGCAACTGCATAATGGAGGCCTGACATAACGATGCCACAATTTATAGCCACATTCCGGTAGGCACTAGATGTTCCGAGCACGCGTGTGTACATACCATGTATAGAGTACATATATGTACAGAGACAAGAGTGTGATAACACACGATAATAATCAGCCTGGAGTAGCGGATTCCGTAGCGCTCAAAAAGTTTCAGACGTCAATTTCGAGGATGGATGCAATAAGCAAAGCGCAATAAATACGTACAGTATAGTGCACGATTTCGCTTTCGGTCTTATTCACAAGCGGCGACCCACATCGCTTTAAACTAGTTTCACACACCCACATGACACGCACGATCTTTCGACAAATACGCCGTGTGTTCCAATTCGTTAAATACGCTCACCGCGAGACACGACCTTACATAAAGGCGATTACGTATGTAAAGTGTCGTACGCATAACCGCGTTACGTCCTGAGTTAACGTAACCATTTTTACCGGTACTTGTATACGTAGCTTAAGGCTGAGTACACACGTATACACCGTGCACGGGTAACCGGCTGGATCGATATAGGCAAACTACCTGCTTAACCTTAACTCGTGTACTCTTTTTTTTGCTCCTTACAGCTTTCCCATTTTTTTACAGCCATGAAAAGCCGCCCAAGGTTCGTCGCGTGCAGCGTTGGCTTACATGAGAACGAAAAGTAATGTTGCATATCGTCTTTCAGGTCTTCCTTCTATCTGCGACGTAAGTCTGGTCCGAGCGGGCTAGGCCAGGGACAGCAGTAGTGGGTGACTACCGACCCTGGTCGGACCAGGCTGATCATCCCAGGAACTGTCGCGGAGAAGACCCCTCCTAGGCACAATAGGGCAGGACCGGCGGGGGTCGGAGCGGATCAGAAGGCAAACCGATCCAGCCCGAGTCTCAATTCCTGATCGGATCATCCCGAGCCACGTCGAAGGGTCGGTCTAAAAATAATGAGTAAAATTCTTGCTCCTAGTGGCTCAAGATTAGGGAGCAACGGGGCAGAGGGTGTCGCTCGTCTATCGAAGACCCAGGACTGTTTCGCCGATCCGAGTGCAACATGGCGCTCGGTTAATACGGAGGAGTTGGCCAATCGGCATATCGAGGCATCCACACCGGCAGCCAAGCGATCATCATTGCCAAAAACCATGAGGCAACCGTCGGCGTTCTTTAGTTCCCTGCCAGCTCAGCCGCTGCTGTTTAATTTAAGACACCCCTCAAATGTCACGAATACATTCCGTCGCGTTACGTTAAGCCTTCCTATCTCCAATGGGACCGTTCGATAACAAAGCGTATACACGGTGTACGATTAGTAACCAACCCAAGATCGTTTCACGACGTAATCGCTAAATTCGATTACTGGAAGCTGGGGCATTGAGCGAAAGAAATTTTTCAAACTTGACCTCTGACCCACGGTACCAACGATTCCTCTATATCCGAGTAAACACAAGATCCCGAGCTGCTTTCGTCTCCGCTCCCAATCATAACCAGTAATTTTCGTTTCGCGTCTCCCCACGTAATACAATCTCGGAGCGTCGTTCACGTACCAGCGACGCCGTAGCTGCTCTGCGTTAGCCGTTATAGGTGGGCGTCGAGTGAAATTCTCGTGGCCAAGCAATCTCTCCTTTACGAGTCGTAATACGAGGGGATAAAAAGTTTTCCTCGTTAATCCCCGTCGGCGTTGCGGATTAACGTTAACAGCACGAGGATTCGCATCGTGCATGACTCGACGACGACGACGACGTCGACGACGATACATTTGATACGCAATCCTGTAAAGTCTCTATCGACGTCGACCCCAGGACACCAAGATACCGATACATTTGTTTTTCATCGAAATTCTCTTAAATCGGTAACGCGCATTGGAATAAGATCGGTGCTAGAGCGTCGCGACGACCTATATTTATTAATAGATCCCGAAGACCTCGTGCTCGCGAAGGTGCAGGCATGTGTCACCCCAGGAATACCTCGACCGAGTGACCGTACTGTCTGTTAGCCTGCGTCTCTGTGACTGTGACTTTAGTCCGTGTGCGCGCGGCTGCGCAAAGAGATGCGCGTTCGTTCATCGAGAAAATAGCGAAACGATGGAGGAGCCCGGATTGCGTATGGGACGTCTGACATCTATAGTCGTCTATTGCGAGATCGGAACGAAGGGGGGGCGTCCTGCTGAGAGGTTAGGTCGTGGGAGACCTTTGCGTTCGTCGTATTGTAAACTGCCCGTACATATTATAGATAGTTTGGCGTTAGGCGGGTACCAGGTGGGACATAGACTGGGTGCTGGTGTTTTGTCATCGGAGCCAGGAATGGCTCGATGACGACTAACGATGGCATTGATCATTGGTATCGAACGGTTCGAGTTACCATAAAGATACATGTCGTCTCGTATGATGTTATTCCTTCGTTTTTTTTTTTTATATAGGTTTATACAGTTTCTGCACGTGTGTATGGGATGCGCACGGGATACGGGAATTTGGCTAAGGGTGCGCAAGGGACTCATCGATCATTTTGTCAGGATAACTTTTATGGGACAGTATTTTCCGTGTATCGGTAACCCCGTGACACCTATTGTGGCTTTTATCTGGGTGTGAAAAGTTCGTGTTGCTTGGGTCGGTGCACGTGAACGTGGTCCGGGTCATTAATCAAGTGTAATCGATAACCCGTCAAGTCGATCTGGTTTAGGGTATAAATTTTGAGGTTATAAGCGGCGTACGTGTCTTGGGCGCAGTGCCAGTGGCGCCTCTGTTGGCAGCGCGCGGAACTAAGTCTCGAAAGGTAATTTTCTTTTTTATTCTGCGTTCCAAAGGCAAAGCGTCCACGAGTCGTGGAGGAGGATAGTTGACGGTCGAGCTGTTCCGGTAAGAGGGGAAGTTTCGTCGTTCGGTCGCCGATTGTAAATTGACAATTGCGACAGATCGATCGAGTCGCGCGACGCTCGTCGCGCCTGGGCGGATTTACAATCGAACGTTGCTCGCTGCTCGTGCAGGAGAGAAAGTTCATGAAGATTCATCCTCGGCATGGAAAGAAAAAAAAAAAAAAAAATGTCGATCGATCGCTTCATGGAAACTGCTGCTCGGGCGCTGGTATATTACACGTACCGTGATAAAACATCCGGGTTTACCGAGAAATTCAGAGTCTACTGTGTGTTTACAAGCGAGGAGAAAAAGTAAAGGCGCTTCTCACTACAGGATCTGCAGGTTAGACGCGATAGAGTCTTCGTTTTATTCTTGACTCTCGGCCGACGATCGACAGTCCCAGGTGACATGTTTGTTCTTAATTGAGATTGCTAATTGCATTGACCTTGAACTGTCGATGGGGGGGAAGAGAGGATCCAAGGTCTATCATTAGCAAAGTTCGCGGGTCAAAGTTCAGCGTCGTCAAGTCATTCGCGTGTCGGTGCAGAATATTTATGGTGCTTCGCTCGCGGAATTATTGACCTGGTTCGAAAGGATGACCTCACGAGTGAGCATCTGTTTCCAGATGATCCTCCCCTGCCTCCCTGTTCCTCCCTATTCGCCACTTGCGCGTGCACCACTACTTCGTTCTCAGCCCATAGCGACGCGCCACGAATTTCAGACTCGCATCGCTGCAACCAGGCGGCATCGCTTACATGCATACGCGGATACGTCATAGGCGTAGGAGGGAAGCAGTTTAATTTCGCAAGAAAAGTGCATGGCTCGAAGTTGTCGGTTCGATTTCATTTTTGACCTTTTTCATTTTTTTTTTTTTTTTTTCAAGCCTACCGCAAATAGACGTCTACGTCATATTGCACGTGTGTGACGTAGACTTTGACATTCTAACTGCTCGTATCGTACGACACGCAGTAACGTTGATTTCGCTATTCGAAATTTCTATTTGAATCTCCCGCGCAATTTAGATTTTTTCTCTTTTACAATCTTTCGACAATTTGATGCCTTCTCGCGATTACACAATCGATTTTTCGAATCGAATCGTCACGAGATTCGCGATTCGTCGACTCGACGTCCAACGAAATATCGACGCCTCCCTTCTTCTGGCAGTCCCCCCCTCTCACTCTCTCTCTCTCTCTCTCTCTCTCTCTCTCTCCTGGGTAAAAGCTATTCGAAAAAAAAAAGTTGCTTAGTCTTTGCCAATCTGTCGCGGTTTCCTTGCGTTTTGTCTCGTTCTCGTTTTCCCTTTCGGAATCGTGGTCGTGGGTCACGCCCCGGCGATTCGACTATTTTCTGTCTTCGCGTTCAGGCGTCACGACGCCGGGCAGATCGCTTCGGTGACTTTGGGAACCACGCCGTGACACGCGCCAACGGCGTCTGGTATTTCAGCATCGAAATCTCTTTACGTTCACCCACGTCGTGACGCTCTGACGTAATCGGAGTTTGTTTAGAAAAAAAAAAAACAAAAAAAAGTGATTTTACTGGAAATCAATACTGACCTCTGACAATGCTTGTACGATAACTTCCTATTGTTTTGCATTGGCGCGTGGTAAAATTTTTTTTTAAAGATTTTCTTAGCTTAGCCGCCACTTCAATTGTGTACCGAGTGAAAGTGCCTCGTTTGATTGTCGATAAATTTCCAATTTCTATATCGTCCGACGTAAAGGTTTCTTTCGAACGTTCGTCCATTGTGAACGCGACTGTCTGCTTAAGGAAGAGTGAAAATCTAACGAAATTTTAGCCAGCTGATTCGACGCTGCCGGCCGTTTCTTTTAGCGCGTAGAACAAGTTTTAGAATAAACAGAAACGGTGGTTTTCTATAGGGTGAGAAAAATAAAGAACAGTCAGTAAAGAAACGCTAGAAGAAGTAAACGGTGGGTTCGGATAGGCGATATCGCGGACGTTACGGAACGCAGTTGTAAATCTTATAGGAACAAATCGTTATCGTTCGAGTTAAGACGAAGCTAAACAATCGCAAGTGGTTTTCGCTGAAAATTATTCTCTAGGCTAACAATTAACCTGAACTGCCTATAATCGTAGAACACAGTGCGAAATCATCGGTGCGGAATTTGCACTGATTCGAAAGTGCAAAGACCTCCTGGAGATACGAGACTGCTGTCCTCGAGTGAATTCTCGGTACGAACTGCCGCGTGGTAGTTCATCATTTTTTTATCAGTCTTATCATTTTTGAGAAAAAGGCTTTTCAAGTAACAGTAATACGTGGCGGGTAAAAACCTCCAAAAAAAAAATATATATCGATCAATCATCGCGAAGATAATCGAACACGTGTTCTGTGTCAAAATACAAACCTGAGCAAACTCAAAATTTTCAAATACAAAACGAACACGAAAAGAAGAATGATTTTACCGTGCTAAAAAATACATATTTTTTAGTAAAAAAAAAAAAAAAAAATATATTCTCAGCTCACAAAAAGAATTATCAAAGAATGCGATAAACGTTATCAGGAATAATGGATGAGTATGAAAATTTCATCTTTTACTTTTTAATGTCTCTCTGCTCCAGAGTGTAGTACCAGATAGCGATTCTAGGGGTAGGCTTTCCGTAATGGGGGGGCGGGAGGGGGGCAACGTTGGTTGTACGGGGAGCTGGGTCGTATTGATCGTACTGAAAACATTCGCCCTTTACGCCCACGCTCGACGTCCTGCGGGTCTGTACAGTACAGGGTTTACCTACTACGCCCGAAACCTTAGGTCTTCCCTTCAAAAGATTTTTCTCGCCTTCGTTCGCCTTTCCTATCTACCCTATAGCCAGTGTCCCTATTAATCAGCTGTTCCGCTTCTTTTGAGTCCCTTTTTTGTTTTCGGAACGAACGGGAAAAGTGATAAGAGAAAATATAGTCTCGAGTCAAAGTGAACGTCTGGTTCGCGTATAGCGCAGAACAGACACAATGTGTGAACGTTCTTTAGGGTTGTGGATCGTACCTTTAAATAAGCGCGTGTTCCGCTTTACAGTGAGAATGTTAAATTTCCGGACACCCGGTAGCAGTGTGCCGGCTCCGTGACCGGGCTTTCAGGGAAGCTTTTGCGGCGTGGGCGAAAAGCTCAGATCAATATCAAGCCGCGAATTGGGACGTTACGCGAAGATCGACCCGCGACCTCTGACCCACTCTCTGGACCCGCCCGTACCATCGTCAGCGCCCTCTTCTTTTTTCCTCTACTTCACCCCGATTCTTCCTACCCTTAGACTCCGGGGTTTTCATCCAGGCAATCCCGACCTCGGTAAACATTCGTCAATTTTTCACCGTTTTCTAATCGTTAATTTTGGCCTCGCCCTTTTAGCCGTTATTCCTAAATTAACCTGTCGGACAGGGTTTTTTTCCCTTTTTGAAAAAAAAAAAAAAAAAAATTTCCGTAGGTAACAAAATTTTTTTATTTATCACTTCCAGTCTCCCTCTCTCGTCGTTCCGTTTTCAATTAGCCCACCCTATATCGACTTATTTATTTACACGTAAAGTTCAAAGACTATACGTCACGCTGTGGGAAGCCTAGCAGGGTTGGAGGGGGCTAAAATTAATTCCGCGTTGCCTAGATTAGGCGAACGGTCGCTAGGTTTCCCTGCCGCCTATAGTCGCTGTGCAATAACTCAAGAATTCTAAATCGTAGGACCTGTTTTTTTTTTTTTTTTAGGGGACGGTCGTATGTAGCTAATTAATGCTTCGGGACATCTGTGCGGCGTTGCCAAGTTTTTTTTCTTTTTTCTTTTATAATGAAAAATCATAACGATTTAATAACTCGAGTCGTGGCACCACTGGGCACCATTGGTACCAACGCAAAATTTCTTTTCAAATTAAGAAGCTCTCTCTAACTGATTGTCCAATAACAAAGCGGTATTGGTTACGTGTTATTATTGAAAATTTCTACATTAACTCGAGCTTGGTCGATATTAGGGGGGCTGATGGTTTCTTTGGTGATTAGGCCAGTACAACACACTATAGCCAAAGTCAGGATATCGATTTAACCTTATACGAAGACGGATATTTTTAGCCATTCAGAAATTTTCGTAGGACGGGAGTGGCAGCTGGAAAAAAAAAAGTTTTCTTCTCGCACGCACTTTTCTCATTTTCTTTTTTTTTCTTCTATTTTCTTTTTATCGAGTAAAATTTATACACGCAGCGATGCCGAAATACACGTGGCTCTCGTTTGGATTTTACGAGCTGTCATTGTTACGTAGACACGTGCTTTTTTGTATACTCCGTGCGCGTTAACTTTCACTAGGTAACTCTTTGCTGTGTATCGATATTGGTTACGTTGGTATCCCGTAAAGTTTTCCCTGTTGGTCGGCGAACACGTGAAAAAAAACATATTGGCTCGTCGGTCAATGTAAAAATGGTTGTCGATTGATTCATTGATTGACTTTCGTAATTATTGATTCCCAAACGAAGGTGTTGGTAAACGAATTAGAAATTCGTAAAAGTTTCTGCTATCGTGCAATGGATCGAGGTAAAAAAAATTGATTTCAAAGAAATATAAATTAGCCGAACCCCATCGAGCCGGTAACGAAGTTCTATCGCAACGCGAAAACCGCAGGAATAATTTCGAGAAGGAAAGCAGAAAGAAATTTCTTTTTTGTAATAAATATAAATAATATAATTTCGCTCTCTACGAAAAAAAAAAAAAAAAGACTCAGCGAGACTTTACGAAAGAGTCGCAATTATATCACGAAAAAGACAATAAGCAGACACTCCCAATTTTCACGGAGCGACTTTCCAATCAAAGCCCCGATGACACGTGTAGCATCGTGACGTCAAAGATTTACAAGAGATTGCATAACAAGAGCACAGAACGCGTACGCGACAGCCTTTAACCAAAACCAAAACCCGTATTACCCAAATCCTGTACGTAGTCCCTTTATAACGTAACCCGTAACATTAACTTCCTATATAACTAAAGGGACTTATCTCTAGCCTGAATTCCTGTCGGCGTTTAACAGTAAACGCGCGTACCGAGAGTCAATGAGATTTTGATCAACGTAAAAAAAAAATTAAAAAACCAAACTCAAAAAAAAAAACAAAATGTTTTTCAAAAAACATTCCACTTCAATTTTCATTCCTTATTCAGTAAAATCGCTAGAAGCCAAACATACGAAAGAAATTTTCCGTCTGTTTCTAACGAGAGAATCCTTGGTCGAAAAGACGCCTGAAACACGAGGCGCGTCTAATCACGGAATTGCGTAACTCGCGTGACCAGCGATCGGAACTGCCGTGGGATTATCGAATCGTAACGGAGATCGATAAAGAGGCGAATAATCCGATGCACAGAACTTTATTAGAAATCGATAGAATTCGTGTCGTCTTTGCATCCCGGCCAAGGTCTGGCAACCTCGTGACACCGAAGCTGCATTCCAATTGGACGTCTCTGTGCATAATATTAAAACGAGCCAATTGGAAATAAAAATTTGCAAATTCATTCTTAGCTTTAACATTGACATCATTCGCCATTCTGTTTACGAGAAAAGTCCTATTCTCTCTCTCTCTCTCTCTCTCTCTCTCTCTCTCTCTCTCTCTCTCTCTCTCTCTCTCTTACTACCTCCAGATAATTACAAGACCTACAGCTTTATCTTCGCGAAACGTGTCGCAGCCGTCGCGACGCCCGTCTTAATGTTCGTCTCGAAGGAGACGTGTGACATATGTAACATATATATATATATATATATTACGTGTACCAAGATACACGCTGCACGTATCACAGGCATACGTGATCACCTGAGTACCAGCCGACGTAACTGAGTCAGTCGACAGAAAAAAAAAAAAAAAAAAAAAAACACACATACCCACATATGGTCGTACGAAGCCCCATTAAGTCGAAGTACAGACAGCAGTATTGGTACGTGTATAATTTGTATAAAGCCAAGTTCAAACGAGGCGAATGTCGCAGAGAAGAATATTCGCGCGATCGTTCTTTGCCATGCAAATTGCCTTGCTGAAACGTGAAGACGCATGGTAAATTATAACCCGTGTAAGCGCTTGTGTGTAAATTCTTTTTTCTTTTTTCAGAGAAATTTTCTTATTTACATATGGGACTACGTCGTTATCATTTCCATTGATAACCCACAGGTAGATAAGAGTGACAAGTAATTATTGATCGATGATCGATGAATCACTTTGCAGATTGATTCTGGGATGATTCTGTGGCTGTGTGCAGATCGTGCAGTTAAGTTATGCAACTGGAAATTTATTTCTAGCTCTTCACCTATAGCGGATCAATGTGAATGAAATTTTTTTAGCAATTTTACGATCGGATCGATTATCGAACAGGTGGATATCGATTGGAAAGACACCTGGTGGAAGGTGGTAAATTTCGGCTGCAGCTTCCGGGCGGTATATTTAAGTGTGATTGGAATCTGGACCAGTCGCGACTACAGACGCTTGTAGTTACGGTAGGTGTCAAATGTACAGTGTGTCGTGAATTGGATAAGATGATAAAAATTTTAAGTGATAAACACAACTAAGGTGCGAATAGTTAACGATAAGGGAGCACAGAAAGCAAGTGACCCAGTTCGTAAATCAAAATCGCGTGTCGCCTACGAATTAGCGTTCACATCTGTGCGACTGATAAGAGAATCGAGCGAAAATGTGAACATTTTTTTTTCTTTATCATAGATTAGGATAAAAAAATAGGTACTCACGTTATCACAATCGCACTTTGGCAGGTCCAGAGCGCAGCCTCTCCTTACTAATCTCACGAGCGTCCCAGGATACACACTGGTATGTAATCACAGCACAAGTCTCCGCTCGGGATATCAATTTTTTTTTTTTTTTTACGGAGAAAACCAAAGTTACACAAATCAATCCAATTTTCTTCTTCTCCGATAAGATATCAATGCGATCAATTTATTTTCGTAATACGTAAACCGGGCGCACTCGTTATCTATTTTACTCGCGTTTCACCTTCTCCCTCGGGCGTGGATCTTTATGATCTTTTTTTTTTCTCTTAGAAGATATTTTTTTCTCTCTCTCTCTCTCTCTCTCTCTCTCTCTCTCTCTCTCCCCTTCTAAATCCCTGTAAACTTCTATCCTCTTCCTCTTCCTCTATCGTAAAATGAAAATCTCGAAATTGGCAGTCGCGCGTCCGTGAGAGCGCGCGTACGCCTTCAAAACATGTAACGGGTGTCGCGAGCGTAACGCGAGCGTAAAGGTAGCATGCAGTACGGTGTACCAGCGGAGACTGTGTTCGCAATGGTTCCCAATGTTGGCGGATGTCTGATACTACGACAGGGCGGGGAGAGAAGCCACGGTACTAGTGACGTAACCGGTAGCTCCCGGAAAGGGGTGGCAGAGCGCCGATGGTGGGGTAAGGGTTGCAGCCGATCCCGAGTCTGGTGGGGTCGGAGTCGAGGCCAAAGAGAGGGGATGATGCCGGTCATTAGTGCCACTGGGACACGGAAGCAAGTCCTTCCCCCTCCAAGTACCACCGCGACCCTCCCCTCAACCCACCCCACCTCGTCTTACGTTCTATCCCCTCCATCAGTCTTCCGTTACCAGTCCTGTAACTGGTATTACCCCCAACCCCCCTCCTCGACTCCATCCCCCCCCCCCTCCATTTATACCCAGTGGTACCCACGAGTGCGCCTGTACCCTGTACCCGTATCCCTTGTACTAGTATATATATATATTATTTCATCCCCTTTACTCGAGTAACACCTTATGTACGTTCAATTCAGGTTCATTGTTATTTATTATTTTTTTTTTTTTTTCGTTTGGGTCTACATAACGGTTGGTATGCTAGGCGAGTGTCAGGGCAGGGCATTAGGTTGGCAGCAGTGCTGTATTAGGATTGCTGGTTTCTATGTTTCGACAGTACTGACGTATGTTGGATATATATATATATATATGCGTATCGGGTCAAGGCTTTCGGCCAAGCACAATGGCCAATGACTGTTATTAAGGTTCGTTTCTAAATCATTACTCGTACTGATATATAACGTATGCGTTCGGGTGCGATCGAACGATTTCAAATTTCCCGCCGCGAGGGTAGAACTTTTTCGTGCTGTCTAAGACGTAGGCCAGCTGGCACTTGGTCCTCCATCAGGACATAGAGCCATAAGGAAGAAGAAGAAGAAGAAGAAGACATAGGCGATACACGTGCTTTCTTATGGGTGATATTTAAACATGGATTTCGATCTGTCCTGGACCTGGTGACTGACTCAATTTTGAAAGTGAAAATTCTACCGTGGATCGTCGATCCCAAAATTGCGAAGTGCCATTACGTGAAGTTTCATAATGACAGATCAGCAACTTGCACGCTGATCATATCATCGTTAATTGATTAAAAGCCGATACACTCGAACGGTTCGATTATTTAATGCCAATTGCCAGATCCTTATGCGGCTCGAGGGGAAGATCGATCGCTGACAATTTCTCAGACTACTTTGTCATTTTGTCAGTCGCTTTGTTGCTTGACGAATTGATGAAAAGTATCGAGAACGAATTTGGCACGATCTTTGAAAATTTAGAAATTTTTATTTTCAACATTTTTAACCTGTTGAAATTCATTTTTAGTCGCCGCGCTCTTATCTCGTTCGATAGAATTTTACGATTCTCTAACTGGCGCAGGGGTACCAACCCTCTCGTGTGTTGCCATTTAACTGATTGCTCCGAATTCCGGGATTCCCCTTTGTCGATTTTTCAATCGTCCCACTAACTATCCCCAGCTGTTACCAGGACACCATTTGTCTACTTGGCCACGAATTGCATTTCGAAATTCCCGCCTTTGAGTTTCACCCTCAGTAAATAAGAACGACAGAAAAGCGCGGCAAATGTTTTAATTCAAATATTATTCACTGGAATTTCACAATTTTTTTTATTAACTCCTGCCTTAAATACAAACAGCCTATACAGGCTGTCTAAATAAAATGCTATTCGTATACGAATATCCGTTATCAATTCCTAATCAGTGCATTTTGCCCCCCCCCCTCTCGCCTTCCCAAAAAAATAATTGAGAAAATTACGAGTCTCGGTATAACAAAAAAAAGGTCCTAGATAAGCCTGAGATTAGAAAAGGAGAAATGCCTGAAGGTTTTCGTTACTGCCTTCGGTAATTGTCCACGATATAAAATGACAGGAACGAATTGGGTCACGAGTTACGGAAGTAAAAAAAAAAAGAAAATAAAAAAAGATATCGCTTGACAAAATAAAACCGAAATCCGATACAGAAAATACACGAGTAAAAGACTTTTATAAACTGTAAGGTCGCGCGAATCGATACCTGTGAATCTTTCCGTACCGAACTGAATCTACAGGCTTTTGAGTAACGAAGAGAAGCGATATTCGCCGTACGATGTGATTATCTCCGGGATAATAATTTAGAGGATGAATTACCATACAGAAAGTGAGGATCCGTAGACGCTTTTCTTGGCTGGCATCTCGGTCCTCCCGTGTTTGCATTTACAATTATTATAATCGTTAGAAGGTCCATTACCGGGATGGGCGAAGCCGCGGTTCTCTCCTATTAGCTTTTTGAAAGTGGCTCCTGTAATAAAGTGCCGCTTACGCCGTTTCCCCTCAGGTGCTGGGACGCTGCTGGCTCCCGCTTCCGTATAACCGTTCTGCGCTCTGGCTACGATACGGATGAGTCTAATAACTTTTTAGCATTCATGCCCGGTCGTTGGTCCAGGATCATTATAGGGTAAGCCGACACGTGCCTCAGAGACTCTTACAATGGCTTAACGTGTAACCGTGTAGACCCGTTACGTCACATATTGGCACTCCTGTAGAAGAGCCCAACAGCATCTTCATGGGTCCAGACTTCCTTTCCGAGAACTTTGATTTGACCCTGTGGCGGCTTCTTCACAGACAATTTCTACTTCTCAGGACCAGCGTAGATGAGCTTTCTCGATCTTAGAACAGCACCCAGAGGGATCCTCCGAAGTTCCCCTTTCCCTGAGTTCATCAGGGTTCCCTTACAGTCGTCCGGCTCCAGGATGATCATCCACTCGAGAGAGTCAATCTCGAGAGGTAATGCAAGACCATTATAACCTTTCGTTCGTGAAATCCTAGGATCAGGGTGCCTCAGTGCCAGGAGGAGCCTCTGCCTGAGCGTCTGAACGGGACCTGGGTACTTTCTACTCTCCCTACGTCGCCCCTTTATCATCCCTTCTGAACTTGATTAAATGGTGTCAGGAATTGGCCTTGCTCTTCATCACCCTGGGTCCCGGTTCCATCTTCCTCTCACGGGTACCTACTGCAATCTCTTGTCTCTTTATATCTCTCGTCCCAACCTTCAGGATTCTCGCACTCTGGACCAATCCGGCCATCGCAGCATCCAACGTACCTAGTAACTACTATAGCTATACCAGCATCTCGTCCTCCAGGACTGGATACGGTCTAGGTGTCTTTGGGGGTAGATATTGGAAATCGATGCAAGACGCGCCCGAAAGCTTCTCGAGGAAAAGTATCTTCCAGATCGTCTCGTCCGAGTGGACCAATGGATGCTGGATGAAGATTCTACTTCATCTTAAATGTCTGATATCGCGTTAGGCGCTAGAGAGCAACAGATTTAACGCTGACCATCGATAAAGGATCCTCGAGATCGGACTCTGATTTTATGATCGGCATCGAGAGAGATATTGATCTGGACCGAATTGCGTCATTCGGAGTCCTTCGATCTGATGAACTCACGGAGACAGATGGTTCGCTCGTGCCGTCTGCGAGGACAAGACGCCAATATCTAACTCCGAGTTACTGCCTGCCTTTACTACGCTCTGTCTACTTGCGTTTTCTTTATCTTTATCTTTTTTCTTTTATTTTTATACCGGTACCAGAGGTAACCCTTCCCCTATGTCCATTTCTACATTTCCGGTATCCACGCTTTGTTGCGTTATGAAAATTTTCTTTTCTTCTTCAACTTTCTTTCTTCTCCTCTTTCCGGAGGCTGGAGCCTTTTTTTTTTTTTTACTCTGGACCAACACGCAAACACTCACTTGAGCCTGGAACTCTCATGTATAATCGTAGATCCTTATCCGAGATTCATATCGAGAAAATACGATAATCAGCAGAGACAGTCTGGGATTATTGATCGGCTTTGATTCCGGTAGATCGATGATCGCAGAAGATCGAAATCGGTTGCTGGCGAAGATTTATGAGATTTCGCAAAAAGCGTCGCGACGTTTTGGCGATTTTTTGGAAATCATTTTTTTTTTCATATAGGTATAGATCCGCGTACATCTTTTTGTCCATTTTCCGATACACAAAAATTATATTGAATTTATTGATATTTTCTGATAAATATCTGTGATAGGCGAGGAACGGGACGCTAAATTTTATGTCAACACGCCAGACCTCGTGATCAAATTAGAACGATTTTTTGATCTGATAAAATCTAATTATCGATATTCAAGCGATACAGATAACCAAAATTTCGCTATCAGCACGCACAGCGCGTTCCCTTATCTCTTCGTATTCTCATGAATGGAATTGACCTCGTGATTTTCGTGACACCCTGACCCAGGTCAGTCGCTCGATCTGTCCGTAAGAAATAAAATAAAGCATTAACGTTGCGCCCTAATTTTTTTCTTTATCAGCTGACTTCACTCCGTCATTAAAATCAAATTTTAAGAGCCACATGCAAATATCACATTACGAATTACGTTGAAAACTCGCTTTTTTTTTTTCGCCATCAATCACGAACTCATCACGTCGCGCTCGATAACGTTTCAAAGACCACGTGGAGTCAAGTCAAATAATGCTGTATATATATATATATATATACAGGCACATTGAATTTTGCAAAAATATTTTTATGACCGTTTCGAAAGACGCAGCCTAACCGCCGCGACGCTGATTCACAGGCGTCGGGTAGGACGATAATTTTCTTGGAATTTGTCAGAAAAAAAAAAATACCTGCACTTCTTCTCGACATTGCGCAAGATCATCCGTGAGCGCAGACGTCATTTCCTATCCGAGTTAAAGCTGAACTTCTTGGAATTTCTGAATACGTAGGGGGGGGGGGGAGGGGGGGGGATGGTTCAAATCAAAGTCATAGATTTAATTTTTCAATTTTCCTCGAATTTTCATATTTCTTTGCGAACACATCTCGCTGCAGGAGTTTCCCGAAGGTACAAAGGAAATTTGAAAGATTTTTTTCAAGAAATTCTAAACAATGATATTTCACGATATTAGCCGATTAGCTTAAGGACCGTCCAGCTCGACTTTCCTCGTATTCGGTTTAAGCCGATTTAAGCCAGCGAAATGTCCACATGGCGTCCAAAGTCCGTCTCGACGCTCTTATCAATACGACCTACGTATTCGTACGTACATATGTCGACTGTCATTCGTTTTCATTATTAGTGCACATATGCACATTCGAAGCGAATGACGTGCATACGCGAGTATTTCATTGGCACAGTGGTTGGCTGTTTATCGATGCTAATCAGCGACACGAATAATCAGCTGGCGTCGTTAATGTCGAATCCAAATTCTTTTGTCCGACTTGTCCTATCATTTTTCACTCGCTTAAAAATTCTTTGTTCCTTTAAAGTAAAGTTCATACTAATTTTTCTTTTCCGATAACATTCGCTTCGTGCACGCTCGTATCGATACTTGAATGGCATCAGACGTATATAAAAGTCCTTGAGGGATAAAAAAAGAAAAGGATGAAAAAAAAGTGAGAGAAAAATTTTTTTGATACCGGACGAAAATTTTTGCTTCCTATCTTTCGGTATGATTTTCACCGAAATTGGCCTTGCCCCGAAACAATGCTCCTTTCAAGAAGATAAACCCACCGGGTCCATCCGCTTTTTTTTTTTTGGCTCTTCTTATCAAACGCCTAATCCACACGGCTTCGACTGGATGGACAATAATCCAGTGAGATAAGATAGGATAGACATATAAAAAAAAATAGGGGGATGAAGGCTGTCCTGAATTTTGATGTTTCTATTCTATCTCGAAAATTAGCCCGATGTCATGTACCCTGTGTATTATAAATATGGATGGGGATCAGCGAGAGGCAGGTGCTAATAAATATTTGTATAAATTAATGGGGATTTAATTTTTAATTAATTAACGAAAATCAAATGAAAAGGTCAATGGGAAAGAAATATTTATTTCAGTTCGTAAAGTACGAGCGAGGGGATAAATTTCGAACCAGACTGCACGCGGGAACGCGTAGGCGAAACGCGCATGCGTTACGCAACAAGGGAAGAAGGAAACGTTTGATAAGGGGCGGAAGGGGAAAAAAAATTAGGTTGAGCTGCCGGTGGGCGCCCCTTGCCGAGATACCGTAATAGTCAGACAAGGAGTGGAAAACTGTAGTAACCCCATATAGATGTAGAATGGAATGAGGGGAGAGAGAGGGGGTGGATGAAAAAAAAAGTCCAAAAAAAATAAATTCCAAATTTACTGGCTTCTCGAACGGGAATTGAATTCGTCGCGATCGTTTGCATTGACGAGTCCTGAAAAATGTTAACCGCAAAGGGTGCAAGATGAGAAAAACCTCCCCTTTTGGCCGATGTCTTCTTCTACACGTATAAGGCACCAACTACCCTTGTCATTCCCTAGGGATGTGTTCGCGAAACTTGGGTTTCATGGGGAACGGTGCTAAAGAAATGGGAAAAAGGGTGCGAGGGACGCCTGGGGACGCCTGGGGACGCCGTGCCGATCCTGCCGATCGTTCCGGTCTTCCCTGAGCATTGTCGCCCCCGAGGCTCCTGGTGGCAGCGTTGCCGATCCGTTCACTTGGACCAGCGTAAACGTCATCCCCAAGAAAGACCGGAGGATCCTCTATTTCCCCATGAGGCGCCATGGGGGTTCGGTCCAGGCGATAAGAATCTCGAAGGGCGCCGAAGGCCATCGGGATCGCAGATAACGAAGGTTGTCGCCTTGGACTTAACTTTTTTTTTTTTTTATCTAGCTCGAAAGGGAGTAGCAGAATAAACTAGTGACAAATCGCCGATGGCTGTAGGGACTTTTTATTTTTTTTCTATCTACTTTTTCACAGGACATATCGTTCCTCCCTGCGTGTCTGCCCGTAAGGACTTATCCCTTTGACATTTGCGTACGACGTGGGGATGAAGAAAGAAAAAAAATATATTTCCTCCGGCAACCCTACAGAAATACCGATGGGGAATCGGGAAGTTGCTTCTCTGGGAAGAAAAGAGAGAGAAGGAAAAAGAATTACGTTATTTCAGTTCCTCAACGGATGATATAATTTAGCAACAAATCAAGCAGTTCCCGACGTCGCCGGAATTTTAAATTCATATCGGCGCTTCCCAAGCGCCAGGCGCAGCCACTGGACCACATAAATAAGAGGGCTTGAGAAAGGGTTGAGATGAAAAGAAGAGGCTGCGAACGGCCACCGTACAGCATCCCGTTGCTCCTGCTGCTGCTGTTGCTTTTGTTGTTCCTGCTGAGCTCTAGACTTACGCCCTTTTTGAATTTTCTATCGGTGAACTTTGAACTTTAGGAATCCGCCGGTGCATTCCCTAGGTATACATGCGAGAAGCTGTTCAAGCTCTTCTCTGCTACCCCACTTGGCTCCCTTAGAAAAATTTACACCCTCCCAAAGTCCCCTTAAAGGGGTTAAATCGTTTTCACACGAAATTTCTCTATCCTGAAAAAGTTTCAGGTAAAAAGTTTCAAACGCACCCTTAAAGTCGCTGCTAGGCGAAGACTTACTCCGTGGAAGCCATTTTGGTACCGTTAGATAACCGGGGATGATACCAGCTGCAAGGGGTGACCTCCTGACCTATATTCTCAATAGGGGATGATTTTTTTTTCCCCTCGGTGTTTTATACCAAAGACACTCGAATATCGATTGGAATTAAAACGTCACGATTACAGATTAATTATTTCCTTGTTTTTCAAGTCTGTCCTGTTTTTTTTTTTTTTTTTTATTCATCCACTCGGCTCAAGGCAATGGGCAAAAATTGCAAAAATTTTATTCGCCAGTTCGATGATAACAGTAATCTATTTTTATATCGCCGAAATTTTACTACACGTCATCTCTGCTTTTATGAACAGCCAAGGATACTGTCACGCAGGAAATAAAGTATCCACCCGTTAGGTTCATCGGGGCAGGATATACGTGCGCTCCTGGGATATCCTGTGGATCCTGTAGATCCTGCAGGAAAAGGCGATTTTTCGATAGCGCCAATGGAATAGCCTCCAGGAGCGATAACCAAGGAATTGCTCCTAGAGGATTTATCACCGGCGACTAAATTCCCTTTTTCTCTCCATAAGCATCCTGTACATATACTGTACATCCGGCACTGCCGATGTACAGTTTGTTTGCTACACTTTCCACTGCCGTCAAAATCCACCCTCGAATCAGTTCCAAATACATTTGGCTTGTTTACCAGGAATCGATTAACGTCACTGGCTCTTTGTAGTTTCGTAACGTGAAATTCCAAAGGGAACCAAAAAAAAAAGTCCTACGGCGCGCATGCGCGACAGGTAAAAATCTAAGTGACTACAGTCCCTATCGGAAGCAGCTCGGGCGACAGGTAAAAAAAAAAAATTCAAAGCGACTATCGGAAGCAGGAAGCAGCCGACGTCAAGGGTCGCTAAGGTTACCAACTGCAATCAGGTTTTACGCTCTTGTTTTCATAAGCTGACGACGACGATATAATTTTGCGTTTCGCTCCCGCGGGAAGAGAGAAAGAAAGTAGAGAAGCTGCGTATCGACCCAGACTCCGCCCTGCCTCCTCCCCGAGTCTCCTTTCCCTCGTTCCCCATTTCTCCCTTATTCTCTGCAATCATCCCCATTGCTCTTCACTCGGGGCTCTTTCGCCCTTAAATTTTCCTTATGGTAAAAACATTCGAGCCCTTAGACGTGAGTGGTCCCACCCTAAACCCCCCTCCCCCCTCCCCTCATCTTAATTTTCTTCGATATCCCGATTACCAGATCTTATCTCGAAACGCAAGGTGACCCCCTCCTCTCCCCTTATTATTATATCAGGAGGGGGTGGGCGGGGGGGGGGCTGTCAAGTCTCAGGAAAATAGACTTTCATTACGTCCGCGCACCCCTCGTCACCATCCGCGTAATATTTCGCCCTTATGAAATATTACGACGTAGATATGCATATTTACGCTAGAAGAGATTCTTCCGAAGAAAAATCTCGAGGCGTCTCGGGTGACTCGTTGTGGTCCAGGGGAGGATGAGGGAAAGAAGAAAAGAAGAAAAAAAAACACTTGCCAAGGGGTGTAGGGTGTTTTCGATGGGAACAAACGGGGGTGGCTACCCCCTCCGGACACCTTCGCTCGATAAATCTTGCCCATCTACGAGACAGGATATGCCTTCCCGCGAGGCGTTTTTTTTCTGTTTAATTTTTTTTTTCTTACTTTCTTCATCCACCTTCTTTCTTTGCTGTTCGGCCAAAAAGAAAGTGCGCGTATTTCTGGCACGCGGGAGCCGCGAAATTTCGGCTGGGAATCGCGGCGGGTCCTTTCGAATCTAATTTCTTGGCCAGATCGAGCCAGCGGGAAGATCAAAGGAGATCCACAGAGCGGCCCATAAGTTGACTGTATAAATTCAATGAAGAAAATTGCGTCAGTTCGATTTCACGGTGTCTAATTTCAAGCGGGCGGAAGGGATGCTCCTTGAAATTAAGGGATGATTTTAAGCGAGACTCAACGACCCTTTCGTTTGCTTCAATTAAAATTAAGGAACCTTTAAAATCTTATCAGTCATTTATTTTACTTGATTTACTTTCTTTTTCGACACGCGGTATACATATATCGCTCTATGACGTCAATCTCGATTTCATTCGTTATCTTGTTCCTTGACGATAATCGGGACTGCCTCGTTGCCATATTTCCGGCAGGTTATCAATCCTGTAATCAAATGTCCTCGACAGCGAATATATTTCGAAAAAGGAGAAAGGTATTTTTTTTTGGAATCCCCCCCTACCCCCACCCCTTACTTTCTCTTGCGATTATTTATCTCGTTAACCGGTCAGTAATTTTCTATCCTCTAAACGTTCAAGGAACGAGTCCTTTCACCCCTTTTCCTGCGGCCTAATTGCATTCGCTTATGCGAAGAATTATTGGCCAATTTTCCTCGGCTAGAATAAAGGCTCCTCGGTCTCGCGAAAGCGTCGAATAAATTTGACTGGGCGCTGCGTAATTTAACCGGAGTAAAATCAACGGGAATTGAAGCTGCTTTACTTGTCGCTTTTATAAAGCCGGGCGAATTGGTGGGAGAAAGTAAAAAGAAAAAAAAGAAGGAAGAAGAAAACAGCTAAGGAAATAAAAGAATCGATCGACAAACAGAATCAGCGCGGACGGCCGTCGCGAAATTAATTGCCACGATTACCGTCCGGCGATGATCTAATATTCGAGTTAAACGCTTGGCAATTTCCCGAACAATTACCCAATTCAATTGGTCCTCGTCCATTGGCGTCGGCGTCGGCGTCGGTGTCCTCCTGAACCCCTGAGTTTGTTTCCCCCCCCGGTTAATTGAACTGCCAGATAGATACTTACGTCGTAACGAGAGTCGATTACGAAGTCCCGGAATGGATTTCAGGACGAAATCGATTGGCTCCATTAGGCTTGAATATTGATTTTTTTTTTTAACAATACAATTAAATCGCGAACAATAAAAGAAAACAAAAGAAGAAGCAACGCTCTATCGATCTTGGACAATTTCTCATTAGTCACAAAAAATGACATTTGGATGTCAGGGTGCAGCTCTGTTCCGCCCCTACCTTCAGAGATTATTATTATTATTATTATTACACCCCCCCCCCCCCTTCTCACCTCAAATCTTAATTAACAGAGCATTGTTAATAAGCAATGGCTACGCCGGTGAATCGACGATTGTAAAAAATTTTTTTTTTAAATATTAATCAATATCGAAATTGTCCATCGACACGGTAACAAGTATATCTGTATATATAAAGAAACTGAAAAAAAAAATAAAACGACAAAAAAACTGCGCGAACTCAAAGAAGCAGCAGACGACGAATTGTAGGGAAATTCTGAAAGTGTCAGTGATTGAGTGGGTGAGGGTTGTCAGAGGTGGAGGGTGGGTAGGGGAGGGGGGTTGGAGCTAGGATTGAATCGGAAGGGTAGGTATGTAGTAATCGCTGTTGTGGACGTCGGGATGCCGGGCGTTTCGACGCTGATCGATAACGTAACCTATTAACCCAGTAGCCGTCTGCGCGTGCGCGAGAAACGCGTTCCTCCGTCACTGTTTTCCGTGACGTCATACCACTCGTCGCAACATTGACTAAATAAGCCCAGGGCCCAGTGGGAGTCTGCGCGCTCAGCAGCCAACAGTCAGGGCCGGCGAGACTCGTGCGATAGTACATTTTATCGAATCGATCGAAACGCAGTCGAGTTAGAGCTTATGAAAATGAGCCCTTAGGTCACTGACGTACCAAAATCATGCGGGCTGGTTTTCATCGGCACTTTAATCGCCATCGACGATTCTATCCGTTACAGCTGCTATTTATGTGCGACTTGAAGCTGTGTTACTTGATGCATTTAATTTTTGACTCAGGGACGTATCATATATTTTGTTTCTACTAATTTTCTAGCCCCTCTTTTGCCCCTCTAACTTATTCGTCCCTTTATCGCCAGTACGTAACAGGTCGGTGCACGTCGTTCGCGTCATGTAGAATTTTCGAGTCTTGTTGTCTTTTGATATTCCCAGACACACGTGTTCGTCACGTGACGATTTTTCGTCTCTGGTCAAATTCGCTGATTCATCAGCCAGGCGATTCGTTCTGCAGTTTATAGTTCACCAGATAAGAGCAGGGCTGATAATCGATAAGTAGTCGGAGTCTATGAATTGTCGATCGTAATTTTTTTTTTTTTTTAATTATCTACGGAAATTTTACAAGCGTCGTGGAAATTTTTAAGCGTCTCACTGATCTAACACGAGCTGAATAATAATAATGATTGAGACGCTTTTGCTCCTTAGCGGAGCCAGAGACTAGATAGTCTCAACGGGAACAGTCATTGTTTTTACTGGTATTATCTTATCATCTCTAAACGCGGCCATTTGTCGGGGGTTTCACGTACTGTGTACCACTGTCCTACTCCAATGTTAACTGCCGTAAACTCTGTGTATATATATATATATATATGTATTTACTTGAAGAAGTTTCCTTCTTCTTTATCATATCTTTTTCTTCGTCCAAAGGCGCATCCGCTGTGTACGCGGGATAAGAGAAGTTTTGCTAGAGCTTTTTCTTTTTTTTTTTCTCTTAAGATAATTTGTGCTTCGCCTGTACCTTCTTGTATTTACGCTTGTCGGGATCGTCTGTGCCAAAAACTTTGTATTCTTTCGAATATCGGGCTAGAGTGTTCATTGCGCAACTTGAGTTATAGGTAAGACGAGTCTACGTATACGGTGAAATAATTGAATTTAATGGTAATTGAAATGTACGAGCGACCAGGGACGTTCTGTGGCCACAAACCGGTAATTCTACGTGTTAAGGTGCCTCCACAACGATCGGTCGTTTCGCGATCATCGAAATAAAGAAACTTACGGCTGACGGGGATACAAATAAATCGACGGCCTTCCTAAACGTCTCGAACGTTCTCGAGTTTACGGATAATGCGAAATTTTCGCAATCGGCGTCGCGACGCCCTGCCAAGCACATACGTGCGAATGCACAGTCGCGTCTTGCGATATTTTTGCATGAAATATCGTGCATCGTAAACACCACCAAAGTTATCGTGTATTTTCATTTCGAGAATGTACTATATCGCGATAGATCGATTTGTCGCTGGTTAAAAAAAAAAAAAAACTTTTTTTGCACTATTTTTCAACATTTTACAAAGATCGAATTTTCTTAAATCTAGGCTAATCGGAGATTGGATGATTATCCTGTAAATATTTTTTTTTCAAAATCTCCCCCCCCCTCCCCCCCCCCCTCCTATCCTCTCCTCTTCTTATTCTTCTCTCTCTCTGTCCAACTTTTATTCCTGTTCCCTTACGTGCAGCACGTGCATCGTACAAGCCAGTAAGCTGCTGCCAAGGATTATGCAATTAGCGAGCGCATAAACATTACGCGAGCCGTTTGCCCAGTTTGCGAGGTTTTTATAGCCACCCTTAAGGTAAAGGGATGACCCTGCTACCCCATTTCACCTACTGTACCTACCCATGTATACATATATATACAAAAATCAGTAGAAAAGACTCTGCGTTAAATTTCCAAAAAAAAAAAATTTCTTTCCTTCCATCTCAAACCCGTACACCCTATATAAATTGCAGATTCGCCAGCAGCATGGCAATTAGACTCGCTGCGTTTTCGTGCAGCTTGGCGACTGCGCCTTGATTTATGTCAATCACGCGAGATTATGCAATGTTTATAGACATTTCGGAACCGCAAAGTTTATACCAATGTCACGATTACGCAACGACCGTAGCAAAGTAGAAGGTGCAAAAGTAAAAAAAAAAAAAAATTTGCACATGGCAATATTTTTCACGCAACCCTTACATGCCGATCGACGTTAATTAGTTAAAAAAAAAATTTTTTTATTAATTTTCGTTCGTATTTTTTCAAAAAAAAATTTTTTCTCCCCCTCCAACCTTCCTATCAACTATCAGCCATGAGTTCACGGGAAAATTTTCAATGTCACGCTCGACTCTTGCTTCCCCACGGCAAATCCGTTTAGCACGAGCATCTCGTTAAATGGCCGCGCTAGACGGTTCCGTCTTCTTCCTTGTACTTTGCGCTGCGCCCGACATTTTCTCACGCTTGCTGCGCGCAACCATTTCCTGGCACCAGGATCGTCTCAAGGTCGACCCGACTGCCCAGCTGATCTTCCAGCACAGCACCAACTGTTCCTCTGGAAATTTCTTGTATCTCCAATTGGGAAAAGTCCAATTTTGTTAAACCTACCAAACTGGACGATGATCGGTTTGTTTTAATTAAATATTTGTTTCCTGACCCAAGAATAGGGAGGGGGGGATGTACTAATGATCTTTCACAAAAATGACTCTCGCAATGATTAGCCGGATCGTCTCAAGGTCGACCCGACTGCCCAGCTGATCTTCCAGCACAGGACCAACTGTTCCTCTGGAAATTTCTTGTATCTCCAATTGGGAAAAGTCCAATTTTGTTAAACCTACCAAACTGGACG
>JASANN010000617.1:573627-606490 GCA_031762395.1 Calameuta pygmaea
CAAAATGTTTTTAAAAATTGTTTTCACCCCCCCCCCCCCCCCCCCCCCCCCCCCCTCCTCAAAAATATCAATCCACTCTGATCCTTCGATCATAGATCGGATGCTGCCTTCGATCTCTTCCCCCCCTTTTGTCATCTGTCCTCGCTCGTTAATACGACGTACCAACAATGTGTCGTTAAACGTGTCACGCTATTCTCGGTGCATCGTTGCACCAGCATGCCAGTCAGCTCTCTCGTTGCACTCTGGCAAATACAACTGCAACAAAATCGTGTTGACACTCCCCCCCCCCCCCCCTCTTGCCACTTTTTCTTTTTCCACCGACAACTTCACTCTCTCGTTCTACCTACTCGCTCTCAGCAGCTCTTCTTATTGGCGAGAATCCCACTGCGATAAAGAATTAGCCCGAGATGCAGGCGTCGCGACGCGGGCGTCCGTCCAGCTCGGGGAAAACTTCCTCGCGCACAGCCCTCACAAATATTCTTACCAATGTTTTTCCGAGCAGTCGTTAAGCGATTACGTCACGACTAACTAGGACATTGGACCCCGATAATCAATTTCCACGATATTGAATATCGATCGACATAAAATCAAGGTTTACCCAATTAACATAAAATTGGATGACCAATCGCCGGTTCAAAAGTGCAGCTTGTCAGGGTAAAACTTAAGAACTGCATATAACGTTAACAGGAAAATTAACGTTACCGCTCTGTTTTACCGACCGATTATGAAATCAGTATATACAGATATTAGAATCGTATCGCTGTAAACCTCAACACGTTAGCTCGTTTGATATCGTTATCGTTTGGCTTCCGCGCTACTTCGTTATCCCTAATTTTCTAACTGAACACAATTCCAGACCCTAATCAGACATTCCCGATAACCTTGCGCGAATTCTGACGTTTCGCGCTTCCGGTACAGGAACGTTTAGGCCAGAGGCGAATATTTTATGTTTACCAGCCGAGTACGGTTTCCCTCCTACCGTTATCATCGAGGCGGTGACGTAACGCCTGAGACGTCAGTGAAAACCTGGACACACCGGACTTGGAATTAAATTTCCATATTTCATTGAAAATCCTCAAAAAATCCTGGGCGTTAATCATTAACGAAATAATACCTGCACTTTTTTCCCACTAACTTCTGTCTCCGAGAAACCAACGTGTTTGGGTTTTCCTACAATTATCAGCCCGACTAGCCGGTTGTTTCTCGCTGAGATAACCGGCTTTGCGCTACCGGACAACCCAGCGCATGTCTATTTCGTGAACCTTAGTGGGTTATCCTGTGGGTTATCCTTTGTACGATATCTCTTATATATGTATATCTATATATATATATATAATAGGTGAATTTGGCATTCGGGAAATCCCTCTGCCCCCCTCTCCCCCCCTCCCTCTCCTCACCTTTACCCCATATCCCCTATACGAAGACGTCCGATAACTCCGACCTTTCCATCCAGGCGCGATAAGACCAACTCGATAAATCCATCCGATCGCTACGGTGTGATTGATTGGCGTGTTTAATTATCCGCAAGAGGCGACGTCGCCAGCGGGGAATCCATAAAGCGGAGTCGGTTCAATGAATCTCAGATATGCTCGTATAGAATTTTTACGACTTACGTAACACGCTCGGTTTAGATTATCATCGGGATCATTTTTAGGTTAACTGTGCGCGTACGCGAAGACTTTAAAACCGGGTCTGTTTTACGATTTATGAGAATCTTGTTTTTTTTTTCTTTTGGAATTCTTCAGGTTGGCAATCGTTGGATAATGCATAACGAGTGGCTCTTACTTTCAGGTGCGAGGTCCCCGCGAAGGATCTTCGTATAGCGGGTAGGACATAGTTTCTATGAATTTCGAGGACTTTGGATCTGACCTACTTCCCTATTTTTTTTTTTTTTTTTTTTTCCATCAAGTTGACACACTGCGGTTTCGCATTTTTGTCCTCAAGATTTTTATTTAGTCTGCCTTGTTCTATTTTTATCTTTTTTTTTCTTCGTCGTTACTTCTACGTCCACCCGTTAGCGTGTAGTCGATTTTTTCGTGTCCTTGCGGCGACGCGTGTGCGAATATTTCGAACTAACGGGACGTCTTGGATCCCTTTGACATCGGACGATCGCAAAATTTTGTAGTCAAGTGCGAATTTTATTTTCAGACGTTATTTGCCCTGCGTCTTGGCTACGTTTACGCGACTAATTATGTTTCGGGTAAATTAATGCTCAAGGTCAACCACGTGGAAGCTCTATCGAAACGGCGTGCAGAGAGATGATTTAAAGGTACGTGCACAGAGGAGAAAGAGAAAGTTTACGGAATTTCAAGAGAATTCGGTGTGTCGGTACCTTCATGAATTACGTACGCTCGTAGGTTATTTTCCTTATCATCAAAATTTTCTTAGATTTTTCAATAGACATTTTCCAAGTAACACGCGCAATTTTTAAAATGGCAGATTCAATCGTTTCCAGGTAAGCGACAATGGCCGTCACTGCATGCGCGTAATTTCTCGTTGTGAATTCGCCCTCAACCTACTAGCCGTTTCTCAGAAATATTAAAATTCGCTGCGTCACGATTTTTAACCGAAATGTGTAATTGCAGTCTAATAGATTTTTGAGTGATTTAGAAAAAAAAAAAAAAATATCGATAATTATACGTTTTTTTTTTTTTTTCTAAAATACTTATATTACGCCTGCATGTTATATATATATATATCTCATATATCTACCGACGCAATAGCGTTCGACCAAATCAAGATCGAATCTCGGTATCGACTAATTTGCCAATCATTCATACGTGAAGGATAATCTCAGTCGACGCAGTCAGCAGACAGCAGTCCATTCTGAGATCTATCGAATGATCGAGCGAATTCGAAATCATTTCCGTAGATCGTCGGACCTCTAAGAACTTAAGCATTAGATCGATCTAAATTCGAGTCTGCGTAACGTCCAAAAAAATCGGCTGAAGTTTCGATTTGGCGCAATTTGCAAGTCCATCCCGGGCATTAAACCTGAAATCGTAAAAGCGTTTTTCGGTGTAAAAAAAAAAAAAAGAACTCGTTTCGCCGAGCTAAAGGCCTGTCGAGCCTGTACCTACACTATCTGATCCATGTATACATATATATATATACACAGCGCTGTAAAAAAAAAAAAAATTTGCCTACATTATTCGCACAAGCAAATTCGCTCTTCCCGCTCGGTCTCTCGGCCGATATGAAATTACCATGAAAATTCGCGAATCGTCGAGCCTCCCGTACGTACGGATCGCTCTGATGGAAACGGTACCGGGTTCCCGTTGAAACCCATAAAAAAAAGGAGGTTGTAAAACGTTACGCGATAACGACCAAAAACGAAGGGCATAAAATGGCAGAAGAAGAAACCGAAAGGGCCTAAGAGGTATCGAAATCAAAAACCGGTTAAATCGCCGGCTACGTAAACGTAACAACGAAAAAGTCAAATTCGTGAAGTCTTATCGGGGTTCCTCGAAGCGAGAAATAATTTCCATTCAAATACATGTATCGGCTTATCAGTAAAGTACCGGCCAGGAGCGACTGCCAGTTTAGCATGCTAATCGTAACCCTGTTGAGTTGTTCCTAAAATTCGTGAGTTGATATCCGCCCCTGATTCACCTTCCCCCTCCCCCTGGGCCATATTAAATATAATATATATATATATATATATATATACCTACAGGTCGACGCGTTCTTATACATACATCACACACAACGTTAAAGGATGATATATATCTATATATATAAAAATCCAGTGTCCGTGTGTATGTTCCGAAATAACTCAAAAACGGGTCAAATGATATTCATGAAAGTTGGCATATATATCTAATTTGGTCCAACTTAGATAATAGGATAGTTATTATTCAAATTAATGGTCTCAATAATTAATTATTAATAAAAAACTGACAATCACTCAGTCACAGCAACGCGTGGCGGGGTCTGCTTGTATATATATAAACTTGTCAAAGGGTAGTTACTACGTGCGGCGTTCACAATGGCAAGCGAATGTATTAAAAAAAAAAAACTAAACCCTGGGACATGTGGCGCTCCAGTTCTAACCAACTCTAACCTGTCGCGGCCATTTCTTAGCCCATCAAAATTTCGTCTGTCAGGCATCAGAATATTTTTCGAAAATTCCGTGTGCGTGCCGCTTTACGGTCCTGACAGTATACCTTAAGTATGTACATTTTATCAGGACTGTCCTGCTAAGCACCAACTGTCCTCGTAACTGCTAATACACTTTGCAATACTGAATGCAAAAAGTCCTGAAAACTACCCTTCTTAAAACATATACATACATATCGACGCATTCTTCTATATACATAACAGAACGTTAAGGGATGATATCAATAAATCGATGATCCCGTTCAATCGATCGAGGCAAACGTCCAGGAGTCTCCCGTTCGTCCCGTCGCTAATACGTATCCGGTAAAAGGATCCAGCTGTTACTTCCTGGAGGATAAGGACAATTATTACCGGTGTCGTGGCTCTTCTCGGTAACGAGTGCGAGAAGCCCGAGACGCTGATTACAGAGTATAGCAGGGCTGCGCTAAGTAACCGAGTGGCAACTCGGTAAGGCTGATTAGAGGGTTTTGTCGCTGTGTGTACTAACTACCAGCGCGACGATAACTCGAGAACTAATGACATCGACGTCGCGACGCACCTGCTGCTCGTTCGGCGGTTTGTTGTGAAGTCGCCTTTACCATGGGCGCACCCAAAGCGCCAAATAATCTCATATATACTGCCTACATAGCTATTACGACACACACACATATATATATAACATACGATCGGTATGAATATTCGAGGGTAACATCTATACGGTGAAACATAAGTACGAATGGTTGTGCGAACTTGCGAATGCGAATAATCATAATGGAGCGAGGTTATGCAAATATTATTGTTATAGGCGCGCGTATTCGCATTAATATTTGCCCATGGACGTTAATCGCGTTGACTTTGACGAAGTCAATTTCTAGGGTTTCGATTCGTCTCTATTTCATTGTTATTATTCGCCTCCTTCTTCGAGCATTAGTGTTTCTTTTTTCTTTCTTTTTTTTTTTCCCGATTATCTCAGCCTTCGTTATTTTATCAAACGTTGTTATTATTATTATTATTATTAAATCAGGGACGATTTCACGGTTAACCCGTTCACTTGATTTTACTCGACGAGCCGTGTCGTAGGAAAACGCTCGTGCATCGTAACGTCACTTGGGTTGCGCAATCTATTGTGCAATGACGACGCTTTATTGTTCCTCGTAATTAGCAACAGTTTATCGTTAATCATCGTTGCCATCCATTATGACGCAAGCGCCCACGACGCTCGTGTAAATTTGCAGAAACGTTTATCGGTGCGCGCTTATCTATTTCTGGCCGAAGGTGGACGTCGACGCTTGGCGGTAAAAAAATTTTTTTTTTTTTTTTTTTTTTTTTTTTTTCAATCGAGCGACCAATCGGCTCGACCGACCACGAATCGCGGCGCGAACACGAGTCTGCTGTTTCGAAATGAATAAAGGGAAAGAATTATTGGGATAAAGAATTTACTTAACATGTATATCTATATATGTGTGTGTGCGCGCCTGTATATAGATATATAATACCGTTTAACAGGGCGATTGCACAATGCGCGTTGTCGCCGTATGAAAACTAGGTTATGTCTCTGACGTATTCACGCGCACTCATACGCCTTTTGGGAACAGTGTGCGACGCTCGTTACCCAATGGGCTCCAGTCGAATATTATAAATACCCATATGGGATACCTGACCGTCGCGACGGTCATACGCGACGCACCCACCTTGCTCTGACTTGTGTATCTACATGGGCGTCGCGACGCCTGATATATACACGTGACCACCGTGACGGATTGTCGGGAGCTACGGAAGAGCCCTCTGCGACTTTGTAATTTATTTAAATGTGTCCTCGTCCCGTTATAACCACCCCCCCTCCCCCCTCCCCCCTCCTCCTCGTCCAAGTGGAAGAATCACATTATCATTTTCGCGGTGCCATAATAAATCTGCCCTTTGACCGACAGCATTTCTCTCGACGTATTTAGCATTGCACGATGGGGTGTTCGCAAAGTGATATTTTTTGTTCACTCGCGATATTACGAAAATTCGAGGATCCAATGACGTAATGTAAACTTTACGAAGATCTTTTTGTTTTTGGAACATTTTTGTTACCTTTGCTTGAATGTTGGTTTTCTTTTTTTTTTCGAAATAATTAAGACGATTGCAGCGAGGACTCGTGTAACTGCAACTTCAAGTTTCTAGGGAGTCGTGTATGTACAGTGGTAGATGGGGGTAGATATATATATATGCACTTTATACTTTTGAGTTGACTTGGCTGTACGGCATTTGGCTCTCGACCTTTGAACCCCTCTGCCTTTACGTACCACTCGAAGCAGCATGCAACCCTTGGTGATCCTCCCTCCCCTCCTCTACTTCTGTAAATAGCTGCAACTCTGCTGCACGTGGTTCGCCACTTCATAACTGTAGCGTGGGGCTTTTGATGCTGGCGCCACTCCAGCTTCCGGGTCAGCGGTTCCGGTCCCGAGAGAATCAGCAGGGGTCACCGAAAATCAAGTTAAGATCGTCATTGGCTGAGCTGCCATTGGATTTCCCTGGATATGCATACGTTTAATGCCAATGAATATTGCATACGGTTGGTCCGCGTGCGAAGCTTTACTTCGTTTTGGTTAGCCAGTTACGTTCATGCGGTTAACCATTGTTACCGGGTTGAATTTTTTTAAAGAATCTATAGGACGACCTTTGACCCTAAATATAGTTTTTATAGGAATCTGTAATCCGGTGTAGAATCAATAGCACCGGTGTGCTGCAGTCGAGTGTCCGAAGGTCTGTCTCTATATGTGGTCTGGTCTTGCGTGCATCGGTACGATACGTGAGACGCAGGGTTGCCAAGTTTCTATTTGAGGGAAGAACGTTTTTTGAAAATTTTTTAAATATTTCAATATACTTCGCTGAACTTATGTACTTCCGGGTCAAAGGTCTTAAACTCGAACTGTCGAACGGACTGTGGACTGAGCTTGTTTTCGAGCGAGGAAAAAGGTGTTTTTATGGATTGGGGATGCTCGGAGGTTCAAGTTTTTAGGATCTTTATGCTGTGGCAAAGTGCATTAGGCAAATGGGTGCATCCACTGGATGAAGATAACAGTTGCATAGTTGATACGGTGCTAGCTGAAGATGGTGAAGTCTATCGGTAATCTTTTCGAGTATTTTATTCTCGAGGTCGAACAGTCTCTTTATATATATATATATATATATATTGGAAAGAATTTCTACCGAGGATTCCTTAAACCTACAGAATCCCTTTTGGATTCGATAAGAGAAACTCCTTCGGATAAGATGATAACCTGAAAGTCTCTTTGAAGGACGTTATCATTTTAGGAAGATACGAGAGACTCCAGTGTCATGATTTTTTTTTTTTCGATTACGTTTCGAAAAATAGCAAATACACAGAAGATTCGAATTAAAAAAAAAAAATTTTAAGTCATCGATAAATCGAACGTCGATCAGATTCCACGTAGAAATACTAAAAGGTCATGAAAGTAAGTAAAGATGTATAAGCGTTAAAAAAATAATAGATAAGAAAAATTCCGTAAAATTACGTAAAACGTTCAGTGCCAAATCTTAACCTCAAAGGCTGCCATTTCGCAGGAAAATATCTTACTGGATCGAATCGTCGCTCTTTAGGAACGCCGTTGAGAGTTCGCAAAGTTTTTGCTTCCAATGAAAATGCTGATGTATAAAAATTCGAAATTTCCTGCCACGAGATTTCAGCCGTTATGAAAATTTTGAAAAATAATTAACGAGCAATTAGTGTTTTGAAATATTTCAAAAATTATATATCGCCGATAAAGTCAAATCGACAATGGGATGAGGATTTTAATATTGGAAAACGAAAAATAATGAACGGTGAACCGAGACGGTTGACTGAATTGTTCTCTCGCTGTTTGATAATACCGATTACATCTGATAATTCAAAAGTGATTGTGCCTCAACGAGCAACCAGAAAGAAACACCTTTCACCCGCAGGTCAAACCAGCTGTCGGCCATGGCGTCGAGTTACGCAATTTGATACTCATGTCGCCAATCCACTCGTACGACTGAATCCACTTACCTACCTCACATTTCTCATCGCTCACTTCATGCCGATGTATTATTTAGTCGTTTGGTGATATTTCCTTTTCTTTTTTTTTTTTTAATTATCTGCCGTCGTTCGCGCGGGAATATCAATTCGAATAGACAGTTGCGCAGATCGCTATGCGCACACGTAGATGGCAGCACTTTGTCCACACGTAGGATCCAATTGGGATCCCGTTAGGGAACGTGCAAGCGGAAATGTACAATTGGCAGAAATAAGTATGACGAAACGTCAATACATCCCGTGGCGAATGACAATACGCAGTGAACGTCACGTTATCGAAAAATATTCCTGAGATCAGACAACGGGAAGTCATTATTGTTTAATTAAACATAAACGAGCCTCGACCTTCATTGGATATTCAAAATTATTATGCAATTTGTATTACGCTTGAAAATTATGAATCATCGTAAATTTTTCTTTTTATGTTTGTATTTACCAATTGATTTATTTTCTCTCTCTCTTTAAGATCCTATTGGACGGATTTTCAACCAGCGACAAATTCCCGTTCGCTTTCTTATGCAAGCCCAGATATACACAGTTTCGCTATTATAAACGGTATGGGCAAGAGGTGCGAGTGGGAGAGAGACAGAGAGAACGAAAAACAAGAGAAGGAAAGAAACAATAGAGAATTTATGAATTTTAAAGATCGTCAAGGGAGACTCTTGAAAATGCAACTACGAGAGACGTGTCGCTCAATGCGAACGCGTACAATTTTTATTCGGCGACTGTTACGTGCTTACTGTTATGCGAAGGAACACGTGTTACGGCATAATGGCGCGTTTCGATGTTCCGTATGACGAAATGCCCGACGACGCGTAGCCACTTCCAGCTATCGGGTAGCGTTTTCAATTATCCTCGTCGCTGGTAATAAATTCGTTCTATCGTCAAACCCGTGTCGAAACTATCCAATCAATCGAATTCGCTTGCTTTACGCGGAAGCCCCTGTCGCGCGACCGGCGTCCATTTTGCTTTTTCTTTTACTTCCGACAGGCCGGACGATATCGTTAACAGCCATTGCCAGAGAAAGTCGAGGACAGGCTGAACCTGGTAACTCTCAGGTAATCGATTACAAACAATAAAGCAACAGAGACTAATTGGATCAATGCTAATCGAAAGGTCGCGCGACCGTTAAATAAGTTAATTCGAATTTTTGAATATCACACCTAAAAAAAAAAAAAATTCGTGCGTAATCAAAATAAAAAAATTATCGGTACGGTTAGTAAACAGTTAATTAAAAAAAAAAAAAGAAAAAAAAACATGTGACTTTCATATAGTAAAATAATAATAACATACAACCGTATGTTACCTAACGTCAATAAATATATATAGCAGATCATTGACACCCAATGTCAACACTTGCATATTATGTATGTATGTAAAAGCATACGCGATTAAGTAAAATTCTTTTTGCGCAGCTGCCAATTATAATTGGCTCTTATCGCGAAAAATTATTACGATCTAATCGAGTCAAGGTTATCAAAATTATTTCTTTGTCCGATCGACGATCGTCATTAGCGATAACACGTGTTACGAAAAGTCGACAATGAATAACAATTGTATCCCCCCTCCCCTTTTGAAATTTGACATTTCGAGATAGATTTTTAAACAAATTTTTTTCATTCAAATTTAACGCTCGAACGATCTTCCATTCGTAAAATTTTTTTTTAACCATTCGAGATGCACCAAAAAGTGCATAGAAAATTTTTTTATCTACCGCTAGACTCTCGCTGCACCGCACGTCTTATGAATAAATTGTGCAAGTCGTTAGCATAACTGCCTGTCGGTTTGCTTGTATCCGTACGTGAATTTTCGTCTTATGTGTAAAGTAGGTAATTAGCATAAACGACAGGGTTCGTTACTGACTCGAGTATGGACACACGTGACTCTATATATATATATATATATATATATATATATATATATATATACGTATATTCTAATTGTAATAACATGATCGATTTAATATGGTCCGTTCGCACTAACACCGTCCTAAAGTCTCACGTGCGGTTATTAAGTAATTTTAATTTCCACCAAAAATTTCAATATTCATTTATCGAAGCGAGTTTACATATGCTTTTATACCGGACGTGTTACATGTACTAATTATCATGTATCGTGGATCCGCGTGTGACGGAACGAGTTTGAGATATCGAAAATCCGTCTGTGTGTATTAAGCAAACACACGTGTCAGCAATAACCGTGTTTATATGTCAATTAAAATTATTTGACCAACCACAAGCAGAAAGGAGAACAGTAAAGGTTACCCAGTCGGTTCCGCTTTGCAGCGATAACTGCAAATATCGTCACGGACGGATATACATATTTAATTAATGAAATCAAAATATTTATTTCGTAATACTTACGTAATAAAAAAAAAAAAAAAAAAGCACGTGGCAACATTCCTTAAGACGTTCCGTAAGGAGAATCGAAGATTAACGATCGATATTCCAATCTGCGAACGGTAATTAACGTACAATGGACACGCTGTGTATATATATATATATATATATAGTGGGTAGAAACGAAACGTCGAAAAGAAGAGACGACGAGGAGATGAATCGTCGATAAGATTTCGAATAAAGCGTTTCGGTAGAAAGGGAAGGGGGGGGGAGGGGGGTGGATTTCGAAATTAATAGCCCTCCGACGCATTATTCCTGCCAGTCAAATTGATTGCGTCTCGATGACTGGAACCTTCCGTTACTCCCGTAGAGTTTCGATCGCGTCCATTAGACGCTAACCTGGGACGCCCCTAGCGGCCAACGACTGAACTTGCACCAAGCGGAAGACAGTTGAAGACGTCGAGGAAAAGAAGACGCGACGCTCTTCGTAAATCGTGAATCTACGTATAGCATTTATTTTTCTTTTCTATTAATTGGCTTTCTGATTCTAATTAGAAGGAACGAGTAAATTCTGAGGACGATTCGTGATTTTCCTGTAGTCTTGTCGGGCAGTGTTTACCGGGACGAGCCTTGAGGCAGCGTTCACAATTATTCAACAGGGAAAACAACACGACGAGATACACGGCTTGGTAAAATATTCATGGGATCAATTCGGTCGCGTTTTCAACGAAAATAGATCGAAAAGTGCGCGACGAGGGAGGACGCACACTCGCAACTATTTACGTTCGGGTTCGTGCAGTGCGCATGCGCACTGAGCTTCCTTCTTTCGTTTCCTGAACTTGGCACCGAGTACCATTTTAATGCCAGCTACGATAACGTAGTAGGTTATGCGTGGCTGGATGTATATTTATATATTTATACGTGTACAGTATGTGCATTATAGGTATAGTCGGTGGAACAGCGTTTTTAGTGTTGTTTTTTTTTTTGACAATTGCAGCTGCCCTGGCAGCAGCTCTTGACCAATTCCAGGGAACTGAAACGTCCACGTTGGTCCACGTTGGTCCACGTGGTCCTAGAGTCTGCGTTGAGCCGAGAATCCAATGTGCCAATCGGGATCTGTATAGTCCAGTGTTATCGCGAGACGCGTAATAGCTTCTGCGTGCCACGTGTGCGAGCGATAAGCGATAACACGTCACGAAAATTATTTGAATCACATTATTGACGCCTGCGTCCCCTAGTGTCGTATATTTTGATGCGTTTCTTGTCTCACTGGATTCTTCGGGTTAAATGCGCGTGTGTCAAGTTGTTGACTGAATTTTTGAAGATTTGACCAGTCGTGCCGGTGGATAGGTCAGGTATGACAGACGCCAATAAATTTATCGATCGCTTATCGATTAGGTGGGATTTAAAAAAAATGTTTACGTTATTTCCAGTATGTAAAGATTTCGATTTTAATTTACATACTTTTTTTTTGTTGTTCAATTTACAGCCGAATTATTATTTATGGGACTGATGGAACAAAAAAAAAATTGTATATATTTATTCTCTTATAGCGGGAAATTGATATTGAATTTAATTAAATGTTACGAGTAGATCCGTGACGAGGGGTTCGAAGGTCAATCTGATATACGTTTGTAATTTGCATAACAGTTAATCTTATTAGCGGGGAATTAAAAATGGAGTCTTGTGTATGTCGAGGTAGGTCAGTTCGTCGATTCGAATGACAGAAGATCGATCAGTGAGGATCGTATTACGAAACAGAAAAAGAATTAACGTGGAAATGAAATTTTGGAAAAAAAAAGGTCATTTCAATAAATAACATTTTTTATATAAAGGACCTTTTGAAAAATTGGCAGATTTCGAACGGACCTTAATCGTTAATTCAAAGAACTTTTCTCTCGGTCGCAGAAGAAATATTTTTCAGCCAGCAGCGCGACGCGTCAGTGCAAAAGGATCGTTAAGAAAATTCCCCGTCGAGTTACACTAGAAAAAGAGAAGACATCGTTACCTCAAGGAGGATTCACAATTTCGCAGCGACGACAATCGTGAATCCTGTTGGCGATGCGTAATCAGCGGAAACGTTCAAGGCGACGTGTCGTTCGACCGTCGTTCAATCGGACAGTTGATCGGTAAGAAAAAAAATCTAAGAGCCGATCGATTTTTCGCTCCAAGGCAAAAGTCGCACCCAGGGGCGGCTAAGCAGGGTGAAATTTTGACGATTGGCTTAAAAAATTTCTCAAAAGAAAAATTAAAGAATCCGATTTCAGGGCAACGATTAACTTTCTGGGGTTTTCGTGAATTTTTCAAAGGGTTGAGAAAGAAAGTTAAAATTGCAGGAAGAGCTACAGAGATTCCGACCCTCCCTCGGGCAGCCCCTCCGCTCTTCTTATAATCACCCCATAAGTTTATCGGACGGCCCCAAAAGTTATTGGACAATTTGAAAAAAAATAATATATATTTTTTATAAAAAATTTTTCTTCTAAAATTATTCCGAACCCCCACGGTTGGCAATTTCGAATCTAAAGCCCTAAACGCTCATCAGAGGGGAGCTGGACCTAACTCCGCGGCGTAATCCAATTTCGCCGGGACAAAACGTTGATCTTGGAAATAAGCCAGCACGATGGTCTTATTATTTCGACCCCCTGACCCTATCGAACGCGATCGATCCTTCGGGATGAAAATGAGCTGCTGTATTACACTAGAGGAGCTGCTCCTGTGCCATTGACGAAAGGAGCCAAAACTCTCCAAGATCCCATAAGCAAAATGTCTTCACCGCAGACAGCATCAAAAAGATTACCAATCCCCCCCTGACCCCCCCTGCCCCCCTCCCTCCCACCTTTTCCTCATACAATTCAGTAAAGTCACTTACGCAAGATCATCCATTGTTCAGGTTAGGATTTTGCGACACGAAGAGGCACGGAGGCTGATTGGCAACGAGTTGCAACGACTTTCACGAATCCCAGCGAAAACAGTTGGATCGCCGAGCCAGAAACGAAATGTCACTAGATATCAAGCTATAGGGACTTTATAGGGAATTCGAAGTTGGACATAATCATGACGAAAAAAGAAATTGTCGTATTTCCATCAGAGCGAAGTGTCCGATGAAGATCGCTCGAAATAAGAAATTGTTCCCTATGGCTATTTGGGAAATTCAGTCCTGCCAACTGGTGCTAAAAAGAAAAAAAATCCCTATCTGACAGCTGTCAGATCTAACCGGTACTTTGAAACGGATTAATCCTAGACAGGAGAATTTCGATCTTCCCAGCCAATCGATCCGGTGCAATTGGTTGCAGCTGCACTCATTTGCGGTCGACCAACTGCTGCATCCCAGTGCATCCCGATAGGCGATTTGTAGCTACATGGAAACTGAGACAGCTGTGTCTCTGGTCGCAATTGGTTTAGTCAGTTAAAGGTAAATTTATTACCCCAATCGATCACCCATATCGATCAGGACACGGTAATTCGTCTTCGCGACTACCCCCCCCCCCTAGCTCCAGGCGTCGCGACGCCGTCGTCCCGGAAGCGGACGTCGAGGACATAACGGTCCGTCCTGTAAAACGTTATGAAAATGGATGTCGCTGCGGTGAAGTTCGGGCGTAGCGAAGAAGACGAGGAAGTTGGCTGCCCTTTTATTTACACTGGCTCATTCATCCATCAAAGAACAAAGTAGACCCGATATTAATTCTCCAACAGTTGCGCAGCCTGACCTGTGACCTTTGGCCAATAAAATACGATATTCCAGTGCACAACGAAGATAAGCCAGGAGGAAACGAAGTTGAAGATAATTTAAAAAAAATTACTGATCAACTTTCCGATTCCTTGGAGCTCTTAGAGTCAAGTCGTGGACCAAAAGATGCTGCGACGCTGGACGATCCTTGCTGGGGTGGGAATGGAGTTGGAGGGGGAAGAAAAAGGGGGGGGGGGCCCTTACGGGTGATAAGAAGAAAAAAAAGAAGAATGCAAACTTAATAAAAAAAAAACGAATAAGATCTTATTGAGATGACGAAAGAGCAGCCTGGCTACGGTTTAAGAATAATTGAAAGTTATGATTGTTACAGCTGGGACTTTCAGATCTTTTTGCTTCTTACAGTTTTTCCTTATTTCTTTTGTTCCATCTGTCTATTCGTCCGTTTCGCCGTTTATCCTACAAAAACTGTAGAAACACGACGGATCAGCGGATTCAGGGACGATCGGACGAACGTGACTGGCTGATGTCTTTAGGTCCTGAGACTTCGTTTCCGCCTTTGGACATTCGCCATTTTCTTTGGTCTGCTGAATTATAGAAATTCGACATTCGTCTAAGAAATAAGGATCGATCGGAATTCGCGTGTCTGGTGAATAAAAAAAAATTTTTTTTAAATATGACAAAAATTTCAATAATTAATTATCGGCCGATACTGTGCGATATCGGGAAAAGATAAGAGATATCAAAGAAAGAAAATAGCAGAAAATATATTTGATGATCAAGCTGGTCCACTTCCGGAATAGGAAATGATCTGGAAAAAGGATCGACGAGTAAATATTTACTGAGACGACGGGGAACGCGCGGGACTGGCTCATCCGAAACTCGGAATAGCGTACACATGACGCGTGGCGTCACGACGCATACCGACGTCTCGCACGTCAATGCTTTTGTCCGTCGACGTCACCGCGTAGCATCATCGTAGAGTAAATATAGACCGAAGGAACATTCCTTTCGTTCGATGATTAATTTTTGGAAAATAGAAATTCTTTTTTTTTTTTTTTCAAAGAATTTCACTCGCAATTTTCCGTAAGGATTTTTTTGGGATTTTTTCATGTCTCGAAAAAAAAAAAAAACAGTTTTTTCCGGTGACTCTGCCTGCTGAAAGTACAGCAAATCAAATTTGCCCGTAATAACTGTAAACTTTAAACTCGTTAGATGCAGCAGCCTAACGATAGTTGTTTCAGCAGATTTAAATAATTTAACTTATTATAATAAATGCTCGCATGATCATTTAGCGTAGCCATATTATATTCTTACTTATGGTTATTTTCTACAATTCATGTATATATATATATATATATATACAGTGCTGCCTTACGCTACAGTGCCCAGCACGCAACCATAAAGCTGGGAGATACCCTTTATGGTAATATCGAGATAATTGTTAGTCGCCATGGAAACCATAAGTGACTTTCCGCTGTTGCGAGCAGTACGGGCCGAATGTTATTTCGTCTAACGGGACGTCGTAACAGTACTGAGCTCCTCCGTTTGCTCAATGCGTTCCGCGTTGCTTTATCTTACACGTCATCTGGACCATTTTCCCATCTGGACTCTCGGTCCTTATTGCTTTGATAAAAGGAAAAAAAAAAAAAAATCAGTAACGGGAAATTTGGTCCAGCGAACGCGTTACGTAACCCCTTAAATGCGAATCTTATTCAAGGTTAAACTGATAAGAGTAATTTTGAAAGGCAACCGGAGGTCCTGTGAGTTATCACACTGGCAAGAGGAAACAATTGAATTTTTTTTTTTTTTTTTTTTTTTTTCATTAAGATCCCTTATCACTCTTCGAGGTTGCCAAATTTAATTTTAATATTCGCAACGCTTAAACCACCAATCGGTTATTACGGCCCTGGTGAAATTTTGCTCAGGTTCCCCCAGTCGGAAGATTTTGCTTCTCTTGACTTTACCCCTGCTTTTTTTTTTTTTTATTATGATAACACCGAAAACAACACGCGGTCGTATTGTCCATCCGATAACGTTGTCCTGCCTGCGCGTGATAACGATCTCGTAAATTTTCCTGATTTTCTCGACTCATCAGTAAAATCGTGACGCAACCGAAAAGTTGACACTGCGCTTGTCTACTTTCGATCGAAAAGCTGATTAGCCTCGGTTCTGGCTAATCCGGACTGTTGTCGATGCATACGTATATCTATGTGGGTTAACGAGATTCGCGTTGCATGTAAATGGAAGAGTGTGTGAAATAAGTCACCAACCCTCATGCATATTTAAATTGGTAGTCGATGCAAATTTCGCAGTCAGCAGAAAAATTTTATTCCGTCACTTGAAAAATCTCGTGACCGCAGCTATATATATATATATATATATATATATATATATATATATATATACGCGTTAAGCACAAGTGCAATTGATTCTTAATGATCAATAAATACATTGGGTACGAAAGCCTTGAAATTTTTGTAAAATTTGTATCTTTGTGGGAAAAAAATTTTTTGATTCAGAGCATCGAGAAACATTTTTATCGGCGAGTGAATTTCGAAAAATGAATCGCGAAAAACAAATTCACGTTCGATTTCGTGACGAGATTTTCGTGTGATTTTATTTTCTCTTTGCTTTTAATTAACGGACCATCGCGTTACGTAATTTGGAAAACGAGGGGGGGGGGGGTGATTGGTTGGGGACCGAAGGGGTCGTTAGCGCGAACGGTTGAAAGGATCGTAACTAACGACAGTGTAGTCCGCCATTTTTTAAAATAGTCATAATACACATGAATGATTTTCGAAAAGAATTTTCTCTCTCTATACACACACGTGTATATATATATATATATATATATATATATATATATATGTGTGGATGACCATGCGAGCAGCAGGTGTAGCGTTTTGGCAAAATAATGAATTCCGATTTTACATTGTCCCAGTTTTAGCCACCGAGTCCCCCCAGCCAGTCACCCTCGAAAACACGAGTGGTTTGACATAATTTATGACAATTCCCATGCGTCAGGCAATTCCTACCAGCATTCAGGAATTAGCCGAGTCCTGGCAATTCCAATTCAAATCCGCAGTTCAGATCCTGCGGAGTGACTGGCAAGATCAGGAAGGACTCAAAGATCCTATGTAGCCTCGATGTCCATCAAATATCGACTTACTTTGACACTCGGAATGTCCTGCCCGAGTGACCTTCGTGAACTTCGACCCCATTCGAGATACAAGATAAACCAAAGAATCAAGTGTGCTCGAGTATTATTTACTTTTAATGCCGTTGACTCGGCTCGGCAGAGGAGCATAAAAGTAAGGGGGAAAAAAAAAAAAAATCTTCAAAAAAGTAATCCCTCAATTCGACCAATAAAAATATATAACGATCAAGTAAAACAAATCGGAATGTCAATTCCGAAGGAAATAGCAAAGTAGCCTGTATAATAGAGATAATAGACGATAATGGCCGCGGTAGCTAGTCGATCCGAGTGACGTAAATAAAAAAAAAAACCTCGATTGGCTACTTGCCAGGGTGTTTCCAGAGCATGTATTTCTCTTTTTTTTCTTTCTTTCTTTCTTTCTTTCTTTTATATCAGCGTTGATCGTCCAGGTCAAAGAAAAGACATAAGTGTCGATAAATAACCCTATATAAATTGACACTTCGCAGATTGCCAAGTGACCAATTAACGGAGACACCTGGTACTTTTCACCCGTCGTCACTTTGGACTCTTAGCGAGTTCCAAAAACGACTATAAAGAAGCAAATTATCGCGGAGGGTTGGTACGACCGTGGGGACTGGGTTGGTATGGAAAAATCAGCTAAATATAAGAATATAAAAATATAAGGTTACAGGAGAAAAGTGACTTTTCCGGTAGATCGAAAGAGAAAAAAAGAAGGTCGAGCCAGGCGCCTTGTTCCTGCTGCCAGGTAGTCCAGGTGTCTCATTTTGGTACCCAGTGAGATCAGCTAATTTCATTAGATCCTTTTTCACAATTAATTTCAAGCCCTTGTTTCTCTTTAACTTTTTTCACTGCCACCTCGCTCCCCTGGCCGACAGAGTCTCGAATTTTCAAGAAAATTTTTTCAGGCCCTGACTTTCTCTCTGCCGGAAAATTTCAATGTCCCACCTGAAGTTGACTTCGAGCCTGGTCCGGGTCGGCCTCTCCTTACAAGGCAGGATCTATCGGAGCCAGCGGAGTCCGATACGGAATCCTTGGGAAACGAAGGACAAAGCCCAGAGGGTAGTAGGCGGTTCTATTCGCGACGAAAGGTGGAGCCGAGTCTCGTGTAGAATTTAACGACGGTCCTCGAGGCGTCCTTGTAATTTTGTATCCCATACGTTTACTTAGACCACGAGAACCCACGCGCAGACTGGATATAACCTAGTGTGGCTGATATAACGTACAGACTGAATATACCTGACTATATGGGAAACCTCTTCCCCCTCTTAGTCCATAAAGAGTCCCCCCCTCCCTCCCTCCCTCCTAGGAAAAACGTTTCTGGTAAAGTGAACCGTCTTCACAATGGCAGACATAAAGCCAGTACGGACACCGTCAAAGCTCCTGGCCAATATGGGTCTCCGCTTTACGAGCCCCTCGTTTCAAGTGGTTTACGCAAGGAACTTTAAAGGATTCTTATAGACGATTTGAGAGTGCGGGGTGCCAAGTGGCGCCTCCCCTCGGAGAACGTGCGCGACTCAAAAGAACCTTTGAAATAGCCCTAAGAATGGTTAAGCTCCACTAGCGGATGTATCGAGCCCATCAATGAAATGGCCCTTAGTCTCTGTAACCGAAGAGAGACTTTGGGGGGACTTCGACAATTTTCCGGTTATTTATTTCGGTTTCTAGCAGAGGCGGCTTCCTTTAACCTGCCAAGTCGCTGCTGACATTCCATAGGAGGATCGGGTAGAGATACGCTTCTCTGATTGTGAGTACCGTGGTTATGTGTATATATATATATATTGAGAGGCTCGTTCGAGGTTTCGTGCAATCGATTCGCCAGCCGCGGAATTGCTCGTTACGTTACTTGTAATGGGTTAGGTTAGGTTAAGGGTAGCAGAGGGACCAGCCTTTGGCACGTTCCTGACGTTTCGTTTTATGCTGCGAAGCCGAGTAGAATTTCGAATTAACCTTCGACCTTTGAATTTTTCTTTTGAATTTCTCCTTCGGGGATTCGCGACTTTCTTTTCGTTATCGGTGGGATCAAAATTCTTGAAATTAGACGCACTCGTTATGCTTCCGGTTTCTTTGGTATATTCTCTTGTGGTATTTTTTTTTTTTTAGCAAAGTGGTCATCTTTGGCCATTTTTTTTAGTGTAATTGTTTGACCGTCTCCTTTCGCTTTGAATTTTTTTTTTTTTAGAGTTTCGCGTTGACCCTTTATCAGCGTCGCGACGCCTTCCATATTCGCAGTGAAGGTTCACCATATGAAGGCTGGCAAGACATAAGCTCTGTCGCGAGGGAGGATTTAGGAGCGACGGAAGACGTCGCGGCGCACTGTCGCTCTGGAATTTACCATTTATTTCGAAGAGAGTCCAATAAACACCGACCCTCTGGAATACGACGCCCGCGTCACTTCCGCCTCGAGCGTCGTCTACGTTGACTCTTGGATTCCTACTTTGTCCCTCTACCCCGCAGCATCGAGTTCACGGGGGGTTACCAGAATATTTTGATAAGAAAGATAAAAAAACGGCAAGAATACAAATAAATACAATTTTCCAAAAAATCCAAAATTACATACCCTTTCAGACATACAAAACCTCCCCCTTATCCCTCAAAGAAAAAAATATCAAAAGAAACATTGCCAGCCCTCAGAACCACGAAGAATTGAACCCGGAAGCGGAAGTCGTATTACAAAGGATAAAAATTCTATTCCCCGAAAACAAGAGTCACCTCGTGAATCAGGAATTAAGAGTATTTTTTAATACGGTTCAAGTGACAAAGGTCAGAGTTCAGGCTGGATTTCTGACTTCCAAGTCAAACGTCGTTGGTTTTCCCCAACGACAATGCAGACAAGGACCACTCAGCATCCCCATGTAATTCGCGAATTACGAAGCGCGTCCCAGAGCATAAATTTCAGTTGGGAATAATGAAGGAGCATTATAGAAGGTGAAGGCTCCCTACCCCCCAACTGTACCCCCCCCCTACCCCTCCCCCGTGCAAGAGAAAACAGAGAGCGAATGAAAGGGTTGTGCCTGAGAACGAAGTGTGCTAGCGGGGGTCGCGAGTGTCAGGCTCTAAGGATAACCCTTAGAACCTTAGACGGTGTAGAGACCCCCCAGCGTGGAGCCGCAACCTAAAACAGTCCGTTCCGAAATTCCATGGGGAGTTCTTAGCGGGTAAGTAATACCGTCAGATACCGCCTTCTCTATTCATACTGTATTAAGGGTCTCTGGGCCCAGTCTTAGGGGGCGGCATTAGGGAGGCTCTGCGTATAGGCGCGCCGAGACGCTCCTACGACACGTCAGTGCGAATATCAGAGAGTAGGAGCCGTCGCTACGTGGAAACTCAGAATGGGGAACAAGAGAGTTCAGATTCCTTGCTGCCTCTATGGGAATTGCAGTAATTAATGCAGTCGCCCACCTACGTCCCATAAATAATGAAGACGAGTCTCGAGAGAAACGTTACACCGAAGAGGACCGTGGGGGGGGGGGGGGGTCTGGACCAGGCCGGGAGATTAACGAACGTTACTTTAACCATAACGATTATCCTCCATTATCGCGATACTTTATATCGACTATTATATATATATATATATATATATATCAAGCTGAGATTTCGCGCAAACACGAAGGTAATTGCGTAAAAAAAATTTTTCATAGAAACGTTAAGTTTTATTTATATCGCAATTCCATCGTTACGATAGGAATTGTCGAGAGGATGATACGACCTGTCGTTTTTTAACCATTTTTAGTTTTTCGCCAAGAACCGCTCGGTCTATTTTTGTTATTCGCGCGGACCAGAAAACGCTTTTGGATCTGCGCAGTTTCTTCCGCGTGAAATTCCACGCTGCGCAATTCCCATCGTTCGAAAAGGCGATCGCGTTGTGTAGGACCAAATTCACGTTCCCTTTGCTGCCGGTATGCATATATACAGTATATAATGAATTTTCGAAAAAAAAAAAACCAAAGAAATTTTTTTGTAAGACTTAAAAATCAACCGACCATTACACCATAACGTAATAAGACTGGGAAAACAGTGACACGTAATTCCTCGTCGCTGAAAATAACGTCGCGACGTGTCTAAAATTGCTAACGACTTTGTAGACACGTATTACGCAATACGAGCGTTCTATTATCGGACACGTGTACAGCGATAACAGCATTCAATGAACAAGATATATCCAGCTAAGCGCAAACGACACTGCGTTATATCTCCAACATCTAAAGATACAGATATAGATATACATAAAGCGCGCGAGATACCTTCGTGCCGTTGAATTTAGTGGCAGCTGCTAATTATCGCTCGCAAATTAATGCTACCGTGTTAAATTGCTTAACGAGCGTTTCCACTTTGATATCGCGCACGATAGTAGCGTTTTACATGATTGCCAAAAAATTTTCGAGTATCCTCGAGCATTCAAAATTTTCCTCCGAGAGTCATCGGAAAATTAACGTGCGCGCGCATACGCGTACACCAGATTCATGGCTATGAAAAGCTAATTTTTATATTTTTTCCTAGACAGGGTGAGTCAATTTTTCTCTCGCTAGGAATCTTTTCGCGCGTGATAATGATCGGCATGTCGGAGCATATCTATTCCCGAGGCTCATATCATATTCGCTCCTAGATCATCGTCACTCGGTAGTCACTGTGTCACGCGTCATTCTTAGACCCAGCCTCGGCTTGTTACTCGCCGTTGGGTCTTCACATCTTGGATGGTCCGGAAGAAGAGCCATAAGGCTGGGAGGTCGGAGCGAGTCTATTTAAAAGTAACGAGCAGTCAAATATTTTTTTTTTTTCAAGGAAGAAACAAACATAGAAGTCACAGACAATGGAGGAAGCAGTCTGCATGTACGTGAACACGCGGGCGTGTGTGAGTGTACAAAAATAAAAATACAAAAAAAAAGAAAAAGAGAAAAAAAACACCAGCTGACTCCACATATCGTGCAAGTGGGTATCCATAGAAACGTGTACTCGTCGATATGTGGCTTTTTGAGATCAGACGGGACGAGTCGGTAATGGTTGGTTCGAGTCTTGGGAGATCGAGAGGAGACAGGACCGAAGGGACGAGAGTTAATCGGTCGCGGCGACGGTCGGTAAGGTAGAGCGCGTAAACAGCCTAGAAGGCGAAGTGCGATGAGAGGAATCGAGAAGAGAAAGGGATGAGTTTCATATATATATATATATAGCTATACAGGTGTATGCTGAGGAAAAGGGGGATAGAGGAGAGAAGGCGACTAAGAGAGAAGCTTCAATACACTGCGGGTCTGATGGAGTCGAAGTCGAGTGCTGCCTCTGGCGGCGACGGGTCGAACCTGGATTCAGGCTCGATACGCGATTTTACAATCGCTTTGCATATAATTGGTTCCATTAAGCCAGCGAACGGGATTCCCTGGTATAAATCAATAGCGAGTCAAAGTAATTTTCCAAGGCCGCGGCTACCAGCAGCTCCTACCTTTTCTTTCCTCGTAGACGCAGCACTCAGCCACGTATGCGGCAAACCTGGGTTTGCAGTTGCACCACGTAGGACCTGGCGGCCACGTCGCGTTCCTCCAGGCTGCTCGCGTAATCGCGGTTAACGAGCCCCTTTGTGCAGTCGACGCTCCGACGTCGAGACTCCGACGCTCTACGGGCTCTTCTTTTTCTCGGCATCCACCCCCCTCCTCCCCCTCCTTCGTTGCCCGTCGAACCTTCCATCTTTATAAATTTTTCATGCTGCACTGACTCCTTGCCTAACGCAGACGTCCAGAGCTCCGCGACATACGGGCGAGTTCTCATGTTACTTTTCTTTTTTTGCTCCGGTCCATGTGCCACCTGATGCTTGGTACCTGGTACCATTCTTGATGGCACCCCGGTTGGGTACCTGACTGGGATACCTATGGCTGCTGTATATATATATATATATATACTCTTTCTCTATCTCTCTCTCTCTCTCTCTTCCATTTACCCTTCCATATATTTAAGCCGCTCTTTCAATTTTTTCTCTTTTTTTTTCTCGCTCTCTCTCTTATACCCTTCTACTATATTTGACTCCTCGCCCCGGTAACGAGCTACTCTTAACGCAAATTTATTCATTGCAACGTGGATCCGGCATCCTGAGTAATGGCGATGGCTGCCGCCGGTACGGCTAATTTTCCAAAGCGCCGAAATATCCTTCTGGCTTTTAACTTTTCTTTGGTTGCTTGTCAACGATTTTTCTTTTCCTCCCGTCCTCAAACTTTCTTCACTCGCGCGACTCTTCCTTACGTCGTATTACGCGGCGAGAGACGTAAGACTCGGGTTTCTCAAGTAGAGTTTTTATTGCGCGATTGCTGCCAGCCAATGAGACTCCCGAACAGCTGCAATCTCATCGAAGAAAGATATTCGTTAAATAAAAGACGCTACTTGGCACCCTTGTGAAACGGTGCTTCGCGTTTAATGTAAATATCGAAAAGTCGACAAATGCACTTTGCACATTGGATTTTCATTTTTCTTAAGGAAATTCTTCTGTATCAATTTACCTCCCTCTCTCTCTCTCTCTCTTTGATTTCTTTATATGCCCGTTTCTTTACTCTTAGGTTTTTTTTTGCTTTTTTTTTTTGTTTCGCTATCTAACTTCATAATCACTGTATTTATAGTCTAGGCTATTTATAAGTTGCGTGATTGCTATATACCTTGGCTATACTGTATACAGATCCACAGGATCCTTGATCCTTGATCAAAAATAAATGAAATTCTCTCTCTTTATCGCTTTCCCTTTCTCCATGTCCTCTCATCTCGTTAACGGTAAAAAAAAGCCGATGCGATTACGAGGACAGATATTAATTTATTACCAAGCGTAAATCAAGGGAAATGATTACGAAATTTTTTTTTTCGTACTTTAAATCACGACGTTAATCGACAACAAAAGTAATTACCTATGAATGAGAGAAGGATGAAGAGCGGAGCGAGAGAGACGATCGTCTCGTTTTAATTAAACAATTACCCCTTCGTTCCCATAATCTCAAGAAATTCAACCGCCCCCATTAATCTGTCTTCGTAGAAAAGTTTATTAACCGTCATAACGTTAAGTGGTAATCTCTATCCCCCCTCCCTCCCCCCACCCGTTACCTGTTCCCGTCCCCCTGCATATACCCAGGAGTTATAGCCTATAAAATATATCCCATGAAGCGAACGATTTACATTGACCAATAAAAAACTATCTACCTGTGCATCTATGCGTCTAAGTGGCCATTTGGGGTACGAAGGGGGATGATCGTGTGAATTAAGAGGGTGGTTGGGTCTTCCAGCACCCCCTTTCAAATATTCGCCCATAAACTCACGAGGAACGTCAGGGTAACACGCGAGCATCCCTTTCAGGCTAACATAGTAACCCGCAGTCCAACGAGGAGAAAATAATGCGACGTCCTCGCGGGGATGCCCCGGACTACTGGGTTTGAACCACAAAAGCTAAACTTATGGGTACGGAATGGAACGGAAGGAAATGGAATGCACAGGATTTCGTCGAGAAACGTTGCAGTTTATTTCCGCCTTGTGGAAAGTTACAGTAAGCGCCATCTACGAATACCTTTCCACCTCGAGAAAGTAATGGCCCCCCATTACTCTCCTAACCTAATCACGTTACCGCGAAATGTCTCAGGCCAAACTATTCCCGTGAACAAATCCATATCAGTTCATCCTACGAAGAATATTCGCTTCCTGTTGTAAATATAGACGATAATAAAATATGTAGCTGCGCATGCGCAGTACTCGTTCTTGTCCGTCATCCTCTAGAAATCCCTGCCTTGACGCCTAGCTAGGTATACTAAACTCGACAAGGTACCAGTTTCCATGAGAGCGAGACTATTTCGAAAATTTGCATCTGCTCCTAGGAAATCGGAAAGGGAAGCATTTCCTTGGGAGTCTGGCAACATTCATCATCGCCGAGGACAGATTAATGTCTCACGGAAGGTGGTGGCTGGTAGGAGGTCGGCTATGTGGGAATGGCTATGGCTGCCTTGGAGACTGGGGGCAGGGGGGGGGGGCGTAGGGGGGGCAGGGCGCTCTTCGTCAATGCCGGAAACTTCCAAGTCCCGACGCTCAGCAACTTCGAAGCAGCTGGTAAATTACTTCGAATCAAGTTCTCCTCTATATAGGGTGGATATAGCTAAGGGTGCCTACGAAAGAGCCGCGAACGGGCAATTCTTTAGTACTGGATATATACATATAGTCATCGTCTAGGATAACTCTGAATCTCATCCCAGAGCGCTTCTTCTCGGACGACCGAGTTAAGCCGAGTTTATGTTTGGTTGATGAGAGAGTAAAAATAAAATGGACGTTAAAAAAAAAATAATGATATCGGTTATAAAAACATTTTCTCATACATTACGTTGCCTATAAATTTTCATAGCTATAGCCAACTTCGATCTGGGGGATTATTTTTTTTTTTTTTCAACCAAATTTTACGCCTCCCTGCCTATCGTCGCTCGCTGAACGGATCTTACCGGGTTCATTCGTTAATCTGCCGTATGGATTGTTTGCCGAGTGTGCGACGGCTAAAATTACTGCAATCCAATAGATTCGAATATCAGCTGCGGTAACACGAGCTAACTTTGAATCAAGCGAAGATTTGCCAGACAATTTCGATCGGCTTTTTCCCTATACGTGACGATATAGGATTTCACGCTGATAATATTCGTATCGATTACGTGAAAATTTTAATGATCTTTTTCTCTTTTTTTTTTGTTTAATTTCTCCCGATTTTTATCCGATCGTCGTGTCTGATTTTTCTTTCGAATTTGACAAAATATATACGTGAATTCGTAAATTCTGAACTCCCAGCCGAGCGACCTCGAGTCGACGTAAATATGTATATACTTATGTGGAACGTGTATATATATGGTACGTAATGCTATGTATATACAAGGGGGTTGTAAGATGGTAGCAGTAGTGGGATATACGCCAGCTAGGAAATTCATTCCCCTGCGCGAACGTTCTCGCGAATGAGGGTAATGCGTTTTCGATATATTCCAATATTCGAGGTAAGATCTTCCCCGAATGCCGAGGTACGATATCGGCCCACGTCGAATCAATGCGAAACCCGCCGAGGGAGGAAATAGATATAAGAGAGATGGAAGAGGGGATGAAATGAATAAAAAAAATCACGAGGGTGATAGAGAGAGAGAGAGAGAGAGAGAGGGGGGCTGAGGGTAGAGCTTTAAAAAAAGAAAATAAAAGATTCTGAAAGAAACGTCTCAGCAGACAGAAAAATGAAAATACGCGGCCATTATTATTTCTATTGTAAAAATTTTCGAAGGTAATTTTGCCCTTCCCCCCCCCCCCCCCCTCTATTTTAGATCTTTCTTATCTTCGGTACTCCGAAGCATCGATATATGACGATACTTAACCTTCAAGGGTTGACAATAATATTTGTACGGTGGATATATCTATATTGTGCTTTTCACCCTTGTTCTCTTAATTCTATTTTCTCGGAAAATTCGATATCGACATTTGAACCTCGTAAAAATTCGGGTCCCTGTTGTCCTGTGGGATAGTTTCTCTTGTAAATTGAAAATAAAACTCGACGAGAGTGTCTCACCCTGCGACAGTGTCTTTTGCGGTACATCCCTCCTTTTGCTCCTCAGGAGGTCACCAACGATACTGTACCTGAGGGTCGAGGGGGTGGGAATACTAACTCTTGGTGCCGATGCTGGTGCTGGTTCTGGTACTGGTGCTGGTTCTGGTTCTGGTGCTGGTATTAGTGCTGGTGACAGTTTTGCCGTCGCCGTCCCGAACTGGAATCAATAGCCGCGTTTCTATAGCCTTTTGATGTGCGGCTAATAGCGACGTGCGTTCCAGCCACATGCGAACCACGAGCCATCGGCATTGTCGAAACGCCACACGCTTTGAATCTCCGTGGGGAAGCCATCTAAAAGGGAGATAACGGGGAAGGAGGTTAGAGGGCGAGGGAGGGAGAAAAAGGTAGAACCCTCGATGGAACGAAATTGGCACATAGGGTAATACCGGGGGACAATAGAAAAAATAAATAAATAAAGGAAAAAGTGAAAGAGGACAATAAAAGAAAAAAAAAGGAGGATTTGGGGCTAAAATAGGAAAGGGTAGATTTTGGGATGTAAAGCGAGGGGTGTGACGGTCGTTTCGATCTCCAAAAAAAAAAAAAAAAAAAAAAAAAATACACTGTTCCACCTACGGTAGCAATTTATCGGAGGCTGGAAAATTCGTCCTGGACGAGAGAGGCAGCCCGTAGCGAGAAAAAAAATGGCGGACATCGATCGAAGGGGGGGGGGGACGACGTACGGGAGAACGTGAGACGGGAGGAACGAGGAAATGAGTCGAGGAAAATGCGAAACAGGCAAAAAAAGCGGATTACAAGGCTGCGGGACGAAAGGGACGCTCGAGGGAAACTGGCCCAGGGCGCTGAGGTTGCTCGCGCCGGCTGCTCCCGAGACCCCCCCGAGAAGTCAAAACGAATGTTCTTCTATGGAATTGTGTCAGTGGTTCCATTGTTGGGAGTCGTTCTTAACGGGCGCAACAAAATACGGAACGTCCATGACGACAAGGTACGATCCTGGAGGGTGGCGAAGGGGGAGAGAGAAAAAGAGACGGGGGGGGGGTTCCGAAGATGGTGGGAGGGGGAGGCGGTGGTCGGAAGGGGTGAGAGAGGCTCGTGGAACGGATAGGGATGGAATGGGAGTGTAGGGGGTGGCCTAGGGGGTGGCTGGTTATTGACGAGGCGCTGTGACCCGTATTTGGTAACTGCGCGTCTATCCCCTATATCTGGCCCGATGGTGTGTGTATCCCTTTCGGGGTAGCATTTGACGCCGCGACGCCTTCCCTCGCGCGATGCCATCCTCAATTAGCCATAGCCACATTAGACACCTTCCCGAAATCACCTTCCGGACAGATTCCTGACCAGGGAACTGACTTTAACGAGTTTACCAGAGCTTTGGGTGCTCGCCGGATTCGAACCCCCATCCGACGCTGGTTGCACCCTAAGCTTCGCGGGGATGAACTTCCACCCGCAGGAAGTCGGATTTCCTCGAGGTTTAAGTTTCCCATGTTTTCGGGCTTTCAAAGGAAAAACACTTTACTTCCGATAACATCGTTTTCCCATAACGCCGGTGGGCTTGATTCGCGTTCTGCCACACTCGCGCACACGTGTACACCGGGGCCGTCGATTTTAACCTCAAAGAACCGACGGAATTAATCAGCCCCGTAACTGCAGTCGACCCTACAGCGTTTTCGCATTAGCTTCGATCACATTCACGTGCTCGGCGCATCGGCTGTGTTTTCCTCTTATGCAAACAAGCGCTGGCGCAGGGCTGCAGGGACGCAGCGGCGGGGGCCTTGTCGAGCCTCCAGTCACGTGGACCTGCATCGCCCACTGGCAGCCATCTTGGACTTTCTAGTGTTTCCCAACTTGCACGACCCCCTTGTACTGGCCAATGTTATTTTAGGATACTTTCTAACTGAGTCACCGGGTACGTAGGTGTCTTAGAACATCCTCGCTAACACCCTACACTTCTTCCTCAATGGTTTTTAATATTTTTATCTAGCCCTCTCACCGTCACGGACTATATTTTCCAGATAGGTTTCACTTAAGATAGCGCGAGCTACCGGTTTCGGCCTATAGCTACCCTTATAACTCGGCGCTCGGCCGTGCTCTGAGATTATTTCAGGATAAGCGCGAAACTCGACTTTGAATTTATCGTCCCCAACTTCGCTCGGGGACGATTCGATTCGGCGTCGACCCTACTGCCTGATCCATTGGGAATTCGCGATACGTAAAAAAGGCTTAAGGCTGCCGTCACTCGTTATCTTCTCAAACGAAATGTCACAACATTGTCAACCCCCAATATCCACCCCTTGGGCTCTTACGGGACAATCACCCTGTATTGTCGGAATTGAGTACACGGCAAGTCTCTATAAATTCACAAGAGTTTCCCCGAATTACTTGGGGCTTGGCGAAGCGTTCGCACAGGGTAGAATATACAGGGTGGGTACAGTATTTTCGTTAAATTAACGAAAATAGAGAACAATTAGGAGGAGTCGATCGTCGTATCTGAAATAGGGGCGAACAGGAGCGCCGATGTAAAATACGTGGGAAGATCCGCGGCTCTCTTTGTATCCAGTGAGAGGCGACAGAACCACCCCCAATCACCCTCGACCCCCCCCCCCCCTCCCCCCAAGTGGATTTTGCTTCCCGTGCGCCAGTGCCGAAAGAGGGTAGATTCGCTCGTGCAGGAAATAGCTCGACCTTGACCTTTAACCGTCCCTGCGATCTTACGTTTAAGGGTAGCTAAAGGTGGCAGCAGCGGAGGGCTCACCCCTATTTTATCGATTGCCTGGCTGCTGCTGCCGCTGGTTGCTTTTACGTCGCTGCCACTATGAGACCCTCGCGGACAGCTCACACCCACCCTTGGATGTGCTTGCGAATAAAAATGGAAAGCATCCCCCCTCCCTTTCGATCTACCAAAATCGTGACAACTCGCGGGACAGGAGGAACCATCAAAATAGGGGATGATTTTGGGTATCCGCGAGAGTGTCTGGAGCAACCCTAAACAGTCTCGCCCCATTGAAAATCTTGCACCCTTATTTCATTCTCGTCTCGTTACCCGATATCGCGAAAGATCTACCCTCGGAAGCTTCGTTTATCTCAAAAATAGTTTACTTTCTCTTTTCACTTTTTTTTTTCGAGGTTTTATACTTATTTCCGAAATTTTGTATTTTTTTTTTCCAGCAAACAATTACCCCTTTCGGTTCAGTAGCTGCTGTCGGATCCTGTATCCATAGGTACAGCTTAGTTTGCTTTCGCTCTTGCGTAACCAACGAAATTACAGTAAAATCCATTGGATTGGATGCGCAAATACAAGTAAGAAAAAAAACGGGCAAGTTGAGCCTTGAATAATAGAAAAGCAGTGGGGTTAAAAAAAAGGGTTAGAAAAAAATGCCCATATGCATTAATACACACGGCTAACAGGAGTTTAACTTACAATTAGAATGACTTTGGTTGGAAAATTGATATGTTAGCAATTTTGAAAAATTTTTGCAAATTAAAATTTCTATTTTGGCTGCCACGTGTCGTTAAATATCGAGCCGTGCACAGTGACGCAATCAATGGGGGAAGAAGCTCCTATTGGCGTGGGTCGCCGGGAAGGGGTAGGGAAAGTGAAGTAGCAAAAAATTTTGGCACAAACACCAGCCGAGAATTTGATCGATGAGAGATGCGTTCCATTTTCGCGAGCCAGCGCGAACCAAGCGGACTCGAAGTACCGTTATAACGCTATTAAGTTGCCCGTATTTATGCCGGAACAAGTCGCTGTTACGACTATGACGTATCATAATGTCGCTTAAGATAAATGTATTTAACGGTCGAGCAATTAAAATAATTTATAATGGATCTTCCCGTGCACCGGTTAAATTTCCTCATTAAAGAACAGCGTCACATTCGTTTAACTTTCCAGAGAAACCAAGGGTTGAGTAATTCGATTGTTCTGCGAGTCTTCCTGGGCTTCCGAATCGTTACGGTCTTTAGTCCTAACAGCGACCGTAGCCAGAGTGGTGCACGTTGTCACGGTCTGTTATTACCGTTAATGGAGTGGCAGGTAAAATTAACTTGGGCCGTGCATCCCGTAAATCACTAAACTCCATACTCTTTTCCTTCTTCCGCCTATCAGCTACCAGCTGTGTAAATAAATAGCATTAAATTAGCCCAAAACCCTCAAATATGATCTATGTATTTTTTTTCAGTCGTTCAGCGTCTATCCTAGACCGAGAAACGTAATTTTTGAATCGTCGCCCCACGTAGTTGCCACTGTAATGCTAAAAGGTTCTAACGGGCTGCTGTTCGTCATCCTAACGGCTGATACAGTCAAGGCTGCGCGGACGTCAACATGTGGAGTCGAGAGTCGCAGGGGGTCGTCAGGAGTCAAGAAAGACCAGCCAGACTTTCCTACGGAAGATCCGGAGCCGAAAATTCTTCCGGCAATTCCACCAATAGTGGCGAAAGAGAGAACAAGGAATTTAACGTCTAAAAATAGAATTTATAGAATAGAATGCTAAAAGTTTCTAACGGGCTGCTATTCGTCATCCTAACGGCTGATACAGTCAAGGCTGCGCGGACGTCAACATGTGGAGTCGAGAGTCGCAGGGGGTCGTCAGGAGTCAAGAAAGACCAGCCAGACTTTCCTACGGAAGATCCGGAGTCGAAAATTCTTCCGGCAATTCCACCAACAGTGTCGAAAGAAAGAACAAGGAATTTAACGTCTGAAAATAGAATTTACATGCGCGCTGACCCAATTCCCATGGAAACACGTGTACGTCCCACGGAAACTCCCATAGAAAGAGCCTTGAGCAATTTTCAACTGGTAAGAAAACTTTTTTTTTCCATTTCCTTGTCCATACCCATACTTCGCTCTTCAAAAGTTCCTCCCGGTATCACGGATATGCAGGGGTGGATTTTTTTTCTCTCACATCCCCTGCTCGTAAAACCACTGGCACTTTAACAGTTTCTCCCGTGTTTTTCCAACCATTTTTTTTAATTCCTCCCTGCACCCCTTTAATGTCCTTCGGACGTGTCTTTTCTCTGACGGAAGTGACGTCACACGACGAGTCGTACATTCAGACTCGCACAGCTCTTTTTACTCCTGCCATCCCCCTTAATGTTTCGAGGTCGCGAGTGTCCTTAATGAAATTTAAGGTGGCGCCTCCCCCGCCCCTCCCCCCCCCTTCCAGCCCCTTTCTCTATCTTGTCTGTAATTTTCTTAAACCTTCCGAGCAGCCTGCCCTCTTTGAAAACCCTTCGGCACTTAATCGAGGGCGCGACGAGAGGGCAAAGGGAAGGGCGAGTGGGTACTTTTTCATCCCCCTAAGAACGCCTCTCGCCTACCTGCCCGAGTAAAAATAACGTTTATCCGCAGACCTAATCGAATCAGCCAAAAACTCGGAGACTCGATGCTCCCGCTGGATGTTATTTTCGCTAATAATTTTCAACGAAGACGACGGCCGTCGTTACGGTGGAAACTCGTGGATTATATAAGCAGCTAGTTCTCGCAGCTGAAACGTATTTCCCTCTGGAGGAAATTTTAACGATTGAAAAGAAGAAATAAGATAAGACCGATTTGATTCTCCCGGAAAGTTATTAAAGCGAAGAATAAAGTTATTGGTAAAGTTGCGCAATGGCGGCTCATAAAATAAATTGAACCTATTAAAAAGAGGATCAACAGATCTTTTTACTGAAAATAAGAATTGTTTTACGTAAAATCGTAATTTATCGAACATTCAAAATACATTGGTTATCGTGTATCAGCGATAAAAAAGATCGTGAATGAAAATTTGTAATATATATATATATATATATTGTAATGCTTTTTTTCTTAACCCGATACCGATAGGAAAATTCGAGAACGACGATCTGCGAGAACCAACCTACGTTTTACCTTCGGCCGTCCAGCCTTCGTTTATGCATCTGCATGCCAGGCGGGCGCCAGCCAATTCTTGTTTCACCGGAAATCGACGAGCCGGTGTGAACTGGGAGTTGGGGTGGA
>JASANN010000617.1:606615-628445 GCA_031762395.1 Calameuta pygmaea
GGAGCCGGAAACGAGAACGTTATCTTTATCGGTAGCCGGAGTCGCCTTGTGACCGTCATTCGAAAAATCACGTCACAATATATATATATATATATATGAAGTCTGTCAATTTTCTTCTCTCCAAGTCGCATTTAGAGTTTGCTGAAATAACTCAACTGTAAGGAAACAATTGAAAAGGTCAGACTGGTGGACATTTTACCTAGTCGCAACTATAGCGACGCTGCCGTCAGACGCTGCGGAGGAGGACGAGAAAAAACTTAGTAAATAATGTGAATCATCCGAGGGAGATTTGATCGATACGGAAAGTTTATTAATAAAAATAAAGTAAATACACACGTCGGCCAAGAATATCAGAATTTACAAGCTTCTATATCTATACCGCATTTGATACAGTAACATATCAATAGAATCTCCCCGGCTATACATTCTGTATATATATATATATATATATATATATATATATATATATACCGTGTAGGTAAATATGTATAGTACAGTCCGTAGCAAAATAAAATCTCAAGATTTCTCAAGAGAATTACAAGACGCTGGACCGCTCGACTGTTTTAACGTGATCGCCTTCGTAATCCGAGTTACCATTACGGCCAATTTACACTGCAGCGACACAACCTGGACTTCCGGCTTTTCTCGGCCGGCGGCGAATCTAGAAAATTATTTTGATGATCTTGACGATACTAAATGAAGATGTGTATATATATATATAGTAGCCATAAGGGAAACCCACGTGGAAACTACGAGAGGCTGAGCATAAGCTGTTCGATGGGTTCTGAAAGTCCAATTCAGAATTCTGGAATATAATAAAAAAACGACAGAGAGAAAGAGAGACGAATAGTGAAGGAGATACGGAAGGAAGCAATGAAAAAAAAGGTAGGAAAATAGAGGAAGAAAAAAAAGTAGTAACTTTCCGAGATTGGAACCACGGGCCGATATCACGGCCATCTTTAAGGATTTAGCCTTGAACTTTTTTTTTCGTATCTCGGCAAAAGAAATGGATAAAAATCCTTGCTAGTCTTGATGGATTTACAGGATTCCTTTTTTTTCTTCCCACCGTATATATATCAGCGAATCACTATGTGTGTATATATATATATATATGTACAGTTCTGTCATCTCAAAAGAATCCTCATTTTTTTTCCCTTCCTTTTCTATGTTTTCCCTCCAAAGATTTTCTCATAATTCATAATGGCGAATCCTCATTAAACGCGGTCGTCTTAAGCGAGGCGTATCTTCACCGAGACTAATTATTTTCGCGAGATCAGTATGCAATGTCTGTTCAGTGATAAGAGCCTAATCTGCCCTTATCAATCATAAGGAGATTCATCTCATTCCGAAGGGATGTATAAATAGCGCAAAATGGGTTAATGGAAAAAAAAAAGTTTTTTTTTGTTGGTTCAATATAAAAAATTCTTATCCATTAGAATTTCATTATGTATCAAGATAAGGATAAGCGGATGGTGATAAGGCAAAACTAAGCCAATATCAAAAGCGTATACACGTAGTTGTCATGGCAACCGGTTCTAGGACCGGATGCACTTGGAAGCTTAATCGAGTTAGCACTGGGTGTCGCATGGTCGCCAATACCAGTTCGACCTTTTATGTAAAACCAATTACCCATAATTAACTGCGGTCGTTATTAAAATGTTCCGTAATAGCGTTAATGCAGAGCGATAATCAATAGCGGTGTGCATACGTTTACGTGGAGACTATTATTATTTTTTTTTTCATAATTTTTACAGAAAACTACGTAAAACCCTATAAATCCTTCAGGTAAATAATTTAATCTATTATCATAAAATTGATTGATATTTTGACAATTAGCAATTTCGAGTTTAATTAACCCTGGAACGATGAACTTTCGCATCCTGTCACTGAAATTCCTATAACAATTATTTATGTCCTTTAATAATTCCTGTTTATACATTTAACCTGACTGTTGATAACAGATTAATTTTACGAGGGTGTCAATTAGCCCAATCAATTGTTATCGTTATTATCGTCATATTGAAATTTTTTCATTCTTCATATTGTTACGCATTTCTTAACTTTACGATAGCAAAATCCGAGAACGAACGATTTCCGGGAAACGACCTACTTTACCTTCGGTCGTCCGACCTTCGACGCATCCACATGCCAGCCGATTCTTACGTCACCGGAAATCGACGAGCCCGTATGAACTGGGATTTAGGCTGGACCCAGCAGGAACGAGAGTTCTGACCTGACCTATCGCAGAGACAGGTCTTCCTATCTCTTATCATCTGCCGGGCAACTTGGTCTAGCCTATCGCGGCAGATTCGAGCACCTCGACCTCCACTGGACAATAACGAAATCTTTCGAGAGAATTTGCGTAGCTGTACTGATCAATCAGAGCGCACAGTTTCTGAGCTGATCCGAAGGGAAAACGTTATCATTATCGGTAGCCGGAGTCGCCTTGTGACCGTACGTCAAAAACCACGTGGCAATGTTTATATGTGAACACGTGCGTTTTTGTTATGAAAGTTATTTATTTAATAAGTCAAAAGTCCTACAACGAGAACGTTTGTGAATTTCAATTCGAGTGGCTACTAAGTGTCGCTCCTCAAGTTTCCATGAGAAATCCAGCGACACGCGAAGTCGTATCGTAATTACTGATAATAATTGACGTAGCTGATCCGAAGGGAAAACGTTATCATTATCGGTAGCCGGAGTCGCCCAGTGACCGTACGTCAAAAACCACGTGGCAATGTTTATATGTGAACACGTGCGTTTTTGTTATGAAAGTTATTTATTTAATAAGTCAAAAGTCCTACAACGAGAACGCTTGTCAATTTCAATTCGAGTGGCTACTAAGTGTCGCTCCTTAAGTTTCCATGAGAAATCCAGCGACACGCGAAGGTCGTACCGTAATTACTGATAATAATTGACGTAGCCATTTTCGTGAGTAAAGCACCGAGTCAATATTTTCGTGCGAGGTACTGTTGCTCGTTAACTTGCATTCTTTCTTTCTTTTTTCTTTTTCTTCCCTTCGTTTTAGTCTTTAAGGTTGCCTGTCGTTATGGCGACGAGCCATTTTGAATAATAACGTGGAAACGCGTCACACGTCAGGTCGATACGTATCGACGCACGTAAAAGCGATCAATGGCCGAAGGAAAGCGTAAATAAAAAATCTCCCAGGGAATTTCGTAGGTCGAGACTATCAAGGACCCAGAGATCAGCTGAACAATAGAAAATCTTTCCGTGTGGACCGGCCTAACTTTCCCTCGAAGGGAAAGCCAATCGGTATGACTGGACGAATCGATCCGACAGCTTCCGATCAGACTGGCCACTCGAGTGGAACCGGAAAGAACGAAGCTTTTCCGAATCGGTAGCTGAAGTCTGCGAGTCGAAAAATCGCGTGACGTCATATATAGATGGATTTTCGGAAATAACGAAAATAAGGGTTGTTTTTTTTTTGTAACTTTCATCATTCCGTATCAAGTGTTTTCCCAGGCGATCGGCTACCCCACGTGTGGTTAGCGGCTCGAGCCAGGAACAAGGGATGTTTTTGAAACTACTAAATGATAGGGGGGCGGGGGGGGGGAGGGTTCGAGCGAACGAAAGAGAGGGTTGCGCCCAAAGGATCAAAACAGTAGAGCTAGCTACCACTTGGGCAACTACCCTCGAACGTTTCGGTTAGGGTAACCTGTCGCGCACCCTTCTACTGTTCAGAGAGAGAGAGAGAGAGAGAGAGAGAGCGGCTGAAACGGAAGAGCAAGGGAGAGAGAGAGAGAGAGAGAGAGAGAGAGAGAGAGAGAAAGTGAGAGAGCACAATGGCACAGGAAACCAGGAGAGTGCGAGGCCCAGGATCGTTTATCATATCGGTGGCACATAAATAATCCTGAACGCTCTATACCTACCTCCGGGCCACCCGTTATAGACCGTGAGTTATGAAACGTGGAATAACGAATATCCCCTGATATTGCATTACTCCTCGTTCGCAAGCCGAACCATCCGCGCCATGATTTTATCTATCCAGGTACAGTCCGCACGAAAGGCTTTGAACCAGCGAGGTTACAGGTATTTATATAAAATTCCTGACCAGATCCATGACTATCGGTAGATCGCATAAATATCGCATCGAGTAAGCAGACACGGGTTATATCGACTATAGTCCTAGGTTCACCTCGATGATACAGAAATATGATATACCGAAGAAACGACGTGTTATATATCAAAATCAAGGCATTAGACTCGTGACGAAATTCTATAGTCGATTCGACCAAACTTCCTGGAGGATTAATGCTCGCCGTTGCGCTGCTCAGCAGCTAAAGGCTTTTCCCTTATACCTTCGGAGATCCAATTACATTATCCTTCGTCAGGATTCAGTGGAGTTTAAGGGGAGGCGAGTCCTGCTAGAATATACAGCAGATTGATACGACGGACAGTTGGCACCCGTGTGCGGTTGACGCTGAGGCGAAACGAAAATTTTGGCCATCGGCTCGAATATATCTATATAGGTATAAGGCTGGTATTTAGCAGCGATTCGGGTTGGAGCCGTCGGGAATGACGGATAAGCCAAAGTTTCGGCGATTGCTGTATATTAGGTTGAGAGCGCGAGAAAAATATGACTGTCGTCGTTATCGGAAATGGGAAAAGTTGGTAAAACTGGATACGGGCCGAGGGGAGGCTGGGACGTTACGTAACAGCGTCCTCGAAGAAAAGGAGATTGGCGAATGAATTTTCGCGAAGCGTATTCCGCGTGCGATTTCGGTCTATTTCGCCTGCGAAGTAAATTGGGGGTTGAAATCAGCAAACCGATTCGCAAAATGGCGAATCGTTAGGGGGTCGCGGTTAAGGGAGAAAAATATTGGGGAAATTAATCGGGCGGCGATTTTATCCGGGGAAAACCGTGTGAGACGTACATGAGATACGGACAGGCGCGAGACGTCGCTAAGGCGCCGCGACGCTCGTATTATTATTTTCACTCAACATCTGGCAATTGGATTCACGAATTCATTGCATCCCACGCAGTCACGAGGCTCGACGGTCCTCTTTTATTTTCTAATTACATTTATAACCCACAAAGATACATAAGTATTTCTATATGCGGACGTCGGATGCGCCAGTCCTATAGGCTATTCGCACATCTTGGCAAAAATAGTTTCTGGACCAATGCCGAACGGAATCTCGAGTAGTGACTCTTCGTGAAATTCCACGGAGTCGTCGACGTCGATTCGTTCCGAGATCGAGGAATTGCTAATTGGCCCCCCCGAGAGATCGGTCGCTGGAGTCGTGCAGCATCCTGAAAGTTATTAATCCGAAGCTACGACTTTGGCAATCGAATCGTCTTCCACGTTTTCCCCATTTCGATTAATTGGCAAACCGCCGCAATTGCCAATTGCCAATTGCAATAACCTGGATTGGGAATTGCTGCGGGCCAACTGATAGCTCAGATATTTGCAAGCCGCAGTCTAGTTACGTTCTGAGCTAGGGGCGCGAGACGATTGGGACTGGAACAATGGGGGATAGGGGGGGTAGGGGGGGTTTAGATTCCCTGGGGATTAAAAGGGGATGAAGGGACGCGTTACGTAATACGTCTCACGTTAACGCCTAACCTGTAATTCATTTCTGTTGACAGCGCTTGTGGATCAATTTCAATGATTTATCATCTGGACTGATCCATGAATGTCTCTAGGATCTCATTCATAGATATGTCTGTACATAGGGAATTTAGTCGATGGCAAATACTGTAGATTCGAGTGGCTGTTTAAATACGTCTATGTGTTTCCGTGTCGCTGACAATACAGTAGTGCAATCCTGGCATTTGTCTCTGGGAACGAATTCGGTTCATTAACGATATATATATATATATATATATGTGTGTGTGTTGTCGCGTTCGAACCGAAATATCTATCGGTCATTCAGATTTGGTTGGCTGCCTGTAGGGATGCCAGGGTAAAAATATTATAGGATAAATTGACAATGGTGTCGATACGAATATAACGTGACACGTATCAAATGCATTATTCGGCAGAACGATTCGTTCAATGGTGCATTGTGAAAATTGCATCTGCTAAGGATACTACGGTGCTGTGTTAATTCATCGTATCGCTTTCTTATGATAATTTTCATTGATAAGAAAATTTGTTATTACGATAAAATTTTTTTTTTTATTTTTACAAAGTTTTTTGTAGATCCTGTAAACATAACCTTGCGTTTAGCACGTGCGTGCGCATCGAGATAACGAGTGCCTGTCTCGATGCAGCGTATCGGGGATAAGAGTAAGATAAGAGTCTTGCCTCGATGTACGGTAAAAAAAATTATAAAAAAACGAAGTAAAATTGAAGTGAGAAAAAAGGAAAGTTATTCAAGGCGAAGAGAAAGAAGAAGTGACTACTCACCGATCGCTCGGCGCTCAGCGGTGTAGTCCTTCTCCTTATCAGGAAGCAGGATCGAAAGATTATCACGGCTGTCACGATCAAAAAGAGCCGCCTTTCAGCTCAAGAGTGTCGATCGATCGAAAGAGAATATCGGTGAGGGAGGGGGGGAGGGGGGTCGAAAGAGCAATGGTGAACGGAGTGCGAAGGGTGTCGGAGATTAGGGGTCGCGCAGGTAGTGCAGGGGGAATGTCTAACTGCACCCCAGTGCAGTTTGGATTCTGCGATTGGCCAAACGGCAAAGGGAGGGTCCGGTCAGGGTGGTTGCAGTGCGGATCGAAGCGAAGGCCGGGGGTCGCAAGGTCAAGGATGCGCCACTGGGCTAAGGGTGGGGGCTGCTCCCAGTAGGGGAGGAGACGGAGTCAAAGAGTGGCTCGGCAAAGGGGTGCTCTTATTCACCCTAACGGTAAACGAGTCAAGAGCAAAAGGGCCTTGGGCCGAGGAAGAGGGGTGGCTGCAGGTACCACCAGCAAGAATAAAAAAAAGGGGATGAATGAGCGGGATCCGCAATGGCCTCCCTTACAATCTCAAGGGTGGATTCTCAAAGAGCGAAACGTGGCACGCCAGCCGCTCGCTTCGGCACTGGCGCCCAGCGCAGTCCAGAGCTGCACGATGCACCGGGTGCACCGATGCACAACCTGCCGCGTCTCGGCGTGGAAAGCGCGGGCGGCGCATCAGCCGCCCCTATATAAGGGATGGGCAGCGCGGGGGCCAGGGGCGAGCGAGGGAGGCGTCGACGGCGTCGGCGTCGTCGCCCGCCTCGAGTCCCGGCGCCCAAAAGAGTAAGGGGTACACCTCGCTCCTGTGACGTCATACCGTGACGTCACCGGGCCCGTTGCCTGGCAACTCCAGGGCGCAAATCCCGGCACTGTACACACTGGGATGCACGCCCGGGCCGTGCCAGCTAAACTACCCCTACTTTTACTATTACCAACCCCAACTATACACGCGGGCACCGTTCCGGCCCACCCCTGCCCATCCAGCCTCCAGGGACCACCTCCCCACCTACCCTAAAGAGCACCCTGTCGCTTTCGGCATCTCGACTCGTGACGTCACTCTAAAAACTAAAAACTCCCCTCTCTTTCCAACCCTCCGACCCTATCGTCCTCACACCGATAAACCCCTACGCGGATCCAGGTTTGCGTAGGTCGGAAGCTAATGGATTACTTGTCCCGTGTCTCACGCTAGTTTTCAATGAACTTTTTTTTCCCTCACACGTTAAACGCACCGAAAATCGCGATTGCGGTTTAGCTTCACATTTTCTCTCTCTCTTCGCCGTTCGCGCTTTGATATTGAATAAAAATTTCCGGCAAATAACGATTCGCGCTATTGTCGAATTTTCGCGTGATTTAATGGGACATTCTGATGGGACGAAGGGATGCGAATGTACACGAAGGGTCTTTGTTATTCTTCAGGCTGATCTCCAAGACTTTCAATAGGCCCGATATATCGAACGGACAATATCCAATGAAAAGGTCTGTATTCGAAGCAGCATGGAGATGCGATAAAAAGATGCGAAACCTCAAGAGCGGTTTCTATGGCGACGTGTACGTAATCTCCTCGTATATACTGTATGACTCCGGCGCAAAGTGATTTACTGGCAAAAAGGTACTCGGGAGGAAGGCGAATCTACGAGAATATCCAATTAAAGCCGATCTCGATAAGCAGCTCGCGAGAAACACGATCGGTTGCCATTTAATCTCCGCGAAGAAATCGACTCTCGAAAGTTTCGCTCCCGTGAATTAATATATGTGTCGTGTACGCGCGCGGTATTAAGTACACGAGAGAAGTTTGACTTTCGAAAACAAAACTAAATAATTGCGTCAGCAGCCGTATCGAAGAGTATCGCGTTACCGATATCTTGATAATTACAAATCGACAATCGTTTATGCGTGTTTTTAAAATTTCTTATTAAAAAAAAATTTTTTTTTTCTTTCAGATACGTCCGATGCTCTAATTGACTTCCGGTGTGACGTTAAGAGAGACTATCGGTCGATAAGAATTCTGATGATAATTTATCGGCTACCAGGTAGATGGGTGGCGAGAGGCAAACGGGAAAATTAATTATAACGAGCGTGGGGAGGCTAATTAAAACTGAACTGGCTTTTACGTTCTGTGTTACTGGCGACTATCGAGGACCTTCGGGCTGCTTCACCTTGGCTACCGAGCGATAACTATGAGAACCTGCCTTGTTATTGGTTGTCGCTTATCACCCATTAAGTTTCTAATGACGCGCGTGTTTGGGGTTTCGCGATCGCTCTGTGACGCCTGAATTTGGCGTATAATTAAAGATGAAAAATAAATAAAAATTTTTCAGTGCAATTAAATGCATTCGCAATCTCTTTTCGAGTTTACTGATTATTTCTAATGGTTTTTACTCCTGCGACTTTACTGGTCCAGAGATGCACTTTGACACTTTAATTAAACTTCTAATGACTTATCTGTACCGCGTTCTGATAATTAACCGCGAAGTCGCATCGACTTCAGAGTCAAGTACAGTGAGATAAAACAGTCGAGGTCGAGTACTGCGGAATTTATATTCATTCGAGATGCTGCGGAAGATGCAGCATCCGAGAGACAGAGGATGCGTGAGAATTCAGAAGCAGAAAATTTCTTAATTAGCCTCGTTTGAAAAACTGCAAGGAAATTTACCAAGCCGGAAGTTTAAAGCTCATCTTGAAAGGGGATGCTGGTCCAGAGATCTAAGATAAGATTTTGAACAGCTCAAAGGGAAGAAGTGCAAGTTTCTCGCGAAGGCTGAAGATCGTAACGCGTGACCTTTGACCTTTGTATCTCGAAAAAATATCATAGTCCCTTAAAACCAAAAACCATATGAAATCCCATAAGGAAAGAAAGAGAGACGTTAATCTTATACGAGCCGTGAAAGTTTTACCATGTGGAAGGGTGGGGAGGGGGGTAGGTGAAAAGGTCACATAACTGGAAATCGTTATCAGTGATAAGAAGAAGCAACTAAATTCAGGAGAAGAAAGAAGCACGAGCCAATAAATTTCTATATCGTAAAGAGGTAAACGATCGCGATTACGATAACTTTACTGTTAGGTTATCTTAGCCCAACCTAACCTGATAAGGGCGTGGAAATAAAAACAAAGGATTACGATTTGACAAAGCAGGGCTGCTGCCCTTGAATTATAGTTAAAGTTAGCCAGGCCATATAAGGGGGATGATGGATTTACGCTGACACGACCAAGGGTGGTTTTATGTAAAATCAAGTAAACAAGAAAAAAATCGACACTCTGTTGACCCAACTAACAATAGGGGATCCGATATCGGATAGTCTGCATCTTTGTTATCACCCTACTTATATATATATATATATATATATATATATATATATTTATTCTTACAATGAAATTGCTGAAAGCGTTCGGCAAATTCTCAGCTAACGAAGCGAATCTGCAGATTCTCGATCTGCTGCTGACAGGGAAAGAAAGGATTCGCGTCGAACGCAGAAGCCACGTGACGCCGAGTGAAACTCGACCGTGTCCGACACCTGCGTCGCGACGTCCCTTCTCGTGATATCCTGTCAGGAGCACGAATGGAGCGTCCCGTGCCCGGAACTCTGGCAATGGACCATTTACGTACTGCCTGATTATCTTAGCGTAATTTATCATTGCGATCTCAGGTTTACACTGATTTTGGATTTTTTTTTAAAACCGAAAACTGCACGATTTTAATATTTTTGATTTTTTTTTTGGGGGGAATTTTTGAAAATATTTTCTTTTTATTGTTCTTGAAAACACTGGCCATTATTTTATAATAGTTTTAGTGTGTCGATAGATCGTGCCAACTTCCGGTTAGAATATATATATATATATATATAAGGATGTGGATACGTGTAAGGATGAGTTCGTATGCAGGATGGATTCTTCTATACGAGTCGTGCAAACTCGATGCACCGTAGCAGCGGATGCAATTCGAAAGTTTTCAATTACCCAGACTGCAACTTCCGGTAAGTTTTCGTTCCCTTGGGGGAAAAAGACTCAGCAAGGCTCTTCCCGTTGAACATGAAGATTTCCATGGACGCTTAGCTCGTATCGACGCTTTTCCAACAATTTTCATCTTTTGCAAAATTATTATACGTTGAATAATGAAAATTGTTATTGAAGAAAAAATAAATAAATTGCACAGGAGTCGATTTGAATTTTTTTTTTTTTAGAGAAATTGCCATTACTTACAAAGGCTCGATAGTCGTGGATTTGGAATTCGGAAAGACCTTGCCGGCTCTAATATTAGATTGGGGTTATGTCACCGTGTAAGAGCCGTCGAAATTTCGAGGCAGCCTCTCGTGCTTACTCATCATCAATCTCGGGCGTCGCGACGTCGACAATCCGATGCTCGAGGGTATCGAAACGTGGAGGATCCATGGGAAGAAATTTTATCCATTAAAATGTGGAGGATGGACAGTCGAAAATATCGAGATCAAGAGATCGAATTAATGTTAGGATCTTTTTGGGAATGAGATATTTATTGGATTTTACTTGAAAAGATAAAATTTTTTTTCTCAGGATCCAACTTATTCTGTTCGTGGAAAGACTGAAGTCCAGTTGGCGAAATACGAGAGGATCACTGGAATCGTCCTGAGATTTTACGTCTCGCGTGTCAGTGGCTGATGGAGGATAAGAGAGAAAAATGATAAAGAAAAAATATATTAAGTCCCTAGTGTTACCTTTGCTAGAATGAAAAATCCCTATGGGAAAATCACCAAGTATCTTGGGGGATTTTAAACTCGTCCTTGGTAAAATGTAACTCGTTTAAAAAATTAGGAAAAAAAAAGAAGTCAAAAAAACTTTGAGTGACGCACCATCCCAACTATTCTCGTGAGGGAATCCTGACTGGAAAAGCTGGAAAATCGTAGGACGATTTTATTTTTCCTCTTTGGCTTCGCTACGGTCCACCCTTCGATTTCATCCTAATTGCCCAGCATCAATTTCCGGTCCAGTCCCATCCGGAAATACGCGAAAACTCTTCTGGCTGTTTTATCAGGATTTTCAAACTGTGATTTAACAGCGGGAATAATGAAAAAAAAATAAAAAAATTATTCAGAAATCAATGCATCTCCTTTTCGAGCGATTCCTTCGTCTCACCGTATAAAAGAGTCTAGAAATACGGGAATTGCGCAATTTCACGTCGCGCAACAATTTCGTCCCTTATCATCGTAAAAACGTGACTTTCGCGAGACAAGAAATTCCACGCAAACTTTTTAAATATTTTTCATCGACTAAAGACTCCCTGAACGCAGCGCGAATCCTTATGCCGTATCTTTCCCATGGTTTTTCGCGAATTAAAAAGATTTATCACCCCACGGCTGACATGGGAAATTGAATAGAATTTTCATTTGTGCAAAACAAAAAAAAGGACTTTGGCCAATAAATTTCTTGTCACTTTGTTTAATAATAAATAAGAAAAAAAAAAACGAACCCAAGTGAAAAGTGCTATTCAAGAGTTAAAGCAACAATATGCTCGTAAGAAAGGCACAGGGAAGACGTAAAAAAAAAAAAAAAAGGAATAATAATTTAATAAGTGTCGCACACTTCTTTATTTACGTTACCAGGATAATTATCAAATATTGTTGTATTATTTACAATAAATGTTCAATTTATTTAAAATACATCGGCCTACGCTTTATTTGATAATTATCCTGGTAACGTAAATAAAGAAGTGTGCGACATAAGGAAATTAAAAAAAGGCGCAACCCAAAGGATTCGCATTATAATAAAACAACGTCGGAGGTCGCCGTGCCTCGTTCGCTCTTTCCTTATCTTCACCCCTTATTCCCTTTTATTCCTTGCAAAAGTGGGACTTTAATGCACTTTCACGAAGCATTATCTTCCCCGGCCCTGACTGGCTTACATTCAATTGTAGTCCAAGAGCTTAATTCCCTTAGCTCTTCCATCCATTTCAAAAGCTAACTGCATTTCGTGCACTTGGCCGCGCGACCCTCCCCCTCAAAGGAATTCACCCCTTTCTCAAGGAGGAGCCGCAAGGGATGATCCACTAGACTCCTTGTTATATATACATGTATTTCATCCACACGAAGACCTCTGAATCGTCGAGTACTTCCGGTAAGCCCCCTCCCTCGCACTTCATGCCCCCTCCGTCATCCCTTATCATCAACTTCCGCAATTCCCCCTGAGAAAGCCAGAGGTCACGTGACAATTTTTTAAAAAATTCAAAATTTCAAGACACAACCCGGGGTCGATTTGCATCTGGTACCGGATGTCGCGGACTCCGTACGTCATGGCTTCCTGCCGATCTCCAGGGTGCTCCTCCATTAATTCCGCAGGGTGACTCAATGAAAATCGAATCCCAATAGCGATCCCCGTCGCTAATGGCCGAGACGAAGAACAATGCCCATGGACCTTCATTGTGTCTTACTGCAGCTTCCGGTACATCCGTGGATACGTATGTATATAGAGTACAGTAGTTATATATCTATATAGAGAAATTCCAAAAAGCGTAATGATCCATTGTACGAGAGCAGGAAGTGTCGTGATCGCGTAATACCTTCCTCGCTTGCCAGATAAAAATCCCTCGTGACGTCAGACCACGTATCTATATACATTATACCTATAGGTACGTCACATACGGACTGTACATAGAAAAAGCACATGCCCGTGAAAGGTAGACGCCATAGGGAAATGAAGACTGACGAAAATTGAGTGTGATAAAAAAATTTTGCAGATTAGCGCAAACGTGATTTGCATCGTTTTCAGACTGGCGGTCGACCAAAAATTCATTCGACTTGGCGTCCCGACGCTGGACGCCGACACGTGTGCACGGGCGTCATACCGTATATAATGTCTTTTCACATGCTCCCATCTCGGATACACACAGGCTAGGAATATTTGTAAATAATTTGTTTACGACGGCGTCGACGAGCGTCGGGACGCCAATCGTGCCGCTGATGCCAGCAAAAAAAAAAACTGGTTCACCCGTGGCTAAGGTAAGCGTGTTGAGAGGCTCGAGTAACTGAAGAAGTAGGATTTGTTAAGGGATGAAGGGTGGGGGTGGTGCAAGGGTTGTCAAAAAGGAGCGCGTGATAGTAACCGACTCGGCACTTTCACCCTTAGACTCCTAAAGCCCAAAGTTAGGGGTTGGAAAGAGCGGGTGGTGGGGGGTCGCTACTACTAGCCACCCCTACGGCAGCTACTATGTGGGTCAGAGCTCTGATCGTCAAAGCGCCATTATTCTGCGAGTGCTCGACTCCAACCCTTCCTTTTAGGGGTTGGTTCTGTTACACCGGTGCACCGGTGTTATCTACGTATGGATATGTAGGTCAGACAGTGGCTGTGTGCTGGCTACGAGAATTCTATGCTAAATTAGGTACATCAATTCTGTGCAGAGATAAAACTGCTCTTTTTTTTTTTCTTCGTTTCGGGTAAAAAGAAAAACTGAACGGATCTATAAATTCGTAGAAAATGGCTAAAAAGCGTGTATGGGTGGAGGGGGGAAAAAAAAAAAAAAAATTCATATCGAATTGGCAGTAAGTTAGTCAGGGTGGAGCATCGTTATCTCGTTATTGTGTCTTCGGCAGAGGATGAGGTAATTCGCGGATGCCGTTCAAGTAAATTGCGGCACTACCGCTAACGAGAAGTAATAGACAATAAAGCAGCATCTTCAAGGTGGAGTGGCGTCATCAGCCCAGCGACGTAATATCGCTTCGTCGAGTGTCTAATAGCCCTGAGCTCTCCGAGGAGCCTTGGCTTTCCCGGTAAAGTCGAGCTACCCGATTGGAGAATCAAATTTGAGAAAGTGGGAGGATTGAAAAAAATGTTCTTTTCTCATTTTTGAGAAAAATTCAAAATTATTATACCCGGTGTCTCGGAGTGAAATTTTTTCATGTCCCATCCTCATTTGCATTCGCTCTGACCGTGCTAATTGTCTGCAATGCTCCTATCTTCTTCCGAGTCTCGACGGTCCGTATAATATAATGGGCCGACCTTATCCAACCCTTTTACCTGTAGTATATATGTATATATACTACCCCTCTTCTTAATCAGAGAAAGGGCGACTTTATCACTTGCAGACTTCGCCGCGAATTGTTCCCCGAGAATAACTTTTTAACCGTCTCGTGCGCTGCGACGCTCTTCGAGGCTTCCCAGCCAATCCTTTCTAATTACTTGAGGAAAGGTTAAGGCTCACCCGCACTGAGAGCGACGCTGGAGAATCGACTGCTCGAAATGAATTCTTCTTCATTTTATTTTTATTTGGTTCCTCGATTCTTCTTGAATATTTAGTACGGAGGAAATTACCGGACGTAGATCTTGAACGTGATCATCTTCTTGCTAAGATTAAGGCGGTAGGTGACAACGCGTACTAAAGCGATCGATAGATCAGAAACTTCCGGTACTGATAAGATATTTAAAAAAGGAAAATTTATATTACGAGAAATTATTTACTTTACAAAAAGATTGTCCAAAGGGAATGCGTTTTCAATTTTATTACGACGGATATTTGTTTTGAGTGATTCGAGGCGCCATCTTTATTTTGGAAAAAAAAAACTGGAACGAGTACAGAGCTGCGTAGACGGAGCTGCCGTCCATTAATGTAAATCTAATAAGAGCGACGAGTGGATGAAATTTTTTTTTGTACTTTTATGGAAAAGTGAAAAATCGCTCGGGCCATCCGAATGAGAATTTTAAGTAGACATTTGCGAAAAGAGAGTTTGGCGAGTGACTTCGATTCGGGAATTATTTATTCTTCGCGAATTATTTATTCTTCGCGAATTTATATATGACCATTGCGAATAACCGACTGGTCGATTCGCGAAACTGCTTTCGATTGGATTAAAGAGAGAAAGTGCCTTGGAGAGGGGGGGGGGGGAGAGAGAGTTTCTCTATCGGTTTCTTTCAATATTTAATTTCCATCGAAGAAGACTTTTCCACGCATTTTCCTCCCACACTTATCTTGTCAATGTTATTCAATAAATTCGAGAGACTCGAACGCAGTGAAATCGCACTGGCTGCTTTAGGGATTCTTAATGATGGCCAAAAATGGAAGGTTGATCCCTCGAATGATGATTCAGCGCCGAAAGGACCTAGATGGACTCTTCTGCTTCTTCCTGGAGTCCATAAAAAAAAAAAAATGTCCAGCGCAATTCTATCGCGATGCGGTTCGAATAGAAAGTTTCGCCAACGTCGGAATTGCACAATTGAAAATAAGCAAATGTCGACTGTGTATCAGGGGATCGTTCGTTTTGCATTTCTGCCAAATTAATCCGGCTAAATTACAGCTTTCAATTCGGCACGCGGAAATTGCAAGCGATAAATCACGTCGATCAAACTTTTAATAAATATCAAAGCTATACGGCGACCATCATTTCTAATTGCTCACAGTTACGTTGGACCGCTGAATGATCTCGTACATCATTCACAATGCGATATTATGTACCGAACAAGTCATGCTTCGTTCACCCGTCGTTCCATTATTGCGGGCTGTACATAATTTAACAATTTATATAGGTTCAAGAAATTAAACGGTATACAGATGGATGTCTATGATGGAGTCAGGTTTTAGCTGGGTCGGCACTGGGACTCTAGTGGGTCTGCACTGGGCCTCTAGTGCTCAATTAGGGACCCAGTCGGCATTGGGCCTCTAGTGGGTCTGCATTGGGCCTCTACTGGGCCTCTAGTGCCCAATTAGGGACCCAATTGGCACTGGGCCTCTAGTGGGTCTGCACTGGACCTCTAGTGGGCTTCTAGTGCCCAATTAGGAACCCAGTGGGCACTGGACCTCTAGTGGGTCTGCATTGGGCCTCTACTGGGCCTCTAGTGCCCAATTATTGACCCAGTCGGCACTGGACCTCTAGTGGGCCTCTAGTGCACAATTAGGGACCCAATTGGCACTGGACCTCTAGTGGGTCTGCACTGGGCCTCTAGTGTCCAATTAGGAACCCAGTGGGCACTGGACCTCTAATGGGTCTGCACTGGGTCTCTACTGGGCCTCTAGTGGCCAATTAGGGACCCAGACTGACCCCGGACTTACGTAAGAGAATTGCTACCGGGCTCTACATACGAGTAATAATACTCCTCCCGTTATCAATAACTTTCGGCAAGTTGCTCAAAGTAAGAGCAGTGCGCATGCGCCCGAGTGGTAGAACGTTAACGGCATTGATGAGAATTTGCAGAAAATGTAAATGGCGACAGAGATGGGAGTAGACGGCGCATACTGTGTGCCCAGGCTATCAAACTTAGCCAATTTATTAAATGTAAATTTGCAGACTTAGGAAACTCAATGATGCCAACCTAAGTCCTTGGGTATAATATATTCCTGGAGGATCACTCATCCCCCGACCAAGAGAGTCATTATCACGTTTTCGGATTAGAAGACGACAGGATAAAATTTATGCTCCCTTATCAGTGGCCTTGAATAGGTATTAATCAGGTTAGTCCCTTTCGCGAAATGGGAATATGTTTTCCTGTTGCTTCATTATGTAATTCCCAATTCCCATTGTGTTCCTCGTTATTTGGATCCTTCGCAAATAGGATCCTTTGCGAATTGGTACCAGGACCTAGGGGACGCTTGGCTATTGTTCTGCCTAAGTGTTGGACATTGTCCCGGCACCCTGACCACCCTCGGACACCCCGCAACGTCGTAATCAGTAACTGGCAGGGGCCATTGCTGCCCAACTGCCCAACATAACAGCGGATATCATTGTCGCGACCCCCCCCCCCCCCGCGCCCCCCTCCTTATCCAAGGGATTATACCCTCCTGCTAATTGACGCTAAATCAATTTTACCAGATTTCACCAGCGTTCACGGGTGTTGTTATCGTTATCACTGAGAAACTTATATTCCCCGCTAAGTATGGACTCGCTGGAATGATTTTTATCAAAATTTGGTATCAACCCTTAATGAGACTCCATAGATTTTAGCTGTTTCAAAGATACCGTAATGGCGTCCGAAGATCATATCGTGTTAGGTGTGCGACAAATTGTTTTTTTTTTTTTGACATGAAAAATTGAACGTCCCGCGAGAGTTATCGAGTTATCAGTCTCTCAGGTATACGTGTCTTGCTAAGGGTTGACTTTTTTCGATTTCACCAAAAAAATTGTCACTCGCTTCCCAACGTCTTGCGAAGAATGTCGGGACTCCGTTTAATACTCGGACTGTCCCTGTTGATCATTGCGAAAGCAGAGGAAATTCCGAGCTGCAAATTGTCCCAGGATATTTCAAAGATCCCCTGGAGTTCGGGGATGATTTCTGAATTTGTAAAATTATATTTGAAAGAGACCAAAATGCATTCTCATCTTCACTTTTTCGTAGACTCCAAGGTAAGCGTGATAAAGAGATCCCTCATATATTTAATGTTAATTTTTTTTTTTTTCAGGTTAAACCCACCGCAGCCTCCAGGGTGATTAGGGAATTTTCTAAAAAAATTCCAACGTCCATTCAACGACCAGGTGACAGCATTCCACGCGCTTTTGGTATTTCTAACGCGTCGTATGTGGAATTAAAAATTTTTCAAGCGATTTACCAAAAAGTGGAAGACGTGAATGTGAATTTGCTGAAAAGATTTTACGAGACAAACTGGAACACCAGATCACGAATAGGCATCTGGATAGTCGAAGAAGGAAGGAGAAAAAATTATTCTAAAATCCTCAAAGAATTTTGGCACGAAAATTCTCTTAATGTCGTAATGATAACAAAAGGTAAATCACAGGAAAAAATGAGAATCTTGAGTTACAATCCATTTTTGAAAAATTCCAAAAATCAAACTGGCACGTTCTACACGTTATCCAAAATGGATGCTCTGTATCCTGACAAATTTGCCAACATGCATGGAACACCTGTGCGAGTCTCCCTGTACAAACGACGTCCGTACTCGATAACGAATGACAACCACGAATTCATAGGCGGCGTCGACGTGGAATGCATGTGGATGGCATCGAAATGGTTGAACTTTAGCATCGACCTGATAACAGCGCCAGTGTCGTCATCCAACTACGTGGTAAGGCTGGAAGACGGTAGCGAGGTGGGGATAGTCGGCGACGTCCTGACAAATAAATCTGACATAATAATGACAGCTCAACATTTGGCAGTGGCCAATGGCAGATCAGTCGAGATCCTCGATCCATTTTTTCTCTCAAATTACGTAATAATTGTACCCAAGGCCAAACTGATACCAGCCGTCCTGAAATCCTTTCGTCGATTCTCGACCCCCCTTCTTATCGCTCTGGGATTCTCGATACTGATCTTAGTGGTCAGTTTGGCCGCTATGGATAACGATGACGTAATGCTCAAGGCACTTCGGGTCATGTTGTATCAGCATTTCACTCGGATCCCAGCAACGGACTTTGACAGATTATTTTCCATCAGCTGGATATTCGGCTCCTGCGTCATGTCGGCTGTTTATCTGAGTTATCTCGTTAAGGACATGTTCACGGTTTATCACTACAAGGACATCGACAGCCTTGCCGAACTTTACGATAGCGGATTGACGCTGATGGTCGGCTACGGGATGCTGAGCACCTTGAAGAAATCAGACGTCGAGGATACGAGGAAGCTGTACGAGCGCGCTGTCGAAACTTTGAATTTCACTGATTGCATGACTCGACTGATAAGGTGGGAAAACGTCAGCTGCGGAATGGACATAACCTTCGAGCAGGAGTATCACGGGGACGATACGTTCAGCGTAGACGGCTCCAAGACCCACGTGCTTCGGGAATCTCTGAGCGGCCACTGGACGACCTACGTAACCCGAAGTGGTTTCCCAGCCCTCGAAAAGTTCAATGACCTCGTGCGAAGACTCATGCAATTTGGTCTCTGCGCAAAGTGGCTGATCGATCGCATCCCGAAGACCAAAGTCACGGACAGAGACGAGGCGCTCGCTTTGAGATTGACTCATCTGAATTGGACCTTCTGCATCTTCCTCGGGGGCTGCCTCCTAGCCTGGCTTGTATTTCTCTTGGAACTACTTTTCGCGAAAATTTTGCCGATCGAAAGGGCAGCAGCCTCTGGAAGGATTTTGCGAGGAATCGGTGCGAGGGCCGAGTTGGCTGACCGTAGGTCTTCTCGAGAGAAGGCAGTGGCACACGATGGGGAATTTGACAGGTGGCGGCTTACGGTAGGGGTTGGTGAAAGGAGAGTGCCAAATGGAGTAACAAGACTGGAGTAAGAAGAAAAGCGGGACAACGAAGAGAGAGCGGGAGAGGGAGAGAGAGAGAGAGAGAGAGAGAGAGAGTAGTGAAAAGTTGAAGAAAGGGGATGACGGTGAAAATACCCTCCAACTGCCGAGAACAATATAAACCAGCGAGGCTCTTGGAAAGATCCTCGAGCAGTAACGAAGGAGGCTCATCTTAATTGTCTTGATAAACCTCGAGGAGGGAGATAGAAACTACCCCTGCACTGAGGGAGATCCACCCCTTCATCCCCTAGAACGACTTCACCCCCATGGACCTTACCTTCTTCAAAGGGACAGCAAATGCCCAAAGTACGATTCTGTTCAGCCATTAACTCTGCGTAGGTAGACTCGAGTTTTGATAAGGGGATGATTTTACACCCTTATCTATGACAATCGTCGTGACGCCCCGTGCATATGGAAAAGTTGAAAATTCTATAGTGAAATTCTACAAAATGGCTGTCCCAATCTCTTATCGCTTATCTTCGTCCGCTGCTCACCCGTCCCATACCCCCCTTCCCAGGAGTCCTATCTGGCAGAGCCTCCCCCCCTCCCCACCCCGTCCCAAGAAAATCCCAGGGGTCTAATCCGGCCTCAGGAAAAATCGAGCGACCATGATAATAATCCGCGTCGCGGATCGTTTTACTTCCTCGAAGAAAGCGAAGCTTTTCGTTTTCATCTCGCAGTCCGCGACTCCTTAAGCCGCGACCATTATTCACGGAAGGATAATTCGCCATAAGCTCGTACGTTGAGACGAAGGATATAGGATATACATAGGGGTTGGTACCCCTAACTTTTGTTATATTATTATCGGTGGTAGTGGTAGCGCTGTACTCGTTTTCGTCATCCGTGTTGTTCTTGTATCCTACTACCCTTGCGAAGGACACGTGCGCGGGCTAACAGCATAAGTTAGCAAAGGGGTGAAGGGTGGCGGGTGTCACCTCGGCTTAACCTAACCACCCCTAGTGGCCTAGTGGGAAACAGGGACAAATCGGTCCTGCGATGCGATCTGTTCCATCCCAGACACATCCCTTCGCGAGCGGAACATCCCCTTAATGAATTTACTGCTTTCTCCGTGGACGGGATATAAAGGGCCGATCGATTGGGGGTTGGTTCCTGACTTTTCGCCCCCTCTGCACCCTTGCATATTTATCTGAAACAAAGAGAGACGTAAATACGTATAGGGGTGACGGAATGGGAGGGTTGATAACGGAAAATTAATTCAGGCCGATAGTAACGGATGCTTTTAATTGGAAAAATGTATATACGATATATGTGCCAGTGTAAGAGCCACCCCCTGGTAAAATCGTAGGGGTTGTTGGGGCGTCTCGTGTAATTTTTTTATATTCGCGAGAAACTATGCGGAAAGCAGTGTCGCGGGCGGAAATAATTAGTCAAGTTTCGAGAAACTAAAGGCGCTGGGCGAGGTGGAAAATTGTAATTGGTTCGTGTTTTTTTTTTTTAATTTTTTCATTCCGGCAACCCTTTAAGTGGCTTCGTTTGGGGGGAGGGAGATTATAAAAGATACTTCGGTTATCAGTAATTATTATTCCATTGGGAAAATCAACCCCTAGTCGGAGCCTTCGGTGCTTCCGATACTTTTGGTATTTAGGGGTCGATTAAATCGTTAGGGCGATTCCCAGGAAATGGCCCCGTTAGGTAGGGGATGCTTTTTAAGGGGCGCGTGTGTGCGCGTGTCTCGAGCTTCCTCGTTGGAATTCCGGAAACGAGCTCGTCCTCTACGTGTCTCGCAGCCCGACTGCGCAAACGTAATTACGCCAATAGTTTCGATTGCCGATCGGCTGGTACGGCGACTCGTAAAAGGAAAAGCGCAGTGCTGGATTTAATGTGAAAACGTTGCCTGAGAAACCAGACGACGACCATTAGTTTATCGGAAGGGGTTGCGACTGAGCGTGCGTCGGTTTCACGAGTTAATTAGTACCGGCGCGCGATACAAAATTACTTGGCTGTTAATTTCTCTTGAATCTTTATTAAATATTTCTTTTACCTGGAAGGCACAAAAAATTCAACGATATACTCGCGAGGCACTTCCTGTCGCGCTTGGATTTCCGCTGGACGACACGAGAGTAATGTGTCACGTTTCCAGCATGTAGTCAGCGAGCAATTTCATGAATACGAGGAGATCAATATTACGAGGTAGCGAGAGAAAGAGAAAGAGAAAGAAAGAGAGAGAGAGAGAGAGAGAGAGAGAGAGAGAGAGAGAGAGAGAGAGGTGTGGGTGTCGGTCAGAGTGGGGGGGGGGGGGGGGGGGGCCGGGGG
>JASANN010000617.1:633923-669922 GCA_031762395.1 Calameuta pygmaea
TCTCTCGCTCTCTCTCTCTCTCTCTCTCTCTCTCTCTCTCTCTCTCTCTCTCTCTCTCTCTCTCTCTCTCTCTGTCTTTTCTACGTTCGCACTCTCTCTCTCTCTATATATATATATATATCTCTCTTCCCTAGGAAGAACGATTCTAGGACCAACCGGACAACCGAAAAACCAACGGATGAACAAACGAATGGATCTCAGAAGTAAAGAAGCAGCAAGTCAGCCTGGAGAACCAGCCTGGAACCAGCCTGGAACCACCTGAGCTGACCCGCTGTTTTGGTAGAGACGGGATCCTCGCTTCCTTTCATCGAGTCTGTACAATGCGAACCGAGACCGATTTCAAAGGTTACAGGAGTTCGGAATTAGTATAAGTGAGTCCACGAGATATAATTATCACCCTCATTGACCTCTGCAGATTGACCCTCCTACCTACTCCGAACCACCCCAACCACGGTCCTCTTCCATTTCTCCGCCTCGATTATCTCAGAGGTAGCGAGATGGGCCCCAATTTCGGCGTTGCTTGTTTATTGCGTGCGGTGCTCATTAATCAAAAAAAAGGTTTTACCGGCTCGTGACAGCAAGGTAGGCTGGGCCATCCTGAACTACAGCGGAACCAACTTCTCTCGAGGAAGCTTAAAACGAAGCGTCGTATATTAATCGTCCTGCGGATCGATTTAATTTCTTTCGGTCCACTGGATCGGCCCATTTTTTATCAGCAGTTTTTTTTTCTACCTACACCGTGTTATTCATCTCCCTCTCTCTCTCTCTTTCGTACCCTTGTACCCTTGTACAAGCTAGGCGCCATATTGCTCTAGTCCACCCCTCTCTCACTTTTGCTCTCTTAATTTTTCATCCCTCTCGCCCACGTGCTATCCTGCTCGAGGGTGTAATTTGCTCTTCTCAAAATTACAATCTAAAATCCCAGGCTAGTTACAGGCTTGACTAGGGGAGAAAGAAGGGATGAAAAAAAAAAATTTTAAACAGCAACTGTACAACCCTCATATTTTAATCCGAAAGGAATCAGCACACGTGCGCGATAAGACGCAAGCTCAAAAAAAAATCCAGTGCAAACTCTCTGCATTTTGCTCCGACACAGCGATGACCTTTACCTAGGATTATGATTTCCACCCCCGCAAGCTCCACATAATTACGATAGCGCAGATGGGTCGCCCACGCGAAATTTTAAGGTCAAGGGTCACGAGAACGTTACTCACCCAAGGAGTTTCTATTATTTGAACTCTTATCGTGTTGCAAGCTCTGTCTTTATATAGATATAATTTTGATTTTTTTTTTAATAAAAAAATTTCTTACTTCATTAAATTAATATTTCTCATTATTCTAATTGATAACGAAAATATTGATTTTCTTTTACGCAACGTCACGCCACTCCCTCTAAGCCCTCTCTTCCCAGTCTCTCTCGTGTTCCCAAAACGACAAAATTTTGTTGAGCGATTTTGCCCCCACCCCCACCCCCACCCCCACCCAGGCTTCTCAAAGGATGATTTTCAAGGTTGCGGAACACGTGCGAAATTGTACGGGCCGACGATCGCACTTAAATGGCCATTAGTCGGTTAACGCGATCCATTCTGAGCAGTCTTGCGCATAAACTACAAAGTACGAAGCGGCGAACCGCAATGGCGTGAATTATGACGTCGGGACGTCGGGACGTCGGAAGACTAATTAGTAGTCGAGATGAGCATCGCACGTTACACCGAGGACTCGGTTGGTTTCCGCAATTCAATTTTCTCCTCGAATCCCAAATTTCTAATCACCAAGTACATACATATTGATAAGCGAGATAAAATATATTTCCTCACTGAAAAGTCTATTTCCGGTTTGATAAATAATACCAGGGAATTTTCAAAAGATCTCTTTTGGAAATATGTGGCAATCCAAGTGAGTCGCGTACCTGATCCATGCCAGCTGGATCCGATCCAGAATCCACGTTATTCGTATCGACTCGGCTCGGATCCGCGACACATCTCGCCCGATGAGAATGTCACTTTAATACGAGAATGGACGTGTCGCGGAGCATCGCTCTTTGAAAACAAACCTTCAGCCGTCGCCGCCTTTTATTCCTTCGGTAATTTCGGACAGCCAAGCAGATATATCGGCAACCGTGTGAAAAATCGAACCTTCCGTCGCTCTATAGATTCTTTCTCGAAGTCAGCCGTCCGTGCCTGACGTCACGTTACTCACACTTCCTTTCATCCATTGATGGAAAAGCGAACCGTGATAAGAAAAGATAAGGAAAATACGAAAAATTATCAGAGTCCGTCTCCATCTTCGTTATCGATACTCTCATTGATTATACATATATATGTACGTGCATAGAATATTTTGATCGTTCGTATATCAAATTTGAGATGGTAATAAAAAATATATACAAAAATCCCCCCTCCAAAAAAAAAATATGTCAATTACCAGGCGTATAGATTGAACAGAATTATAAGTGAAAATTTTATTTCGTGTTCCAAAAAAAAACCCGGCCTATCCCCATCGGCCTTTCGCGCTAGCTGCCAATGAAGAGAGTGAAGCGCAGCGAAGCGTAAAGATAAGCCTCGTTACGTTTTACGTCCTGAACAGACGAACGAAGGAAGAAACGAACGAGCCGATCCAAGAAGAGACGCGAGGCTGTTTTCGACAAGCCTATCCGACGGATCCTCCGATGCGATGCAGCCCGATAATCGAATTCGCGAATGGCTAGATAAGAAAGTGAGAAAATTCACGAGCACGAATCAGTGATAACGCGGGAATTTCGAGCGTTTTTAAAATCGTTTCTCGATACCGAGACATCCTAAAGATACATAGGGATGCTGCAGAGACTACGTGCTATCTTGAATTCGAAAGAGGCAGAGATTGAAAATCCCTCGTCTCTCTCTCTCTCAACAGGCTCTGTACACACAGGTAACCTCCCAAGAGAATAATAAATAAAATAAAAGCAAACTTTGATAAATCAAGATAGCCACTCGGCCAGCAAGCAAAAGAGGGTGCATCGTCACGTAGAGTAAATTAGCCGAAGGTAAATTGGGTTACGCGGTAAAGGGTTAAACTGGAGAAACCTTGGACCGTCGTATCCAAAAATTCATTAATTTCTTGCCCATTGACATGGGGAAGCTTTAAAATCGGAGCTTTCGCAAGCTTTCACGGAACCAAGAATAAGCGTCGAGAAGCAGGAAGAAAAAAGAGTATCAATTATCTCCAGCTTCGCTTAAACGAAATTGAAAATCAGCCTCGAGGGACGAAAGATGCTTTTGTCTCCAATATCCTAAGATTGATGAACAATAAAAAAAAACCTGTTTTATCCCTCAAAAATTCCCATCAAAAAATCATCGTAAACCAGCGACGCGCGCAACGATCGACAAAGCGACACGTGCTTCGGTAAAGTCGTGAACGGGCGCATTACGTAAGTAAAATTGATGCTGCACAATAACAGCGTAAATTCCGTCGTCGATCTTGGCGTCGCCGTAGGTCCTTCCGGACGGCCTGCAGCGAATGTGCAGCCGCGATAATAGCAGCCACTAAATTAATCCTGCCATTCGGCCTCTCCGCACTAGCAGCAGCGCAATTACTAATTGGCTTAGGGAGCGACTTATAATTAGGCGCTGCGTAATTTCCAAGGCCAATCGGACGCCCGAACAAACGTTACTGCGTCGTTACGTCACTACGTCAACGGCTCGTTTACCTCGCTAGCCTCAATTTCGCATTTACGGACGAAACCGTCCGCTCCAAAAGTTTTCCTTTGTTGATCATCTTCTCGATATCCTATTCGACGACTTCCTTGATTCTTAACCCTTTTTTTTTTTCTTTTTCAAACCTATCCTTAGCTCGTTCGTCTCAGTCGCGATTCTTCTTCGTCTTTGGCTCTTCCTATGCTCTCGCCTCTCTCCATTCTTTATTCTTCCGGCGGCTTTCAGCTCTTTCAGAAATCTCAGCCGGGAAAAGCCAACGTCCCCGTGAGAACAATGGCTGCAAACAAGACGAGTGCAAATTTAATTACGATCGAGCAAGGGCGCCTTGGCGTGCAATAATTTTGCACCGGGAACGCCTCCCCTTCTCTCTCGTTGGATTTTCCACCCCTCCACGCCATTTTGCCACCTCCATCATACATTCCGTAATCCTACGACCCCCCTCCCTCCCCCTCTGGAAATCCTTCGAAATTGGATCGGACGAATATTTCGCTTCCCAGCCGGCACCGTGTTGCGTCCAGCTTGTTCCCGTTTCCGCGCTTCGCTATGCTAATGCTAATTATCTTCGTTAGTCGGCCGTTAATTAACCGGAACTGAACCTCAATCGCTATGAATTCAACGTTCGAGATATGTATACTGGAATTTTAATGGGTTATCGTTCGTTAGCGTTGAGTTGACCTTTGCTCGATTCTCTGATAATACGTTCTGATGTATTCGAGACGGGTGGGGTCGACTTTCCTGAAAACGTTCGAGACGATTTCCCTGTGAAAATTGGGAAATTTTACTTTTTTACGTGCATACGAGACTCTCTTGCATATCTATGCTAATAAGCAAACCGGAAGTACTTACGCATAAATCGGATTAAGCCGCGATCATGACTTTTTACTATCGTGGACACGCAGGTCCGACTGCTCTAAGGAAAATATGTTACAGAAATTATCTACGGGACACAGAAAAAAAATTTCTTACGTAAAACTTTCTTCACTTTCTAAATACAACAATAGGCGGAAGAGACCAGTAAAGTAGGATCTGAATATTAAATAATATTAATAACGTTGCTATGCGTACCGTGTGTAGGGTCTGAGGAAAGAAAAATTTTAAAGAAAATTCATAAGGTCCTACCAGCGACTTTACTTTTATTATTAAGTCACAATTCGATCAATACGAAATATTACCATAAAGATACACCCCATCGTTCTATTACCTGTCTGAGTCTCAAATCCAAGAAAACTCGGCGACTTTAATTTCAAGATTCTCAATGTGAACGAACGCATAAAGGTCGAGAAGGAACGTTTCACTGTGTCACGATGAAATAAAATGCGTCACGATGAAATAAAACGCGTCACGATCTGCTACCCCCTAGCTAAGCATCCCTTAAGGGGGTAGAGAAAAAAAAATCTTGCTATCCCATTTTCTTTCCGTTCTTCGAGAAAACAAGATTTTTAGTACAGTTCACACTGGGGTCCTCAGTGTCAAGAGAGCCTGCATACTTAGCTACCCTCTCTTGATAGAAAGGGTTGTGTCACTAGTTTCCATCGCAGCGACAGAGGAAGGAACTCCAAATGAACATTCGCTAAGGCTTCCTCATTACATTTTTTTTAGATTTCAAGAAATTTTGGTGTGGACGAACCTAATAGATGATATATTGAAAGCAACCCCCCTCCTGGATAAAAAATCGAGGGGGGGTTAACAAATGCAGGCGTAGGCCGCTGGCGAACGTCCTTAATATTTCAAGTGGTCCAGCAAGCCAACAAGGGCTGGTGAGTGGTACGTGGCCAGAATGCGGAGAAGGCAATTTCCTTAACAGAGCCAAAAATTGCAGTAGCCACCTAGCGACTACTGCAAAAAGCTCCTCCTCTTTCTTCCTTCTCCCCGCCACTTTCTACTGCCTTTATTTTTGCCGTTCCTTGCTTTTCGCTATTTTTTATTTGTTTTTCTTTTTTTTCCTTCTTGCTTCCCTAAGGACGATACCAGGGAATTTATTAGGTGACTACCAGCCAAGAGCAACCTCAGCCGATTAGCGCCTTTGATCCCAACGACGCACCGTGCATGCTCCTTCCCTGAGTTTTTCAAATTTTCAAAAATTCATTTTTTTAATCGTACTACTTTCTGTGTGCATTTCTAATATTTCAAATCGGCCAATGACGTTGTTTGCACTCTATGACGTAATCGGGCAGAAATTATCACTTTACGTGTTTTAGGAACACGCGGATTCACTACAGACGTCTTATGTAATCGTCCGTCAATTTCTACCAACTTGAAAAAAGCTGCTGCTCCACCCTACGATTTTTTAGCAATATCATATTTATTATTTGACATTTCGATATCGCTGTGCGCAGTTTCAAATTTTTTTTTTTTTTTGAAAAAAATAAATAAAACATATGACTACCTCTTCATATATCCTATTGTATCAGCTTGAAAGTTACAGCCGAACGAACTTGAATCGACATATTGGATACAGAAGACTCGCCTAGTTCTGAGCTCGTAACTTTCTACCAAGAGAATATACGAAGTTCCAAAAAAAAAAAAAGTCAAACTTTACTATTTTACCGAAAAAAAAACGTGAAAAATATACCGAGTTGGCAAATAATCTTGTCGCGCGTAATTCCTGCTGAAAACTAAAATCCCTTTAAAGAAAATATTACTCGTAAATAAGCAAATGCGATTTGCAGCACGTTTCGTCCATTCATCGGGTGTCTCATAAGTGTCAACATAAATTGAAGTCGTCCTGGTGCCTATAAGACACTAATAATATATCTGTAGATGCACGTGCAATAACATTCCAGCTGGAATGCAGGAAGTCTAGTGAACCGGAATATGCAATTTTCTAAGGATGCAACGAAACACACAGTGCAGCACCAACTGCATCTTATGATCCTGTTACCCATATGACTCCCTATAGTCCTCGCACAGTACCGTAGGCAACGTTCTTCGGATATTACACGTCCGTCGCTCTTGAAACAAGCGTACCAACCTATATCTACCCACATCTACCCAGAGCAGCAAACCATCCAGCATCCCATTTCTAGTTTGTTATGTTCCTCCTATTTTACGAGGATACCTGGATATCGGGTTCTCGGGTATAGAACCCTAGGGAATTTCCTCCTTATACCCGATAGGCTCTACGGGAAGGCCCATTTTTGGTATTCCGATCGGGAAAACAGTCCGCGTTCCACTTTCCAGGATCCGCTAGAAATAACCACGAGACACGAAATATTGGTCGGTACTCGGAGGAGTCAAAAAAAATCCTATTGTAAACGAATGTCATCTTATCTTGGAAAAAGAAAAAGAAAAAAAAAAGAAAGGTCATAATCGCACGTTAGCGCATCGTCCTTGTATGTAGAAACAAGACATTTGATATTAGAGTATAAAGAAAGCCTAGCGTAAAGTAAAAAGAAGATAAGAAAATTTTGAAAAATAATTAAAATATTCAAAAAGCTGGAATTTATGATAAAATAATTCTTACGTGCGTGCGTGGGATTTTTACGTGGAGCACTAGACGGGGGGGGTGGGGGGGGGTTGATTTAATTAATTTATACAGTGGATTTTTTAGGACATTTAATCAAGTACTGGTGGAGGCAGAGAAAGCATCTTTGGCAGAGGCAGGGAAATGGCTGTTATCGTTCAGGGGGTGTCACACACACCCCTTTCTCGTATTTTTGAGACGGCCCTGACACACTGACGCTCGCCAGTCTCTTCGAGAACACAGACAGCCACTGAATCCACGTAGAAATTACGTGGTCGTAGAAAATTTTAATATGTAAGCCGTCTCGAGTCTCACTTTGTAATTCTGCCCTTTGACTGGTGGGATTCTGCCGCGGGATCAAAGGGGATCGAGGGTGGTTGACGGTTTTCCACTTTGTGGAAATTCCGTGGCCGATTGGCTGCCACGGCGTCGTTGGCGTCGGTGGCGTCGGACAGGACAAACGAACAGATTATAAATTAATGAGGAAGCAGCGAGGCGCTAAAGAGTCAAAAGAAGGTTATACCTACGGAAAATGATAAAAGCTAATCCAAGCGACTCGTTATCTCTCGATCTATCCGCAGCCTCCAGCCAGAAGATTAAAATCTGGACCCTAATTCCTAAGGGGCATATCCGCCCCTGTAAACCCTTCGCGGACCTAATGACAAGGATCACGATGTCCTTGTCGGACATTTTTTTTTAATCTTCTTTCCGTTCTGCGTGACTATCCTTTTTGGTCCATTGTCTTCGTTTTCTTCTGTTTCGCTTTGCCCTAGTTATTTTTTTTTTTGGGGGGGAAAATTACAGTTGGGAGCAACGGCGGCTTCGATGCAATTCCGAAGGGGTTGTTTGCTTTTGGAAATATACGTGGGTTGTATCTTTCTCCTGAAACCTTTCTTCCCACCATTTCACCTTATCGAGGGTCTCCTTCACCTTTTACCTTTTTTTTCTCTTACAGGCGTACCAACCACCTACCCCTATCCCACATCCACCTACCAACCCCTGTCGGATCCCGAACGATAAATGTTTACCTTGAGTTCGTTGAGGGATGATAAATGCAGCATCCTCTCGTGGACCCTCGCATTCGGGTCCATTTCCACTGTTGAATTACTTCGCGAAAAACATCTTGTTTTCCTTTAAAACTTTCCGCCAAACATTCGCAGTTTGTCCTCGGTGAAAAATCTGTCCACCCCTTTCCGGGCTGTTTCCAAAACGGAATCAATTTTCTCCCGAGAGTTACCGAGATTCTTCGGCCAGATGTCACGGGAAAATGCAGGAGATGCACGGGAGGATGTTAGAGATTAAATAATTGTGTAATCGGTCGGCGCATGCGCGTAGCGCACCATGGGCCTCTGCTAATTTTAAAAGGCTGATAAGGAAAGGGGTGTCAGCCTGTCGCAATGCAGTCGTTGCACTGGAGCCTATTGGCTCCACGGGACACTAAGGCTCAAAACAGGGGACTGATAAGAGAGAAAGAGAGAAAGAGAGAGAAAGCTCTTCTGCCCTTTCTTTTCTTGGGGGCACTAGACAAGTGAAAGAAATTGTTAAGGGTGGGGGGTGAGGGTACTTCGCTTAAGCTTTTAAAGTGAGCAATCAATTCTGTCTATAAACCCTCTTTGCAGAATCGTCATTATGCCAATTTAAAAAAAAAAAAACATCCCCTCGAGCTCGATACACCCACTTATTCAGCAACCCTTAGACTGCATCCAAGTATTATCATCTTCTATGCTATTTATTTTACAGTCCATCCAGCACGGTAACAGAGTAAGCGGGTAATGTCTTAAGGGTTGGAAGGGGTTGCGGATCTGGTGAAAGTTCCGTGTTTAAGGGTCGAACAGGGTAAATCGGTAGAAAGGTAAAGTCAAAGGCAGGGAAGAGAACACACGGCTGGATTTATTGGCGAACGTTAAAAGAAAGCTCAGTGGGGTCGAAAAGCAGAGGGATGGACCCTGGATTTGGCGATACTGAGGGGACAGAAGGAGTAAGGGTCTCTGGTGGGGTTGCATACTAGGGGTGGAAATGGTCCAGGGCAGGACAGGGAGTGGCGGTTAGTAGAGCGCCCGCAGGGTGGTTATGACGCGGCTGTAACCTTGGCAACTCTCTACCCCTTCTGCTCCTTCATCCCCTATGCGATTCTCTGTCTCTCTCCCGCCATTTTACCCATCCTCTCTCTCTCTCTCTCACACACACGCACACACGGAATCTCCATCCTCCAGCGTCCAAACGCCCCCCCCCCCTCCCCACGCCCCAGCATCCTCTTCTACAAATGGACCAAAAGTGGAACGCGCCCTATTCAAACGAATGCACATTTCATAGCATCTTTTTTCTCTCTCTCTCTCGCGCGGAAACGGCCGCAAGCATCAGGCGAGGCGAAACGAGTGTCGAGTCGTCAAAATGAAATTCCCTAGCAACTCAAGAGCCGTACAATCATTCGCGCACCTTGGAGATTCGCAACTAGCGACAGCGGCGGTTCGCCTGGAACCTTGTCGGATCTGTAAAACGTGTTAAAGGAAACGTCTGGCCGCACAGCGGTGGAACCGACGCAGGAACGAAGACAAAAAGTAAAGCAGCGAGGACAGCGGAACGGCTTATCACCAGGAACGATGATCCTCGATAGACTAGCAGCATGTAGGCGTAAGAGTGAATAAATGTACCAGGAAGATTCTCACTGAAGACTGGAGGCTCCAATCCGTCCCTCAGGAGTAACAAAATGCCAGCCATACTTCCCGGCAGGAATCTAAAGCAGATTTTCACAGCCGCTGCAACTATTCCCGTACCGTAGTACGTAATAGGCATCCTGTGGGAGGTTTCCTAACGCATTCCTGGAAATGCATCCTGCGGCAGCATCGACAATATCACCCCCCGTCGTAAACGCACCGTTGCGATATTGCCTTAATGCCGCAGAAGTTGGCGCATCGGTATGCGCGCACACGTGTACCCGTCCACGTCGCAGGATAACATCCTAGGTTAAGGAAGATGAGAAACAAAAAAAAAAACAAAGTCCCACCTCGATAAGAGTCACGACACCTTAAAGCAGCGTTTACATTTAAGGGTGGAAAGTAGGCGGAATGTGTGATCAGGGTGCGCGTGGCCAAGGGTGGACGAGGCTCGCGTGCCGTGGAAACGCATCGCCGCGGGCTTCCCGGTCGGCCTGTGTTTTGACGGGGGTGCTAACTGACCCCGGTCTGTGGGTTCTGCCGTATACGAGGGGTTGCGAGAGGCCGGAAGAGCCGTTAGGGGTGGGTCGGGGTGAGGGGCAGGCCCGAGCCGAGAGTCGAAGAGGGTGGCATTGGGTCGAGGTCACCAGGACGCTACGCCGATCGATGCAGCCTGCCAGAACCCTCTTCCAGCCCTCTTTGAGCTTGCTTCCCTCCCTCAATTTCTCCACCCTTATTCGCAAACTCCCCTACTCTCGCCCCCTTCTTCTTCGCCTCTCCTCTTGTTCTCTTTTACTCAACGAACACCGACGCGCAACCCCTACCGGCCACTTTCATCCGTACACCCGTTACCGCTCTAGTCTACCTCTCATCATCCCTTACGCTCTTCCTCCCCCCCCCCCCCGCCCGCCTACTCACCCTCGATTGCTAACAGGATTTAATGCTCTTTGCCGGGGAGGGGGGAAACACTCAATGCCGCAACATTCCTACAATTTATTCCTGATTCCGTCCCCCGTTTGTTTCCGCTAACTACACAACTTCGCGACCCTAGAAAAAATATTTTGTTGTCACTGGGTACATCGTTATTTGCATAATTTAATAAAACAAATAAGTATCGACAGGTGTTTCTACCCTTACTTATTGCGTGTCTTCCCCTTTAGTCCAAGGGCCATTACCTGCTGCGAATCAAGACTGAAGGGGATGCGTTGAGATCGACTAGAGACGAGGGTTGCCGAGGGCCATATTTTACAGGTCGCTTCGGTGGTTATCCTACACACAGTAATTTCCTAAAGGTATACCACACCGTGGCGTTCGATAAAAAAAAGAGGCTGAACCCACACCGCAATGGAATTTACCCTCGACGAAGAGAAATTGCTTGCTCGGCATTTTACAAATGTAATAACCATCCCCTAATGGCCGCAACTACACCTACTCGAAAGGCGCTCCAAGGGAACGAAGTGTCGGCAACCAATCAGCTGCGAGATAACATCTGGAATCGCACTTTCCTTTGTCGCATTTGTCCCTGTTTGGTTTCCAAGGGCTCGCGATCGGGCAGTCGCCGATTTTTGGCAAATGTTCCGGTTCCTCCGTTTAAACGTCACGGCGTCCCCTTGCACGGGATAATTCCCCAGGTCCACATTTGGAATCCCAGTTGAAAAAGTCCCCAGGGTCAGGGAGCCGGCCACGAGCGATCGCGCGGGTCGTCCGAGTGGGCTTCGTTCGGTCGCCGCGACGCGTATCATGCGAAGAGGCTTAATACGTTACGACGTGAGTATCCTTCCAGGAAATCTTATCCTTGACAGAAGGACACGATCCTCTATATCGTCCCACGGGATACGCTCGCTAATGTCATCAGGTACCTACCCAGCTCCGCGACTCTTTCGCGAAAATAAGGCGACCCACCCCTGTCATCTCTATCATCTTCATCAGCCCCATCACTCTGATCGCGCAGCCACACAATCCCCAGCTTCCCTCCAGTAAATCAAATCCAATCTCACGACCCGCTTCTCGTCCCTCCCATCCTCTAGGAACATTTAGATTCCTCCAGGTCCACTCAAGAAGACTCTTGCTTGTCCTCAGAACTCGACCTACTAAATCCAAGGTACCGATCATCCCCTTCGATCATTTACTCCGAGAAACCTCCACCTGGACTTGACCCTTGTCTGTCCCATCCCAAAACCAGAGTACCAGGACCAGCTCGTCCTGACTCATCGCGACCGTCGCCGTCGCATCTACCCGAGGACTCGCCCAGTCTTCTCGACTACCGAAGAAAACTGACAACCCCAGGTGCGTCCGCGGCTCCCGATACTGCCGGGACTAAATTACGTAAGTGATGTAAGTTGACCGAGACAACTCGACCCGGGTGCGCATCTTCAAGACTCTTTGAGCTTTCCCTTTCAGTGACCGTCAGAAAGAGTACTGGCTGCAAAATTACGTCGGGACAAGGAATCGGCACGAGTCTGCAGTGCCTACCAGCGAAGGGTCATAAGTATGAGGTAGGCGATGAGATAAAGAAGGTCGAAGGTCAAAATTCAGACCGGGTCCAATAGCTCCAAAGAAAGTTTTAAAGTAGCTGAATAAGGTTGTTCTGGTTTTCCACCTTCTTCCTTCTTCCCTGGATCCCTCCCGTCCCTCCCCTCCCCCGCCCCCCCCGTCCTCTCCTATTGCATCTTACCTTTTAAAGTTCTTACTTACCTTCCGTACCTCCCACGTAACTCCCACCATGGTTACGTCCTGATCCCAGCATCAAGTAACTTTTGCCGACTCGAGGTACTCCAGTGGCGAAGGGCCCACTGGCAAAGCCGACAACAAACTTCGGTAATTATAAAAGTTGCACGCTAGATAAAGGCAGGCAGCAGCCTCCTATGCGAACCTACCACCTACGGCAGACGGGCTTCGTAACCTTCTAACCATCTCAAGCGTTTCATAACCACACAGGAGAGGCAAGGGGACGCCCCGCATTATTAAAGCGATACGTCACCACGCCAGGAAGCGTAAGTCACCAGAATATATTTACACGGGAGATAATACTGCCGTTTAAAACTTGATCCAGAACGGTGCTGCCTCTGGTGGCGAAACAAAATGACGTAAAATTTCGATAATCGATATCTCGTTAAACAGACATCCACGGTTCGGAGATACGCGAGGACCAATCGGCATCTTCGATTTATCCACGCGAAGAGAACAGCAAGAGCAGCGTGGTCGTTCTGTATCACGGTAAATCCCCGACGCCTCCTAGATCGTCTAGATCTCCTAGATCCCTTCTGCGCAGTTCCAAGTCCGAGGATACGCTCTGTTCTAGGATCTGCTCCTCGGGATATCCAGACAGAGATCAGTCCACCAGGTATACTTTGATCTCAGGACAATAGACCCTTGATCAAACTGTATCATTTTCTATCCAGAAAAGTTCAGTATCTGCCGTCCCCAAGGACGTCGTTACGGCGAAAGAGGGTGCGAAGATATCGTCAAGGAGGCAGAAGACAAGAGACGGAAAAGGCGAACGTCGTTCACAAGAGTGAACTGGTCCAGTTGGCACAGAGAGATCAGAGGCGAGTCAAGAGAAAGGAATTACCCCTGGGAGCCCAAGAGGAGGGTTCATCCAGAAGGGGCAAGTCCAGCTCTCAAACGGTCCAGCAGTGTCAGAGAGGAACCTACGGGATCTTAAGGACCAGAAGGACTTTCAAGGAGCAATGCGGTCCATCTGATCATCAGGCGTTTGGCTCGAGGCAAATGGCTCATCGTCTGAGGTAGCTCATTTATCACAATTGTTTCCTGCATTCGCTACTGAATTAAGGACGTTTGCCTGTTCAGTCTGCCGAGAGAAGAATTTATCAATCAGGATCATTATCCTGCTGGTGGATTAGGTAGTCTGATGCAGCAGGTGCGGATGCACTCTGCAGATAATAATACAGAGGAAAACAAGAGAGTCTTTCCGTTCCAGGCGACACCCAGCGGAAACCTGAAGATCATTCCAAATCAGGTCTCACTGAAGAGTCTCTGAAAGTCTCTGGTAAAATTCATCGAAATCCAATTGAAAATAGTTTGGCATTTTTTTAGGTCGTTTTTGAGTCCAAGAAGGTCAGTGTCCTAGTGGCTGATCCCAGACACGCCAAGGTCGACGTTAAGGCTGAATTTAGTAGACCTACCATAGACCTTCAACCTTCGCTCACTAGTTCGATCACGAGTCAAGCACAGGTGCAGAGCAGTACTGTCAGCTAAAAAAAAAAAAAAACAATGAACCTGACGTCGATTTTTGTAATTTAGGTGCACCAGAAATTCTCACGCTCCGATAACGAGCACAGAGTCAAAACTCAACCTCATAGAAGTAAAACGCATCAGAAAGAAGCCATGGACCAAAAGCAAAATGTGCATTCGTCATCGACCATCAAGACCTCATCGTACACCGAAGTTCCCTTGTCCTCGTGAGTTAGAAAAAAAAAGAAAACCCGTTGGTTGAGACTACTTTGAAAATTTTCGAAATATTTTTTTTTTCCAGGCTAGGATTCACCGGTGAGCAGCCAATAGACTGGGAGAATATTATTCTTCCAGAGAAGACAAATCTTTATCAGGAACTTGCCAGGCGTATTACAAACTATATGTAAGTCCGCTGAAGGAGTCTCATTATTTCCAAGTAAATTCCTAAACTCTTGCAGGAACGCTGATTGCATAGTACGTCTGGGCCAGGATGAGTTTCACTGTCATCTTCTCGTATTGCAGAGCTACAGTAGCTACTTCGATAAAAGAAACGACAAGGAGGTCGACCTGACGGAGGTGAGTTCGTCCCTGAAGACGTGTAATCATCCTCAAGCATTCTGGTTATTGGACCAAAGCGAACAGACGCCAGAGAGTCGTTTCGTAAATAAGCACCAAAAAAAAAAAAGAAATGGCTCCTTCGAGTGGGAGATTCCATTTTCGAAAGGTTGTTAAGAGATAATTGAATTATCCAAAAATTATTAGGTTCAGTCAGGTACCTATCTGACGCGTGCGCCATTCGAGGCCCAAAGGTCGTAGAATCCCGACCTCCCCCCCAATTAATTATCAACTTCAGAGATCTTCATTTTCATCCCTTTTTGATCTCTTCAAGGTCACTGCGAACCTCTGGAACTCCTGAATGACCCATCCAAATATTTATCTTGTCCTGTTTCTGTCTTCTTGTACCATCTTCACTCCCATGGCTTTTCATTCGGCCGGAAAATTCTAGCTGCGCCCCAGGACCGTTGTTTCCCTGCTTAAGAACTACCCTTAATATTATCAGGGTTTTCCGCGCACGAGACGTGGCAGTGCTGACTATTTATTTTACCAAAATTCCACTGGCAAGTAATGATATCATTGCTAGGAGGGGGGGGGGGGGGGGTGGATCAGCCCCAGGTGTCTCTCGTGAATTCTCCAATTCTCCAACGTTCCTTCGCCGTCGCATCGCGTCGCCGATTGACTTTTTTCATTTCTCCACCCTAGTTGCTCAGGGGCGGCTCGAGCGATGCATCAGACCCTGGCAAAATATATTATAGATTTATTGGTTAAAGGATAGGAGTCTGCCGGATCGCGAATAAAGTCCTTTTTGTCGCCTTAATCCGATTTTACGCTTGGCGATTATTTCGGACCTGGACGCTTTTCCGTTCCAGCCCCTTTGGCCCCCCTTTGTTTCGTGGTCCTTCCACATTCAACTCGGACCCAGAATTCAGGTCCCCGTGAAGGCATAAAATATTTTCGAGGATAAAATTGAATCTGAGATACGAGTGGATGAACGAAAAGGAAGAAACAGAGTGAAAAGATATATGAGGGAGCAAAAGTAAATCGACTATATCCAAAATCCGAATGGTTTCGCTGATTGGTTATATGTACGCGTATACGGAGAAACAAATAAGCTTATTGTTAAGACGTAGATAACGATGCGAGAGGCTCAGGCCTTTACGTGTATTCCGAGTCTTCCATATATTTTGAATTCAATGTATTATAGCAGAAAGGCTCTTGAGGGTGGATAGACAAGGGTTGTGACACAGGGGTAGCTACTGGTAGCGACCCCAATCTCTTGTGTCAGCATCAAGCAGCCCCATCCCCTCCATATCTGTGGCTCGAAGCCAGGCGACCTTGGACTCCTTTCATCCCTTCCCGGCAGGGGCTATATTTGACTCTCTTTGCTTAGGGGATGAATGGAGACTCTTAAATAACACTCCCAATACAGGAACTATAGTGTATTACGAAAACTGTATATAATTTGGATATCGATAATGGAATTTTCGATAATTTAAATATTTAATTTGTTTGATCATCCCTTATTTTTTTTTTTACAAATTTAATATATATCACTATCGTGCAGAGCAGCGTAACTTCCAAGGCCTTCTCGATCATCTACGATTGGATGATCAGCGCTAACAACGACGGCTGCCATTTGTTGAGACGCGATAACATCCTCGAGATATTTACTGCTGCTCAATATCTTGGAATTAAAGGTGATTATAACTTTTTTTTTTTTGTAATTTTGCAAATAAAAAATTTATGAAAAATTTTAATCGCGTTTTTGAAACTTCTTTTTGTCTTATCAGAGCTCGAGGAACAATGCTGGGCCTTTATCGATAATGACGAACTCTTTTCCGAGGACACGGCCTTCCTGCTTTATCTGGAAGCACGAAAAATTGGCAACACCGCAGTTATGCAGCTTATGATACCCAGGATCATGAAATTCTTCCTGATGCTCGTCAGCACTAAGGATTTTCTTGATTTGGACGTGGATGAACTTTGCCTCTTGTTACGTTCTAATTATATTTGCGTGAACAGGTGAATTTTGGGAAAAAATTATTTTTTCAAAATTATTCTTCGTCACTCGATTTTGCCATTTTTCGATATTTTTTTAGCGAAATGGAAGTACTCATGTCTGCCGTCAGATGGCTGATGCACGATTGGGATAACAAAAGGCAACACATGTTGGAAGTTTTGAAATGCGTTCGTTTCGGCTTAATAGCACCTTGGCAATTAGTTGACGTCAAGAGAAATCCAGAAAATCCAGAATTCATGGAACTCATGTCCTACCCAGAGATACAAAAAATGGTGGACGACGGTTTGGCGTAAGAAAAGTCTCATAAATAATATTATCCGTTAAGCAATAAATGAATGCGCAAGAAAAAAAATTTTTTAAAACGAATATGAAATTTGCTGGAAATCCCTGAAAAAAAAAAAGTGTAATCTAATTGAAATATCGAAATTCGATAAATTTAATTTTCCCATATCTCTGATGCAATTCAAATTCTCTCGGTCTCTGATAAAATTAAAATTTTATTTATTCTAAATAAATTTGAATGCTTAAATAAAATTGATGTTCCCCCCCCCCCCCCCCCCCTTTTGCAGATTTGTCATAATCAAATATTGGTACGGAAATCAGTCCCAGGACTATTATCGATGGATCGATCTGCTGGGTCTGACGGAGCCTACGAACCGGAACTGGGCCGGAGAGGACAAGGTAAACTAAGAGATCCACTGAAAGGCAATAAAAATCATCCCCTATTTCTTAAACATCCCCAAGTATCCCAATGCAAGAGAAGTAATTTTTTATTTCCCCCAGAATTACGTGACCTATCGAGAATTTCTTGTGTACCTCGAGGACTACCAGAGAACGAAGATACCGGAATTAAAGTCTCGTAAAACAAGGGTGAGACCAACCCCTCCAAATTCATCCCCTAAGGATTCCCCATCGCCAGTCACCAGGACGAGGGTGGTTAATTCGCAAAATCACAGTGGGCCAAATATTTCAGGTATCGTGGATACACGTGGAGATTCATATTCATTAAATAAAATTTTGAAAAAAAAAAGAGAATTAATGAAATTTGCAAAGGAAAAAAAAAAATAATAAATCGCTTTGATATTCGCGTGAAAGAGGATTTCCATTTTATGTCTGTTTCGCTGCTGCCCGAGAGGATCAACGTAAATTTCAAATTTCAATTTCTTCCCGCCGTCCCTCGTTACTTGAGGAAAGTTTAAGACAATTTTCTACCCTCGTCCTTAAATCGGCTGCGCTTCTTAGGCCAAGGGGGTGACGCGCCGAACCATCCCTCCCGAGCCTTCAGGAACAACGGAAGGATGCCAGCCTTTCCTGCAGCTGGAGCAGGAGGCGCGATGATGTCACCAGAAATTTTGAATCATTATCTGAGCAGTTTGGATAGGAATAGCAAAGGGGTGAGTAAGATAGACGTCCCGACGCCTAACGACGCCCCTATCAACAGGACGACTCGCTGACGAAGAGCCTCCTTCAGAACGAGATTGTGTATTTTTTTGTAGAAGTTTATTATTTTTTATGGGACACACATATAGATATATATTCTTTAAGCCCTCGTTATTAAATTTTTTTTTTTTAAATTGGAATATATGATTCCGTACAAAAAATTATTTGTCTCTATAATTCATTTTGAAAAAACGCGTCAACCGCTCAGGAAGATTCAGAGAAATTTTCTTGATAATGATCCTTTGGGAAATGATCCGGTAAGTCCCGTCGAAATAGACTGATTCGATTTTTTTATTTTAATTTTCGTCATTTTTCAGAATGACAGTAAAATTCTCAAGGTAAGCCACGTGCCTGTAAGTGAGCACATTGTGTGTATGTATAATTCAAGGTCAGAGTTAACGCCATAATTGCAGATATGCTCAAAAAAAAAAATTCAAAAAACCGTTTAAAGGATTTTTCGAAAATCTCATCTTGCACGGGAATTGCATCGATTGATCTAGGACATCTCGAGCATGCACTTACAGCGCATAACTTTTGCCTTGAGACACTGCAAGTGAATTAATGTTACAATTGAAAATTGCTTCTGCGATCAGCAGGTGAATAAAAAAGCCGAATTGAATAGCCAAAGGGAAGCAAAGGAGCTGATCAACGTGAAAGCGAGTTTCCACGGCGACGATGAGACCTTGATAAATTCCACTTACAATTCGACTAATCCAAAAGGAGCAAGTCAGGAGTCACGCAGTCAGGAAGATCGTTCACGGGTACCGATTATTTTTTTCATCAATCCCGACTTTCACTCTCGAGTTAATAGATAATTTCTCTGCAGGAATTGATCAGGGAAAAGGAGATCCGACGCGACGCTGAGCGTCGTCATCAGGAAATAAAAAACGCGTTGCTTCCGTTGAAAAAGTATTCGAGAAAGTATACAAAAATTGTAGGACACCCTGTAGAGGAGCCGAGAGCTGGGACTTCGTGTAAATCGGAAGAGGAAGCCGCGACCAGGATTCAAAGCTTCTACAGAGGGTTCAAGGTCAGATTGAACCTCGATGAAATACCGCAACGAGATGAGATTATGAAATTCCCACGAATCGCTTGGAAATACGCAGAGGAATGTTTCCAGATGAGAAGATCCACCTCGGATGAGAAACAAAAGGCCAGAATGGTAGCGGAAATGCTGTCTGTACCAGGTGATCGGCAAGGATGTCTTCAGAAGCCGATGGACCCGGTTAAAGTTTCGAGGAGTTTCGTGACTTCCGGAATAACGGACGTGGAGGGAATTGACAATTCCTGGAGTCCAAGAAGGAAGAGACGAGAATCTTCTGCGGCAGTTGAGAATTACGAAGACTGGAGAAATTACCCTGGTCAGGCACAGAGACTCGACCTGCACCAGGACCTTCAAAGACTAAGAGTTAATTTCTCTCTAAACTCCAGACTCTGGATAGTTCCTTACCGGTTGAGAATTTTTTTTATTTTTTTTTTGACTATTTCTTCACGTCGTTCCAGTTTGACGTGATTGCGCCTCGACCGACCCCTCGATCTCAGCAGACGTCACGGACCCAGGGTCCACCTTTGTTGAAGAGTTCAGCGAACCAGGTCGTTGCTGCGAAGCCTCTTGAGACTATAAAAGTTCCAGCATTCTCACGTAACTGCGATTCGAGATTCAGTTCTGTATCCATGTCCGATAATACGGATACGGATGACTTATTTTCGCCAAGAATTCGCGAAAAGTCTTTGGTGGATCTTCAGATCAAAGAGGCCTATGGAGATCCCAGTTTCGATAACAAGAATCTCTATAGACCTAAGCCCAGATCCAGGGAAGTTCATTTTCGCAGCGACAATACCAGTCGCGATAGATCATTGGTGTAAGCATAGAAATTTTATAAATATATATATATAACATTGCCGAGATAAGAATGATGATCAATAGAGCTCAGCATCCTGATCTCGGTACCAATCTCAACATGGATAACCTGGAGAACTCTTTATTTTTCCGAGAGCGAGAGGCTGTGCTCGTCTTCGGTGGTATTGATCCTAATAAGGAATACGGCTGTATCGGAAATACCGGAAAAGATATGTACAGATATAATCCGATAAAAAACGAATGGGAATTCGTTGGGGAAATACCAGAACCCAGACATCATCATTCCGTTGTCTATCTAAAGGGACGCATCTACTTAGTAGGTCGGTAAAAGATTCCGCCGAAGTGTTTATCTCGAAGCTTCTAGAACTTTCCTTCCATGTGTGTTCTCGCGCGCCAGGAGGTGCAGATCCACGAGATAACGACAATGACAAGAGAAGTCTGGTGATGGATACTGTTTGGAGTTACGATCCAATTACCAGAAGCTGGTTCAGTGAACCTGATATGCTGACACCGAGAAAAAACTTTGGTCTTGTCGTGAGTCATGGAAAAATATATGCGATGGGTGGACAAGACAGGAATGGAATGTAAGTGAAAAAAAAAGATAGTTAATTGACCAATTTCAAAAAATCATCGCTGAAACGTATAACGATTTGACAGCGCATTAAAGACTGTGGAAGCGTTGGATCCGAACGAGTCAAAGTGGCAAGAAGTGCAGCCCATGCAGACAGCCAGAGTTGGATTGGCTAGTGCGAAGTATCAGGATTTAATCTGGGTTGCTGGAGGAATGACCAGGTCGAAAAAAGAGCCCTTGTTGCGAGAAGTGGAGTGTTACGATCCTCCAAAAAATCTGTGAGGTTTCTTCTCGAACGTTCGTAATAAAATGACAGTTAATAAGAAGAAGAATCTTTTCAGGTGGCGAAAAGCTGAACCTCTAAGAGCATCGACATGTTTCGCGTCTCTTTACGTTCTGGCGAAACGCCTCTACTTGATCGGCGGTGCTGGGAATGCTCGTTCGTCCTTGGGAAACGAGAATTTTACGGAAAGTATGAATAATATCGATATGTGGGATCCGAGTTTGTGCCTGTGGCGCCAGCAGGCGAAAATTTCACTCGCCAGACACGGACACAACGTAGCGTCAATAGGTAAATTTTGTTCGAACGCTCCCTACCTTCCCGTCTGTCGGTAACAACGATTTCCCTTTGAAATAGGTGACCGACTGATGATCATAGGAGGAGTATCCACCATTTACACGAGAACTTTAAAAAGCGTGGAGTGTTACTCTTGCGAGTTGGATACGTGGCATCAGAATGTGTCAGACTTACCTTACGCCGTTTCAGGACACAGCACCGTCTCCTTACCTGCAGCAAATACATTAACCGATTGTTAAAGTAAATGTTTTAAAGCGTTAGAATGTACCGGTTGTCCCCGCATAGTTTCCGACCCGACAAATCATATTTTTGTCATTAAACGTCGCATCCCCCCCCCCCCCTGCCAATTTAATGTCATAGTTCACTCTAGATAATTGTCCAAATTTTATTCCGTTGGCTCGTATGTCATTTACCTTTTTGTTCACATGAAAAAAAAATTATTTCCTTTCCGTTCGGTTATCCTCTTCTCTGTCCACTGTGTTTCGTAAATTCTTCTGCAGCGTCGCTAGTGTCGTTTTCGGAAACGTGCGCCATCTCCCGCGCGTCAAAAGAAACGATACAAGGAGTCGCTTACTGAAGTTTCGAAAAGTTTTGGATTCGAATGTGGCGAGCCAAGGAGCCGCGAGTAGGTTAACGCGAGTTAACCTGAAAATGGCCGAATCGGAGGACTCGGTGGTGTCAAGTGTTCCATCAAGTGTCGTGTCTCGTGGTCAGCCAAAGGTGCAACAGCTGTCAAACCAGGAGCGTGAACAGGCCCCGGGCCCGACTGGTACGTAACGCTCCCAGCATATTGTGTCCCAGTTTGTAACCAGTTTATCCAAACAGAAGTGTAGAGCAGTGTAGAGCGCGACCATGCAACAAGTGGTACGGAGCGCTCTTGCATGCCGGACAGGAGCGTATCTAAATGGCACTACGGTTACTATTTCGGGAGCCGCATCGAATGTCCTTACGGAGAGAGTCAGTGACTGCGATTCGAAGGGCACCAGAAAAATGTGATATCAATACAGAGACATCTTGCTCGGATCGTCCTAATCTTTTCGCTGCGTTTCTTCTGGCAACAATCAGCATCGTGATAAAGCACAGCCACCGAATTTCAGGAGTGTACAGAGTCTAGGCGACTCGATCCTTAAGGACATTCGCAAGTAAATAAATGTTAATCGCGAATCGACTACTCGAGTCAGCCCTGATTTCGCATGATGTCACGACTGAATCATTCCGGATTCTCTAGTCGTATTAAAAAAAAAACATTCACGTGCTGTCTTATAGTTATTTCTCAAGAATTCCCAAGAATTTGCCTGGGGCTTTGTAAATTCTTTAAAGGAGCACCCGCGTCGGGCGACTGCTTGTCAAACTTCTAGCGACAGCTTATCGTATCATGGAAATACCTTTTTTATTTATTTACTCTCAATTTCATTAATTAACTAATTTTTTATGTTACCTATTTTTTTTTCCAACGAATACCAATGGGCTGAGTCTCTAAAATCTTTCGATTTCGTCTACTGGACTGTTTTGAATATTAACCGTGTCACAAGTGCAGCGTACGTAAAAGTTACCCTATATGCTGAATAAGTAATACAGTGGCAATTCTGTTCGAAATAATGTAAGGCGAGAAGAGGAAAACAGTCGTGAGCTTGTTCGTTTGGTTCTAACAAGTTTCAAAGAGGCTTCTCTCTGTCACTTGACAGAAGTCGAAACTCCTGCTCAGTGGAAACGTTATTAAAGCACAAGACTTTGCTGAAATATTTTCTACTCCAAGAATGAATTTCCAGCATTATTCTACACGGCTTGTCCTTATCGTACCATCTTAAAAGCCGGCCGTGTGCACATGACTTCACTTTCCCACTCGTTGTCTCGCGCCTTCGTACACGTTTACCTGTTCGGAGGGAACTTTGCGAAATTATCCCCTCGTTCAGTTGGACAAAAAAAACAACGTCCTTTATATTCGCAGAAGTCTGAGACTCGCATAAATTTTATCGAACGCACTTGGCGAACTCCTAGCGTCAGCTGCCTTTTGATAATGAAAAATGCGATTTAACGGTTTTTTCAAACACGTACAAAACACTGTCTCCTTGGATTATTAGTATCCTTGAAAAAGTGCGTAACTGTTCCTATGTGCACTTGGCTGTTTTTTTTATTAACCTTCAAAAGAAAACCAATGTTGGGATAACTTATCAGACTTTATCGCGAAGGTTAATCTAATTGAAATGTATGCGGTCGTGTATCTTGTCAGTAAAAATTATTTTTTTACTGCGCAATCAGTATTGATGTCGGTAACAAGATTTGTCACGGGTACCAGTGCGATTTTTACTTGGTATCGTCTTCCAAGAAATAACTGGCAGATCAAAGTGACGTACAATTTTTTTCTTTCGATTGACCTTGCCCAACTACTGTGCTTTAAATTTGATTTTTCTTTACCGACTCTGTGATAAACGATGGTCTCTACTTACCGTCGGGTATTTAGCGCGGGAAAATAAAAATTTATATTTTTATTATCACCAAAAACTTGCTCCTTAAATGCTCCATTGGCTTTCGTAATTGCTCCGCTGCCACTGTGTAATGACTAATAAATATTCATTAAAACAGAAATTTTTTATTTTTATTGAAATTCCAAATAACAAAGCAGATTTTCATATGATTTTCTTGATCAATTAATTGCTCCTGATTTGCTTCGTGTTGCTTCGCAATTATTTTTTTATTTTTTTTTTTAAAGCATCTTTAAATAACAAAATTTTATTTTCTCTTAGTTCGATTGCAAATGTAAATAATATCGTATCTAGATTGTATCGTATCGATACGTATCTGTCACAAGTGTGTTCGAAAATGAACCGAGGCAACGATGCTCGCAGCACTCTCGGCTGATCTTCGAACGCAGCTGCCGTAGGTGTGTTCGCAAACCAATCATATTTGTTTCCGTTTGCTATCGATCTAAGTGAAAATCAAATTTGAATTATTACTTGAAGATGCTTTAATTAAATAAAAAACTAATTGCGGAGCAATCAGGAGCAATTAATTCATCAAGAATATCATAAGAAAATCTGCTTTGTTATTTTGAATTTCAATAAAAATAAAAATTTTCTGTTTTAATAAATATCTATTAATAATTACATTAACGGACCAATCACGGAAACAACATTTAACGAGCAATTTCTTCGGCATATAAACATAAATTTTTATTTTCCCGCTTTAACTTCCCGACGGTTCTCTACTTACCATCAGAGAACGTTTTGAATTGTCTCTACTTTACCGACCAACGGTATCAGAGCTATAACCTAAAATCCCTCATGGATGACAGTGCATCAAGCAAAACATACCTCAAGACGCTGAGCGAAGTGGCAACAGTCTTTTAAAATACATACCAGTAAGTGATCAGTGAATTTTCTTAAAAAAAAAAAAGCTGCCACGCAAATAATATTTCTCGTCGTAAAACATCCTGTGTTTTCTGAATGTAGAATCGTCCGGAAATTCGCGTATGGTTACCAACGCAAAGTGTGAGCGTGTCAAGAGGTTAGGTTTCTTGTTGACAATACAAATAGAGGATGAATCAACCAATTCTCCTAGAAGAAAGCACACCCTTTAAATTGTCCAGGGTGCTGGAACGTCTAATGAAGAGTCTGCCCAGGGATGCCAGTCATCACGATCATCTCGTGACAGCATTGATCGTCTTACTGGCGGAGTCAGGATTTTGGCCCTACGAGATGACAGTTGACAACACTGTAAAACGGTAAACCCATAAACATTGAAACTTTCAAATGTTCCTGAAAGAAAAATATTACTTGCCATTGTAATAATTCTAGGTGGCACACGGACTTGCTGAAAATTCCAAAAAAATTGAAGACAGAAGACGGCATCTACAGAATGAAGTTATCCCTGCCGATTCTACCGCATAAAGTCTGCAAACTGATAGCAATTCCCATAGGAGACGTCCTGGTCGTGACTTTAGTCCCGCCTGCTGAAAATATTATAACAGCCGGATACAACATGGCTGTTCAGACGCTAAAATACTTTAATCCTCATTCGAGCGATCTTGCCGGTCGTTACATCAATCTTAAAGAATTATCATTTAGGTATCGAATCCCATAAAATCATACGAATCCTCCTAATCCTCACGATGATTAATACAAATAATCATAGGTTCAAGGATGGCCTGACGACGCCGCTGCGCACGGATCTTCTTCGGGACGAGGATATAATTAATCCCAGCCTTCAGGGATTACCCGTGGAGATAAAATTGCATATTCTGAAGATGCTGCCCGTAGAAACTGTCCGACGACTTGGCGAATGTAATCGTGAATTCTACAATCTCTCCAAGGCCCCAGAAATTCGGCGACACTTCAAGACAGAGATTCGGCCAAGATCGTTCAGTTCGTGATACGCAGGTGCAACAGTAAATACGATACGAAATAATGACTGAATTTTAATTAATAAAATTTATATTTTTCCAATCGATTGATTATTTTCAATAAACGATCATCGGTGTTGCTCGATTCATTCGAACGCGTCACGATTCCTATGCCTATCCCGAATTGGTGTCCGACCTTGAATTTCGTGTACGACGATCGTTATCGCTTCCCGTGGAGATTTTGCTTTGATTAATTTCTTTTTTTAGCGGACGAACACACGCACGAGGACGCGCGCAACGAGAAGACTGAAAGGGAACAAAGTAAATCACTGATTAATGGCGACAATGGTGAGCTAAATTATTATTATTATATTCACATTCACCTACGACTGCTTTCTTATAGAATTTATCTGGAAATAATATCCTAGATCATAGTCGGGGTCCGTTCGGAAGCAGATGAGCAATTTATGTAGTGTATCTATATGTATACATACAGTGTATATGTATACATAGAATATATATGTATACATACTATGTATATGTATACATAGAATATATATGTATACATACAATGTATACACAGAGGCAATTCATTCCCATGTACCTCCTTAATGCTTTCTTTACGTTCATTCGCGAATTTAATCGCGATATAGAAAGAATTGTATCGACAGGACGCCATTTTTCTTTGATGGAAATAAAAATTCGCAGCGAACGAAGATATCCGAGGTTGATTGAACACGAGTCCGGATGAAAACTTCGATGAGAAGCTCCTTTCGAAGGACACGAGTAACGCTGGATGGATTATGTAAAATTGGCAAAAGTTTTCTTTCTTGGCTAACTTTTGCATTGGGTGGATGAACAATTTAAAGCGGGAGATTCAAAATGAATTGAAAAACAAATAACGAATGTCTTGGAAGTGTATTTGAAATTCGATGATTTTCGCGCCTGATTAAGACACTATGTTATTTGAAGCCTACGTATTGGCTGTGGCTCTGCTACGTAATACTTGAGAATCTTTTTGATCAAATTTTTAAACTGCAGCCCGGAAGTGTCCTTGCGTAACTAAACGGGAAGTACTTCGGGCCTTTTCAAAAGTTACGGCCCTTTTATGTTTACGAAAACGTCTATTGATTCGATGCTCGTCTTTTGTTCTCTCGTATGATTTTTTTTTTCTGAAATCTCCATACAAGTACAGATTTTTCAAAGAAAATTTTCAATCCAGCTGCATTCAAAATATCGTCAATTTGAGTGTCTGTGTAAAATAAAAAAAAAAAATATCTTTTCTGAAAAATGAAAATTCCCATCCCTCGGGAAGATCACGTGACTGGTGCACATTCGAGATAAATTATATCCTGGAAATAAAGGAGCAAGCAGTTTGCATTTCGTGAGCGATCATCCCCTAAAAGGAGTTCCTGGCTGAAAGGGAAAAATGAAATGAAATGGGACGAACGAGTTCGGAAACGAACTCGTAAAATTCTCTATTGTTTGTATCAGGTATATTTATATAGGAGTCAAAAACGGAAGCGGCTCGATTTACACGAATTTACGAAAATCCACCCTTAACGGGTTCGAAAGTTCAATATGCAGCCTAAGTATCTTAGGTGCACCAGGATCAATCCTTGGTTTTCTTTTATCGTTATCGCTGGATCAACCCCTCTTATCTCCCCTCAAGATCTGGTCCAGCGGATGTGAAAAGTCCAAGAAGAAAATACAAAAGGATCTTAATGTTACAGCCAGGACCCTCGTGACAATGTCGTTCAGCCGTGGGGATGAATTTTGAATTTTCTCACTCACTTCACAAAAACATCCCTTAGCCGTACACGTTTCGAGACGACCTTGGCCGGTGCTTTTCGTAAATTTTTTTTAATCTTATCAACCCCCTAACAGATAAGATCCGAGTAACCACGGAGTAAATGATTATTGTCCTGTAGCTTCCGATAGGGTAGCTTCCCTTAGAAAAGGGTATTGCTCAGTAGCAGGAAGTTCCTTTTGGAATTCAGCCGGATAAGGGTGCCTTTCTGTTCGACCCAACCCTTGGCAATTTTAAAGGGTGAGGGTGTGGAAACAGAGGTGTGTTAGGGTTGGGGGAGGGAGGGGGGGGGGGATAATTTTAGAGAAGAATCCACCAGTCTACCCCACACGGAAGCTGCAAATCCTCTGCCGAAAGTTACCCTCGAATTATCATCCCCTTTTACAAAGTCCCACAGCACTGTAAGATAATTATGAGAGCAATATCATCCCCACGGTGAACTTCCTGAAATCGCAAGAGACGCTCCCTTCAGACGCCTATGGACGCTAGTCAAATAAGCGTCGCGCGGAGTGACTTTCACATCTCGTCGGAACATTCGGAGTCGTCGCCAATGTAAACGAGCCTGCAAATCCGCCGGCGCTTTATTTACACGTTAAACTGTCAAAGGGATGAATTTACAGGGATGATTTTCGTCCTGCACTTGTAGGACCAGCCTACCCCTTCCCCCCCCCCCCCCTCCCCCAACTGCCTTCATTATCGCGCGTGCACAGATTAACGTGGCCATATACAGTATCCATGCGACGTTTTGCCTGCGAACGATTATAGAGAGGATGCAGGTCTGTTCTCATGTAACGAAAGTACTTTGCGTTATCTTTCTGCATGACTGAACTTCCGATTCGTCTCGCGGGGATGACGGAGGATACAAAATATAGGAGGCTGCGAGACCCTTTGACCCCAAGGTCCAAAGCGTCTGAGCCTCTGGGCTCGTGCATAATCGAGCGACAGTCGCTGGAATTACGTCCTCGAGAGTTTCCAGCGTAACCGCGACTGAACAGTGTCGCCCCCTACTCGGCCTCCCGCCCCAACCCCTCCCGGAAGAAAATCCTCGACCCTGAACTCGACCTAAAATCCTAAATCCCACATCTTGCGGGCGCCGGCAGAGTTTCGAATTTGCGTCTCGTGCTGGAGGTCGAATCTTCATGAAAGAAATCGCGACGCGATTAAACGTGGACGTGTCTAGGTATAATTTTTATCACGGTGTCACCTTGCTCGACGCGATGTATCGTTTACCTCATAGTAGAGAATTTCGTAATCGCAGAACTGACAAGACCAGCTCGGCGTCCCAGTGTAATTGTCTTGGTCGCACTGAGCGTCGCGACGACGTCCAAGACGCTCGTGCGTCCAGAACCAGAATTTTTTTCTTTTTTATTTTATTCTATTCAAATTCCAGCAGTCTATTTCAGCTGGCTCTTTAGGTCCTCTCAAGGGACTCCTGGCCGGATGTCCTGATAAGGATGATCCCGGTGTACCTGCCGAGTCCGAGACGAGAGACCAGGTGAAAAGGTTGAGGATTTTCAAAAGTGGGTCATCCAAATGTCCTGGAGCGTTTTTCCAGGCCAAGCCCAGGCTGCTGCGCTAGCCCAGTTATCAGTTTGCGTGCAACCTCCTCTACGAGGAGAGCTTGCGTTTCCGAAGCCGGGAAAGCTAAGCTTGCGCCGTTTCGATTTTCTATCTCTCTTCGACTCCTGGCGAACCTCTCTCTCTCTCTCTCTCTCTCTCTCTCTTGCTCTCCTGTACCACCGACTCTCCTCCGGGTTGCCTCACGACTCTCTCATCCCAGTGCGCGCATCGAACCCGTCCTGGACGAAAGTCCTTCGCGCGTCACTCGAATTCTTCCTGCCCGGGTTTTCGAATCCGCACGCGGATTTCTTCGCGGAAATCGCGTCAAATAGGTAAAACTGTGCGTTTCTTGTTGTGACCAGGAGTGATCGTGAGGCTGTCGATTTTTTATAAAAAGATCGATGATAATAACGGCTATATAATATTATTGTGTGATTAGTATATTTTTTTGACGGAAGATCAGGATATGATTTCGGTGGGAATTTTGAAATTTACAAATTCATATGAATTTTCGAAATTCTTTCTTACGTCACTGCGGGTCGGATTATTTACTCGTCTTTGTTTATTATTTTGCCACGATGTCGCGTCATTATCAGTGATAACGGAGTGCAATAAAAAGTACTCTTTCAAGATTTTGCAATAATTCCGTACAATCGCGATTGCGAATTTTTGGTCTTTATCAAAAATCGAAATACTGTTGCGTGGATTCGCTTTTTGTCGTTTAAAAAATACATTTTATTTGCCAATCTCGATAAATTTGAATTCGGAAAATTTAATAAAAATTTTTTTTCCTTTTCTATCCGCTAAAACAGCCGATCGAATCGCATCGATTTTACTTGCGTAAGTCAATCAATACGTAAAATATAATCGAACGACGTGTATGAGCAAATTAAAGTTTTATGGAAGTTTGGCTAATAAAAGAAAAGCCGAGAAGTCAATGAAAATAGAAAAAATATATATATATATAATCGGGCAGCAGTCGGATATCATAGGGCGTGTTTTCATGGCTTACCCAACAAAGGCGCGGTTTCAATTTATATCCCCCTTATACTTTAGTGCGCGTCTAGTCGAACGACTAAATTAGCAAGGCGCGACCACACGACAGGCGAACGATTAAAGAACAGTGGGACAGCGTATCGTTGCTCTTGAATAGACGGAAAAAAAATTCGAGGAATAAAAGCAATGGCAAAAAAAATAGAGGAACCTCCAACGCTAATCAATCCTTGGCAGCGTTATTAAGTTTTTCAAAAAAAATATATATATATATAAAAGGAAAAAAAAATCGTCCAAAACAATCTCCATCCACCGACAGTTTCCCAAAGGTAATCGTTCGTAATTCCCACCGAAGTTATTACGCATCGACCTTTAATTTTTCAGTAATAACAATAATAATATGCATTCACCGACTGTCATCTCGCGACTTGTCCCTGTGCCAAATTAATTAATGATTCATCGAGAGGCTGAACGGTCTCAGGAGAAAAAGAATTAAAAAAAAGAAACTAAATACAGGTAAATCAGCTGAAAGGGATCGAATTGAAAAAAATATATTTTCTAAAAAAAAAAAAAAAAAAAAAAAACAAGGTTCAATCTCGCCCATGACTTATCGCCGTAAAACCGTATCGCGAGAATCGCAATTTTTACAGTAAGCTGCATAAAATCAATGAACGAGACACGCGAAAATGTGCCGAATAAATTCCCCTCTCTAGTTCGAGGTCGCGAATCGCGACAATCAGCTATCGCCAGTGGTAGATAAGGATAAGCCGAGCGTCGGCACAACGAGATGGCCAATTTTCTAAATTTGAGGGAGGAAGTCGAGCTGGTTAACGGAAGTACCGGAAGTGCCGAGGAGTCCCGGAAGCGCGCACTGTGGCAGTGTTACACCTCGAGGATGTTGACGCACAGTCACAGCGACGGGGAATTCCCCATTTATTCCCAAGGTAAGGACGACTCTGCCGTATAGAGACTTCAAATTTGGCAAAGATATGGAGCGGAATTGGAAAAAAAAAAAAAAATTTGTCTACGAGCTTCGAATCGCCTCTGTCATTTATTAACGGGGACACCCGTTATAAATTTAATCACCGCGTACGTTATCGCTCCGAACTTAATTCGAAACGCGCCCGTCGAATTCTTCATATTTCTGCCACGTTTTTCAGCCGCTCCGATTCGTCATTATAATTAACAAATAGACACGTCTCCTATACCTATACATTGGTATTCGTAACGAAATAAAAATTAATTATCCCAGCACTACTATCATAACGCGATCGAAAATCCAATTAATAATTACCATTAAATTTTTTCGTTTCGTATAATTAATTTTACATCGCTCCTGTCAGCGGATCGACACAGGTATTGTTTTATTGATTGATGCACCACCTGTACTGTACGAGCCAGTGCTGGTTACTCGAGAGTGGGGGAACTGCCTGGTGTACAGGAAATCTATCGGCTCTTCTCATTCTTCCCAGAGCCGTTCACCTGGTCGGGTGTGGCTCTTCCTTACCTGCAAGATCCTCTTTTTTTTTTTTTTTTTTTTTTTTCAAAAATATCGGACATGAAAAATTGACAGTTATCGATCGTGGCTAAACGTCAACGTGACGTTAGAATCCACCGTAAGCCGTCACGACCTGGAGGAGGAAAAGTCGAGAAAAAAGGCGAGACATTTTCTATGACGTAAACTTTAACCAATCAACCCACGTGCTCCGATGCCTGATCTGGCTTATACCTATATCGGCAGCGAGTATCGAGTGACACTTTACAAGCTTAGATAACGCGAAAAGCCATCAAAGAGAATCAATGTCGAATCTTTGATATTAAATTTTCAATCGAAAAAAAAAATCTTTCTGTACACTAGCCCTTCTTTTTTTCTTCTCAATCGATACTACTATCTAATCTACAATAGAGATATTGATCCCGATTATTGTGGATAGACAGGATAAGTCGATTGCACATTTGAGATGTGGAGACTTTTACATGGCTATAAAGATACATTGTTTTCTATATATATATATTTTTTTTTTATTAATAACTCTTTCTCCGTATACAATTAAATGATCGATGATGCTTGATTATGAGTAGATAATATTAAAAAAAAAAAAAGGAATAAAATTAAAATTTTGAAAATAACAATGAGAGAGCGTGATACGATATGAATTTGTTTTTCTATTAATTAACCCTTTGAGAGTGGGGGAGGGGGTCCATTTATAAACTCGCAGCAAAGAAAGGCTGAGTTTCGGCCGCCCAAAGTTCTTCTTCGTGGCGCCGCTACGCCTGCTGGGAATTTTTCCTTTGGCACTGACGTCAGAGTATTTCTAGAGCATTTTCGAGTCGCCCGAATCGATAAGGGTGATACGCGTTCGCGCGAAGAAATAAATAATTTCTTTATAACTTTCGTTACGGGTAAAATCGTAAATTTCGTGAAAGTCTCGGTGTTTGACTTTCTCCTCGCGCGACCGTCTCCTTCTCAGTATATTGGCAAAGCTGGCGCTAATTTGCTATCGGGATTTTTCGGGCAACCATTTTCAAAGATCTCCTTGCAAACTTTGGCTACTCGTTTTCCAAGTTCTTTCGTAAATCTATGAGCACTCGTATCCCTTCTTGTTGACCTCAGCCAACATGTCTCCACTTCCGTTTCGCAGTATCTGTAATGATGCGATGACGCAACATCCGGATCGACTTCCATCTCCTCGAACGCTGTCGAGATTAGTCCTATCAGATTATTGATCTTTTAAATTCCTATTGGGAATAATCAAAGATTCGTTCTCCTACCTCCTTGATAATGGGAACCGTTACCCTTTCTGAAGTCCCAGACTCTGTGATTCCCAATTTCCACGACGTCCTGTCCGCGAATTATATATTTGCTACGGTCGTGCATGCCGTTCGTGCGCAGCCACCTGGCAGTTTTTGCGTGCAAATACAAAATTGGTATATCTGAAGGAATGTGTGAAATTAGATTTTTTTTTTTTAAAATTCCAAGTATCAAAAAATTAATTTTTCAAAATTTAATCAACCCACCTGCGCTCTGAGTCACGGGATCGTCCTCGTGCATAAGATAGAAGAAAACATTTCTAAAAATATATGACGCAACTCGGTTCGAATTTGATCCTGCAGGAGGATCCAGGTACTTCATCATTTCCATGTAATTCGCGTGTTTCCTCGGAACGATAAATTCGTCAACGTCGACTTGGGCTACGTACTTGTATCTCAAATAGAAACTGCTTCTGTAGAGACAATCGTTGATGGACGCAAAAAGTCCATCGACCCTTATGGTTTTTTCAAAAATATAATAGGACGGAAGTCCCCATCGCAGCACCTTCGTCAAGTTGAGCTTGCTGTAGTGGTCCAGGACTCGGCGGACTTCCGGTGTCACGGAGCCGTCGTAGAAGGTGAAACGCTCGACGCCCATCATCCGATAGAACTCGACGAATTCAATGAGCTGAGGGAAATTTTGGAATTTGTGATGAAACGAGGGAACGCAAACGGCCATAAATTTTTCCTCTTTTTTTTCATCCCTTTCAAATCCCTCAGCTGGATAACGAATGGCGACGAAATCCTCCCTTCTGAAGTCCGAGTATCTTCTAGTGCGATTTCTCGACACGGTCACCCCGACAGGCGTCAGACCTTGCGTGTCGTCGCCCGTTGGAAATTCGCACAGGATAAAGGCGGCTATGTAACGCATGTCAAAATTTTCAGCAGCAGCTATTGGCTTGATCCTCGCGTTGGCTCTTTTCAGGATAAAATAATTTCTGGGATCCGAAGGTCCTGCGTACTCGTAATAACAGGTCAGGGCTAGATCTTCTAGATCCAAAGGAATAATGCCGATGATCCTGATCTGAAAGTGAGGAATAAAATTTTTTTTTTTTTTTTTCTTTAACGTCAATCAAATTTTTCAAACTCACCATTGCCCAGGGAACTTGGTTATAGGCTGCCTCGGGTACTTCGTTCAGGACGACTTCCGGTCTGCTGTCAAAGTAAGCCGAAAATATATTCGTGTGATAAATGTCAGTTAATCGCCAGACGTCGAGACGCTCGTCCTTCGTTCGATCCGGATACTTCAAATCTCGTAACCTTAGTGCGTGATTTTTGTAAAATTTATTTAATTCCGAATTTTTCTGTAATACGTAAAATTCACTAAATTCAGGTTTTCTGTTGTCATATTTGAAAAAATAAAAAAAGGATCCTATCGATTAAACATTAATATTATAGTTACCATCCACCGGATGCCCACTAAACTCAAAACGAACAGGATCAATAAAAATAATAATATGTTTTTCCGAACGCACAAGACGGTTGGCCATGTCGAAAATGTTGGTTTGTGCAGAAGCTGATACTTGTACATAATTATTGTGAGCGACGCAGGAGAATCAGCAAACTAGCGACATGTGCCGAGGATACTGACAGTGTGAATCTAGGTATCTCTTATCAATAGATAAGTCGCGCTGATTTATCAGTTGATGGCGAGGTGGTGGGATGGTTCGGCAGTGGGGTGTCCGATTGGTTCGATCGTTACATTAGGTACATACGTACTTGATATCATCAAAAATTAATTTTAATTTGTACATTGGTATTGCAATTAAAAAAAAAATGAAATAGAACTTTAAAAAAAAATTTTTTTTTCAAAAAAAAATTAATCCAATTTATCAGTAATCGAAAGTTCTGGGAAAATTTCACATGGAACCCAAGTCAATCTGAATCCCGGCCCTGCGTGTATTTCTCCATCGAATCGAAAGATAAAGATATTTTTTATCGCCTCGAGGATTCACCGAGTCTCGGCTGGTCGGCATATCTTTTCATTAAAAAAAAAAAAAAAAACAGGAAATTCGTAAAATCATTTCGCAGCGACGCTAAGGCGTCTTATCGATACGATTCTGCCGATCGATTCTGCGCGTCGTTTAACGCGTGGAAATGAGAAAACGTCGACCTCGAGTGACCCGAAGACGGGAAGTGACGTAGGTCGCTCGATCGTACGAAAACTGATTTTAATAAAGGGAAACATCCCAGCCTGTCAAATTGTGACTCATATCTTATTGCTATAGTCAACAAACGACGATACTATTGCCGATAAGACCTCGAAAATTATCGCTCGAAACTCAGACTGGACTGTAATCGACACGCGCTTGTTACGTCTGATAGCCGCGATATCATTCGGCTCGCGTTCCAAATTTGATCGTTATCACCCATCATCGAGAAATACCGGATCCCAATATTTAGGTTAGATGGAAACTGACTGCTGTCCCCTGTTATCATTGAAAATTATTATTTAGATCATTTTGAAAAAATAAAATTTACCTTTGGATAATATATATATCCATATATATATGTTTCATATGGCAACAATTCAACTATATTTAAAATAAATGAATATGCGATATGTTAATTAGGTCCAATAAGTATTTTTTTTTTCTTATACCGGGTGGACTATCTTTATAAACGATAGTTCATCAAATTACCCGAATACTACGATACTGTACAATTAACGGTGCACGTACTATAGCATAGTTAGCCTCTGGTTAAACCGAGCCGAAATAAATTGAATTTCCATTTAATCAGAGCGCCGAATCGCCGAATGAATATTCAGCGCGTATTACGTTGGTTTGCCTTGTCAATCCGAACGGGAAAATCATCGCAGAACGTCGTGGGTCGACAATGCCAGATTCTCTGGGGTTGCAGTTGCATGAGAATCCACCTTGATACGTTGCCAGTAACGAGGAAGGTTATTCGGAGATTCGGGTAGAATTCTCGGAAAATGCAATTTTCGGTATGTCGCTGCTACACATTCGGAGCAAGGAGTCACGCAGGATGCACATACGATATGGATGCACATGGGAAAATCTGAGAGACGCCCTGGGTTCAGAGGTCAGTAAATGATTGTAGGTACTCAATTCGATTTTATAGCTCTTCGGACAAGGTCAGAGTCTCTTATCTTTATTAAGCCTCTACGGCCGCTTATTGACTTCCGATTAATTCCTATTGACTGGACGTCCAAAATAATCTGGAGAATTTGGATTTTACCCAAAAGACATATTTTTTCGATTTATCTATACCAAGGGAAAAAGATAATGATAAGGAGGATGGTCAAGAGGAGTTTGAACTTTACTACTGACACTGCTGATTGGAACCTTAGAGGTGGCTGGAGGGGGCGGCAGAGGGGAGGGAGGAGTCCTTAATGTCATTCCTTGGAAATTCCTGAGGGATAAGTGGGTTGGTACTACTGGGTCAGTAGGTAGTATCTCGAAAAGCTAAAGAATCCTAACTACATATATA